>JAFEMH010000094.1:600000-1110077 GCA_022495995.1 Adenophora triphylla var. japonica
GACTTTGACTTGCACAAAGTATGCAACAACGCTCAATGTGACACCATGTCATTCAATTTTTAACGTCCGACCCATGCCTATTATTTTCCTTGGACAATGATGAAGTCAAACGTCTATCGTGCAAGCGAAGCTCTGCCGAAATTTCGTTGAGACTAAAAGACTTGACTTTTACGGCATTGACATTGACTATAATCTGCATCGCTCGTGCGTTAAAATTCCTATGATCCACTAGACCCTAGGACCGTTCTTCTCTCTCGGTCGGTGGGATCCGCTTGCCCTATAGGACCCTCGCCCGGGGCTGTCCACCCTGGGATGTCGAAATACAGGTGCAAAACGAGGGGCTTATAGACGTAGTGATGGAGCCCACTGATCCAGGATCTAGAGTAGTTGTGAAAAAGAAGGGAAACCTTTTCCAACAAAATAGAAATAATTAAAAGACGCTGTTTTAAGTAAACTTAAAGATTCTTAATTGCATATTACTTGGGCCTTGAGCCTAAACACCTACCCCGAGTCTAAACCTTGCCTATCCCTTTCCCACAGCGAGAAAGAAGTAGGTGAGAATACCGGGTCAGCGGCTTTTCAGTGCAGAAATTTCAGGCTCAGACAGTTCGTCAGAATCGTCAGTTTCATCTACTCAGAGGTTTAGAATGGCATATCTGACAGAAAACAGTTGTGGTATGGGTAATCCGGTGACTAGAGAGGATGAGTTAACCCTAGCCTTGGAAAACAGTCGTAAAGTCCATGAAGAGCAGCAAGCCAAGCTCATCGATGCTCTTCACCATCATGGGGTTCAGATAGTAGTTGAAGCCAATGGTTCTTTGGTTATGGTGGAAGACGAGACTCCAGAAACAGTGATTTCAGCCCCTCCATCCTACAATCAATGCCCTCCTCCATCTACATATGATCCCTTACTAAGGACTACTCCCTTTCAGTCCTTCCCAGCACCTCAAGCCATCAGGGCTCCATCACCCTCAGCTCCTCAGATAAGACCCAGCTTCGTTCACTACCAACAGAGAACGAATGCTACAGCCACCCCAGTCTCTCAGTCTCTGCATTATCCCATAGGATTTATCCCTCCTCCTTAGTACGGACCATCCCAGATGATTTCGAAACCTCAAAACCAATCCAATGATCTCCTTAACTCTTGCCCTATAACAGCAGATCTTCCATCTCCAACCTTGCCAACAGGACCCCGTGAGTCTCCTTACTCCTTCTCTTACCCCGGTCACCATGAATCCAAGCCCCCAAGCCCCGGGAATGATAACTCTTGTTGTATGTTGACTCTGAAAAGCCTGAATGAAACTGTCAAGGCCTTGAGTGAGGAAGAAGAAACTGAGATCAGCAAGTTACTAAATCAATGGGGGACTCGAGACCGTGAAGGAGCCGAAATCACGTAACACAGTATCAGATTCGTGAAGCTGCTTATACCTCCGGTGATGTTGTGAACCAAATCAACCAGCAAAGTTGGCCATATGCCAGCAAAAGCCCACCTCTCACCCTGAAAGAGCTGAAGGAATCTTCCAATAGGGCTAATGACTTGAGAAAGTCGAATGTCTATGTGATAACTCGGTCTGGGCAGATGAATGTGGAACTACCTAAGGTCGACAAAAGAAATATCAGCTCCGAACCGAAGGCAGACAAGAGGCCTTATAAGTCGGAAGCAGAAAAGTTAGACTCTGAGAAGGAAGACCCGGTGCTGACTCAGCTAAAGTGAACCCAAACCAATATCTCCCTTTGGTCCCTGTTAACCTCTTCCTACCCCCACAAACTGAAGTTAGAAGAAAGTTTGGCCAAGACCATAATGCCCATAGATGTCTCCCCAGATGAGGTCATCCAAATGATCGGGAACATTCACTATGGAAACATCATCACTTTCACTGACTTGGATTTACCGAAATATGGGGCTAATCATACTGAGCCACTCTACATCACTGTCCAGTTGGAGGAACGCCGGTTACCGAGGGTATTAGTCGATGGAGGGTCTGCAATGAACGTCCTGCCAGCAAAAATGATGGACTTGCTAGATTTGAAGCCCACAGACTTAAAGTCGTCCATTCAGACTATTAAGGCCTACGATTCCACTGCTCGATCAGTTTTGGGGATTGCGACTTTAAAATTGTGGTTTGGAAAGAAGGTCATGGTTGTTGACTTCCAAGTGATTGACATCCCCATTTCATTTACCGCTCTTCTGAGACGACCCTGGATCCACCAGATAAACGGGGTGGCCTCTACCCTGCATCAGTGTGTCAAGTTCCAGTCCGATAATGGAACTATCACTACTATCTATGGAGACAGTGTTACTGTGGAAGGGACCAACACCGGAGGTATTCCGATACTGGAGATCAAACATGATGATGAAGGGCTTACCTTAACCGGCTTCTCTATGGCCACCTCTAATGTGCAAGTGTGCTGTGCAGACCTCACTACTACCTCTGACAGAATACCTCCTGCCATGCGAATGATGAGAAAGATGATTTATCTTGCGGGGCTTGGACTGGGTAAAAGACTTCAAGGTCACCACACTGTCATTGACGCAAAATAACAAACCACCCGACATGGTCTGGGCTACAAACCACATCCTCAGGATGACAAAAAGCTAGGGGAACAGTTCAGGAAAAGCGAAATGAAGGGGTCCGTCTCCGTCCTTACAACCTACCTCTGGCCAAGTACTTCATAAAAGGTGAGACTTAGTATAATGAGAGCGATAGTCAGCAATCCATGAGAAAAAGCCTTCTGGAAAACCTTGAAAAGGCCCGGGGAAATCCAGACAATCCCATTAGGAGGATGTTTCTTGACTTGCCGAGTATTCCTGGGGCTACCACCACCATTCAGAACAAGTATGTCTTCAAAGGAAACCCAGACCACCTCAAGGAGCCAGCACTCTTCCCAGCAGGGGTAATGGATTTCTCCACCTTCGAGCTAGCCCTCCCGAAGATCAGCCAGATAGAAGTTGCCAGCATTGAGGATAGTGAGCCAGTCTTACAGAAGCTGTTTGATGAAGAAGCACAGATGACTGACTTGATCGACTTCAGCTCAGATGACGAGACAGTTGTAGTAATCGGAGACGGCAGTGGAGAACCTTTTAATCCCCACACTCTAGTGACTAAGACAGAGATGCCACTGAAAAATTAAGAGACATTTTCAGGACCGATAGCCAGCCGACAGCAAATGATCACAGAGCTTGGATTGGTCCCCCATCCCTCTAGGTCTAGTCCAGTCAAACACTTTGTCATTAGTAGTGTAGGGTTAAGAGTCTCTAGAGTCAGGAGTCTTTGAGTTTCATTCCTCCGAGTCATCTGATGGCCTCACGCCTGAAGATTATGAGTGTGTCGCCAATGTCATCTTTCCCTTTGCATTAAATGAAATGATAGATCTTTCCGACTATCCCCTTATTGCCAACTTAACAAATGATAAATTAACTAATAATCTAACAACAGTTAATAATGATTCATTTGAACAAGATGCAAACACACTAAATGAACAATACATTAAAGAAATCTTTAAGCGGAGTTGCGATAAAGAAGAGGAAAATCGTGCCCAAGCTGCCGAGGAGGTTTTGACTGGTGTTAACTTGGGTACTATTGAAGAACCTAAAGAGACACAGATCGGGAACTTCTTTCAAGGGGACGAACAGGACAGACTGGTTGATCTGCTCAGAGAGTATGTGGATGTGTTCGCCTGGTCTTACAAGGACATGCTGGGCTGGACAGCTCGATTGTAGAACACAGGATTCCTTTGACACCTGATTCCAAGCCGGTGAAACAAAAGCTAAGGAAAATCAAGCCAGAATGGTCTCTGCAAGTCAAGGATGAAATTGAAAAGATGCTGCGGGTAGGATTCATCAGGGTCATTGAATATCTGACCTGTTTGTTGAATATCGTGACTGTGACTAAAGCAAATGGGAAGGTACACTGCTGTGTGGATTTTCGGGATCTAAACAAAGACAGTCCCCAGGACGACTATCCGTTGCCAAACATAGACATTTTGGTGGATGCCACGGCCAACTACAAAGTCAAGTCTTTCGTTGATGGTTTCGCTGGCTACAATCAGATCAAGATGACAGAAGAGGACTAGGAAAAGACAGCTTTCACCACGCCATGGGGGACGTACTGTTACACGGTGACGCCTTTTGGGTTAAAAAACGATGGGGCTACATATCAAAGGGCAGCAACTGCACTTTTTCATGACATGATCCACAAGGAATCGAGGTCTATGTCGATAATATAATTATCCACTCTAAAGGCGCAGATGGACAACACTTTGTTGATCTGCGAAAGTTCTTTGAGCGGTTAAGAAAACATTCTATGAGACTGAACCCTGTAAAATGCACCTTCGGAGTGACAAGGGAAAAAGTTCTTGGGTATATGGTCACAGAGCAAGGCATTGATGCCGACCCCGAAAGATCAAAGCCATAATGGACATGAGGCCACCTCGATCCCACACAAAAGTCAAAAGCTTTATGGGCAAGTTGCAGTACATCAGCAATTTCGTCAATCAGCTGACAACCATGTGTGAGCCCATCTTCAAGCTTATGAAGAAAAATGTCGATACATAATGGAATGAAGAATGCCAGGATGCCTTTGATAAAATTAAGGCGTACCTAGTGAATCCCCCGGTACTGTGCCCCCCGCATGGACAGAAACCTCTTCTGCTCTATCTCATTGTCACCGACACGGCAGTTGGGGCTATGCTGGCCCAGGAAAAGAAAGATTCTCGGGTAGAAAATGCCATTTACTTTGTGAGTTGAAAGCTGCAAGGGAGTGAGCTCAATTACTCGATGTGCGAAAAAACCTGTGCAGGACTAGTCTGGGTAGTCGGGAAACTAAAGCACTACATGTAGGCTCATTCTGTGAATTTGGTCTCAAAAATGGACCCCATCAAGTATATCTTCAACAAACCTTCCCTCTCGTTGCGCCTGGCAAAGTGGTCATTCTTCCTAGTAGAGTTTGACATCAACTATGTAACAAGAAAGGCAATCAAGGGTCAAGCACTATCAGACCATCTGGCAAGCTTCCCTAGCAATGAGGACCGGGGACCTGAACCCCAATTTCTGGATGAGGGGATTTTCGCTGTTGAGCCCAAGAATCGATGGCAACTCTTATTCGATGGAGCTTCTAACAAAAGGGGAAATGGCATAGGAATGTTGTTGGTAGACCCGAAAGATGAGCATACGCCAATAGCCGTCAAGCTGAACTTCTCTGTCACAAACAATGCGGCAGAGTATGAAGCATGTATAGCCGGTTTGGACGCCGCCCTAGAAAGAAATGTCAAGGAACTCGAGGTCGACTCAGACCTGATCATTAACCAGGTCTCGAACAAGTGGAAGACTGTGGATCCTAACCTACAGAAGTATCATGCCTATATGGAAGAATTGACAGAGCAGTTCAGAGAAGTGACCTTCCACTATCTGCCAAGAGACCAGAATAGATTTGCAGATGCCTTAGCTACTCTAGCCTCATTGGTAGAGATCCCCGAGGGAAAGGCAGTAAAACCATTCAGAGTGGGCAGAAGGGAAGCACCAACCTTCTGTTATGAAATAGAAGTGGGACCTGAACTCGTCAAGGAACCTTGGTACAATCAAGTTTACCTGTTTCTCAAAGATGGGGAATCAGCATTCAGGGACGAAGAAGGTAAGCTGAAGGAAGGCATCAAAGCTAAAAGCTTGCAAGATTTGAAGTGACTGGCCTCTCACTATGTCATTCTAGGAGACGATCTGTACAAAAAGTGATACCAAGGACCACTCATGTTGTGTGTTACCAAAGAAAAAGCAAAAGAGTTAATGAGCGAAGTCCATAATGGTCCCTGCGGTCCTCACATGAATGCCAGAGCGTTAATGCAAGTGATCCTCAGAATGGGCTACTACTGGATCTCCATGGAAACAGACTGTATTAAGTATGTTCGAGAGTGCGACAAATGCCAGCGGTTTGCAAACTTCAATCATCTCCCGCCTCATGACCTGTACTGCATGACGATGCTTTGGTCGTTTGCAACTTGGGGCATTGATGTAATTGGGAATATAGCCCCTGTCGGAAGCAATGGGCATGAGTTTGTGTTAGTGGCAGTGGACTATTTCACGAAGTGGGTGGAAGAAAAGTCTTATAAGGTCCTCACTTCCAAGAAGGTTGCCCAGTTGTCAAAGAAAATATCATGTGCAGATATGGGGTGCCAAACGAGATCATCTCAGATAATGGGACACACTTTGAAGGAGACTGTGATAGATTGCTGTCAGAATTCAAAGTCACTCGCCACAAATCATCCCCGTACAGGCCTCAGACTAATGGAGCGGTAGAAGATGCAAATAAGACACTTGAGAGAATCATCCGAAAGATGGCCACTCGCGGTCGTGACTGGCCCGAAAAATTACATTTAGCACTCTGGGGCTACAGAACTTCTGTCACAACAGCCACGGGAGAAACCCCTTTCGTCTTGACTTACGGAATGGAAGCAGCCCTGCCTATAGAGTTGGAAATTCCGTCGCTGAGAGTCCTCTTGGAAAATAGCATCAACGAAGTAGAATAGTTGCGCAGCCGGCATGATGAGATCTCCCTGCTTGATGAAAGGAGGCTAAAAGCCATGGAACATACCCGAGCCTATCAGAGGCGAATGGCCAGGGCATTCGACAAAAAGGTCAAGTCCAGAGACATCAAAGAAGGAGATTTGGTACTGAAAGAGAAGCCCCCTACACGTGACAACCCTCTAGGAAAGTGGGAACCTATTTGGATCGGCCCGTACGTAGTACAGAAGATACTATCGGGAGGAGCAATGAAGCTTGCAGACCTGGACGGTAATCATTTTGTTCACCCGGTCAACGGTGACAAGCTTCGCCATTATTATGTCTAAAACAAAAAATATATATATATATATATATATAGTGCAAAAAGAGTAATACCCAGCTAGGCTGAAAACCCTGAAAAGGGGGGTCTAGGCAGAAAACAGGGTCGCACCAAAAAAAAAGAGAAAAATAGTGTAAAAAGAGTAATACCCAGCTAAGCTGAAAACCCTGAAAAGGGCGGTCTAGGCAGAAAACAGGGTTACACCAAAAGAAAATAAAATTATATATATATATATATATATATATATATATATATATATATATATATATATATATATATATATATATATATATATATATATATATATATGTATATATGTATATATGTATGTATATATGTATATATGTATGTATATATGTATATATGTATGTATGTATATATGTATGTATGTATATATATATGTATGTATATATATATATATATATATATATATATATGTGTGTGTGTGTATATGTATATATATGTATATATATATATATGTATATATATATGTATATATGTATAAATATGTATGTATATATGAATATATATATATATGTATATATGTATATATATATATATATATATGTATATATATATATATGTATATATATACGTATATATGTATATATATATATATGTATATATATATAAACAACAATAAAAATCCAAAAGTTCATTAAAATGAACTACGAAGACCTGAGCTCCTTAGCCTTTCTTGTAAAAGGGGAACGTAGGCAGCCAGAAATGGTTCGGTCTAAACAATAAATAAGACATTTAAATTTCCATGAAATGTGTCTTGAAAAATTCTAAGATAATATCTCTTGTTATTACAAATTAAAAACTTCTTGATGAGTTCAAGCACGGTCTACTCTTGACTCTCCTAGCCTGCTACAAAGACAAAAATAAACAATAAAAGACCTAATCAACTAATGTGTTTGCAAAAGGCAATAAGTGGATGCTTAGAATAGACCTATCAGTTGTCAGCAATAGCGTCTGTTGGTGTAATGCCCTAGGCTTTAGTTATGTTTAACTGAAAACCGTTATGTATCATCTTTATTGTTTAAGTTTATTATTTGATTATTATAAAGTTTGCATATTTGTTGTAATAATCTCCGTCCCTGATTATTAAGAGAATAATTAGTATAATTGTCAATGGATAATCATATGATGATTATATGCATAGAGATGCACATTGAATTATGGGTACTTGTTAGAGAACAAGTGACTGGACTTGACCCATATGAGATTTATGTCATGGTCAAATATCATAATTAAATCTCATATGGTCACTTCATTTAGTCCCTAGACCTGAGATTATCATGACCTTACATATGATGAAAGTCATGTTTGATTTTAGTCAAACGATATCTTAACACGATATTTATAAAGACTATCTTTGGCATGATCGGATTCATGATGGGAAGGATGATAAGTCAAGATGGAATTTGTCCCTCGAAAGAGAGATGTTTTGCTTGGGCCCCTCGATGAGTGATGATGATGAAAGCGTGTGGCCACACCCCAATATGATTGGACTATCATTATACTCAAGATCGAGAAAGCATTGAACAAATACAAGTTGACGTGGACCATGACTTGTGTTCAATATAACATCGTGAGACAAAGGGAGAAATGGAAGTGTACCATTGGAAACGTGAAATCTTACGTTATATTATTTTGGTAGACATAATAGCTTGCTAGAGTCCGCTTATGTCTTATGAGGGTCGATTTGATAGAGCTCATTGCCAACATAATATAATCCTATTGGGTCACACACAACTAGAATGAATTGGTTAAACCAAAGGAAGAATGATTGAGATTCCTGCATATGGCTTTGCTTGGTCGTGCGACTAATCTTGCCATATGGGGTTCTAGGTCGTGCGACACAACATGCCCATGGGCTGCTTGTGGTCGTGCGACACATTAAGGCCTGAGGCGTATACAGAGAAGTTTCCTAATTTGATTAGGAAACTAATATCAATACTAAGGTAGTATAAATATGCAATCTGTAAACCCTAACAGTCTAGCCGAATTTTCTCAAGAAAATCGTAACAAAAGTTCTTTCAATATTCTTCCAAGGGTTTAAGGATCTAGCAATCCTCAAGAACAGTTCTTGGTTCGTTCTAACGTGTGGATACAACAATAGAGGGTCTTCGCTCGTTTGACGATCAAGGCCTAGAGTTCCAATCCGAAGATTGAAAGGTTTTTGAAGATCGAAGATTGTGATTCAAAATCACGCCAATAAATTGTTCGATAGCTCAAGACCGAAAAGCAATTAAGGTTGGTAAATTCTATCTCATAGGAATTCAATTTAATCGTATAGAACGGATCTTAGGGCTTTGGGTTTTATGTTATTTAGATGCTTATTCCGCTGCGCACGGACCCATAAAACCCAATAGTGGTATCAGAGCCCTGTTCGTATGGTTAAGTTTGAATTAACATGCTAGAATCAAGATATAAATTGTTTATATGCTCATTGCATGTTTTGTATGCGGTAGAATCTTATTGTTTTTGAAACAATGTGAAAATCATTTTCTGATTGTGATGAATTAAATATGTAAAAGCTGTTTACTTGGTTTAATTGCTTTATGATTAGAATCGATTAAATCTGGAAATCTGCAATCTGGCATCTCGTGTCACGCGACAGAGTTGGACTCTGTCACGCGACAGAGTAGGGCTGATGGCTCTGTTAAGTCGTGCGACATATAAGGCCTCTGAAAGTCTATGTCACGCGACATACCTTGCCTGTTCTGGGCCAAATCAGTTTGTTGATTTTTCTTGCTAATCTGTGATTATGTTGATAATCTGATATGTTACTGTCTTAATCTGGATGCTATAAATTTCTGGAAATTGAATTTATAGGGCTATGGTAGATTAATTCATTGTTTATGCATGCTTAATTAATTTAAATGTGTTTTTATTAATTGTTGCGATGCATAATTATTTGTTCTTAAGTGTTAAAATTTTTATTAGATGTTTAGTTGAAACATTGAATTGTGATTTCCTAAATGTTTAGTTGAAACATTAAATTTTGGTTCTCTGATTGTTTATGAGAAATAAGTCAGTTTACGCAAAATTTGGAGGAATCTGATTGTTTATGAGAAACAAGTCAGATTATGAATCTGATTGTTTATGAGAAACAAGTCAGTATACAAAGTATTTATTATGTTGCATTCAAATTGGTATTGTAATTTTGCATGACTAGGAGAGTTCTGTCGAAGGAAGATTTGGTACTTAAGCAGTCCTTGTGACTCACCTATTTTCTTGGGAACTTACCTGGTGTACATTATGATTATCTTTGTTGATATGCTTATAATCTACTTTAAATAACCTTCATTTAACTTTTAAGTTCTTTATGTCAATCCATGATTAAAACACTTGATACCACTCGGATAGTTTTGGGTGGGCTTGCCATAGCAAGGTGCTTTGATTCTATTCGTTTGCGAGCAAGATGAGGAAATGGTGGTTCCTATGCGTTTAAAGTGGATGAACTTAATTGGGTTATCAAAATGGTTTTGGACCCAAGGCATAAGATGAGATTAAAATATGCTTAGACATATGATGTCTTAAATAAATCTCATAAAAGATCTAAGAGTCATATACGATATGATTGATGTTTTCTACCTAATTAATTTAATCTTGAGCGGTGCGCCATAGCGTACTTGAGATTAAATTAAAGTTGGATCTTAGCCCATTAAATGTATATTATGCTTATTTGCATTGGAAGGTGTATAATTTAATGGGAGTATTTGTGAAATACATTATTTGCTCTTAGATGATAAATGTGTTGATATTAATATGTGTTCATATAATTTTGTATATTTTGTTGTAGAAATAGTATTACATAATGATAATTGCGATTCGTCCTTATGAAGAACAAAGTTCGAAAGGAACAATACATAATGTGTACGTTCTTGACGAATCCATTCCCACTGAACCCACTGCAAATGTTGCAAAGGGCAAATAAGGAGCAACATTAGAAACATATTGATGATTCTAATAGCATTGCTTGCCTTATACTTGCCACCATGTTTAAAGGCTCTTATGAAGAACCTTGAACACATGGAAACTGTTTTGTTCTAGCACACCGCACAAAGGAAATGTTTCAAGTGCAAGCTAAGCAAAAGATGTATGTTGTGGTAAAAGGTTCCTAATGCATGAGATGCAAAAGGGGAGCAATCCGCAAATGTGTTAATGGTTAACACAAGAAAGGGGTTCATAAGGGAAGGAAAAGTAGGTAAAGCAAAGGTTGCTGAACCTAGGGCAAAAGTTGCAAAGCCGAAGAGGCTAAACCCAAAGTGTCTCAAAAGGATGCAGTTTGCTATCATTGCAATAAGATTGTCATTGGAAACAAAGTTGCAAGGCTTATTAGGAAGGCCTAAAAGGTGAAGAAGGGCAATATGATTGCTACTACTTCAAGTATCTATATGATAGATATTTTCCTTTCGACTTCTTGTTCTTGGGTATATGATACCGGACATGGATCCCACATTTGTTTAAATGTGCAAGGAACAAAGAATAGAAAGCTACTCAAAGAAGGTAAATTAAACCTATGCGTGGGAATGAAGCAAGTGTTGCTACATTATCCATAGGGACTTATGAAGTCACTTTACCTCATGGAAGTAGTACTTGTTTTGAACAAGCATGACTATGTTTCGGATTTGAGTAGGAGTATTATTTCTGGTTCCTAAATGGATGATGAAGGATATAATTTTCTTATTTTCAATAAGAAGTTTTATATTTATTTAATGATATGCCTTATTGTATTGCATATGTCATTGAATAGTCTTCATATCCTTGATGATGAGAAACAAAATAATATTGAAGATATCTAAAATATAAATGGGAATTCTGAACCGAACAATATGAACAACGCGTTCATATGACATTGCCGGCTTGTTCAAATAAATAAGAAACATATATCTAAACTCCATTAACATGGACTTTTAGACTCATATGACCATGAATCATTTGGGGAATGTGGATCTTATTTATTGGGATTATTGACCAAACCACCCTACACTAAGAGTAGTGGGAGGGCTAGTGACTTATTGGTCATTATACATGAGATGTATGTAGACTATTAAGTAGCATTGCTAGGGGAAGACTTCGGTATTTCATCACATTTCACTAAAGACTTATCTAGATATGACTATGTCTATCTGATGAAGTCCAAAGGTGAATCGTTTGAGATGTTTCGAACATTTCAAGATGAAGTGCAAAACAACTTGGCAAAACTATTAAATACTTCGATTAGATTGAGGTGGTGAATATTTGAGCCAAGAGTTTAACAATCATCTCAAAACTATTAAATCGGTTCAGAGTTGACTCCACCCGGAACACCACATTGTATGGTGTGTCTGAAAGGAGGAATTGAACCTTGTTTGACATGGTTCGTTCGATGATTTGTCAAGTTGACTTTCCTAAATTCCTTTTTGAGAATATGCATTAGAAATAATACAGTTACACTGAATTGTGTCCCTACTAAATCGGTTCCTTAGTCCCCACATGAGATGTGGCATGGAAGAAAACTTAGTTTGTCTTTCATGAAGATTTGGGGTTGTGAGTCTTATGTAAAGAGACTTGTCCCTTATAAGTTAGCACCAAATTTGACAAAGTTATTTTTGGAAATTAATCTTACAACCGCAAAGAGAACAAAACGTTTGTTGCTCTATACGATTCGTTTCTTGAGAAATAATTTCTCAATAAAGAATCTAGTGGGAGTAAAACTAATCTTGAAGAAGTTCAAGAACCCAAAAATAATATGGATCCAAGAGTAGAGACGGAGCCAAGTTCACAAAGGAGTTGTGGAACCGGTTCAAGATGCACAAGTCCATCGTAAGATCGGATATGTTACAATCCGAACCCAAGAAATATTAATTTCTCTTTTCGGAAAGTAATAAGGTTGAAGTCATTGAGAATGACGATCCTACTTCCTATCTTGAAGCGATGTCCACTCCTATTTTGGATAAATGGTTAGGAACCATGGAATCCGAATTATAATCCATGTTTGACAATCAAGTTTGGAACTTGATTGTTAGAGTTTCAATTTCCATTATCACATATTGTGACTATGTGATATGACAAATGGATGTCAAACGACTTTCTTTAAATGGAAAGATTATTAAGGATGTGTATAGTACACAACCCGAATAGTTTGTCGATCCAAGAAACTCTAATAAAGTATGCATGTTGCAAAGATCCATGAGATGGGTTGAAGCAAGCTTCAAGGAATTGGAATCTTCGTTTTGATGAATTGGTCAAAGAGTTTGACTTCATCAAAGAACAAAGATGAATCTTGTGTATGCATGAAAATCAGTGGGAGCGTAGTATTATTTCTATTGTTTTATTACAATGATATCTTGCTCATTGGAAAAACAAATTTCGACACTTAAGACTGTCAAGTCTTGGTCAATGAAAGGTTTCTCAATGAAAGATATGGGTGAAGCCGCTTACATCCTTGGCATCAAGATCTATAGAGATGGATCTAGAAGGATAAATTGGTTTGAGTCAAAGTATCAACATTAACAAGGTTCTTAGAAGAGTCTAAGAAGAGTAGCTCGTCAATGGGTTATGGTATTTCTCTTAGCAATATTCATTGTCTTATGACAACTGATGAGCAAAAGGGAATGAATGAAGTTCCATATGCTGCGGCACTTGGATCTGTCATGTATGCCATGATTTATACTAGACTCGACGTCTCGTATGTGTAGACACCCCATTCTGAACACATCGGATCATACTTATACCACTCTAAGTCTCGCTTTGAGTCAAGAAGTAGAAATCCACCATTTCGTCATGTTTCGTTAAAGTTTTGACTAACTACCGTTAGTTTGGGACTAAACTGCATACGAGATAACGAGGAAAGGACAAAACTGTCCACAGGAACAATATCTCGCCGCGAGATGGCGTGTCTCGCGCGAGATATCTCCCTCTGCAGATTGCAGACGACAGTTCCCTCGTCGATTTCAACCTCTTTTCGGGATAAAACTTTATCTCTCCGGCC
This sequence comes from Adenophora triphylla var. japonica, assembly GCA_022495995.1. Lineage (NCBI taxonomy): Eukaryota > Viridiplantae > Streptophyta > Magnoliopsida > Asterales > Campanulaceae > Adenophora > Adenophora triphylla. Next base: position 613,819 of record JAFEMH010000094.1, read on the forward strand.
AACCAATGGGAGAGGAGGTCTAGAACCATCTGATAGGGTTTTAACTCTCCACTTCTTCATATCCAACCTCTATAAATACTTGGTGACTTCCAAGGCTCAAGAGGTCGGAAGGTCGAAGGTCCCGGACCGCGAATTTACACAACACACACACATTTTGTCGTTTTCTTTCCCTGAAAGAATCCTTCAAAATCACCCTAAAACTCACCTCATAGTTTGTTTGTCAACCTTGTTGATAAACAAGCATCAATCTCCAAACCAAGGACCAAGGCGAAGCTCTGTCCGTGTGAAGGATCGACTCTAAACTTGAGCCGAAACTCTGCCCAAATCACCTCACGCAAGGTAAATCCTAAACTTCCTTCTAATTGATTGTTAGAGTGGTATAAGTCCATAGAATCTAGGATCGGCCTAGAGCCTCTCCAAATCATGGAGACGGTCTCGAAGCAATCGATCCTACATTCCGTTTGACCTCGTCAAATGGACCTTTATTTGTAGTATTTGAATTCGTTTTTTATTTCTTCTTTTGAAAAACCTCTCTTTTCTTTAGCAAGACCGATCTCCGGATTGGGTGAAATGGATGCCTTCTAAACCTACCCATTTCATAACCTAAGCCCCGAACCCAAATCTCTCAAATGGTTTTTCTATGTTCCAATCGAATAATATAGGTGGCGACTCATAAAAATAAAAAGAACCAGAATTTCTTTCTCACAACGCTACAGTGGCGACTCCGCTGGGGACTGAAAATTAAGAGGCTTAAACTTGCGTCAAAACTAAAAGAGAGGTTTTTCAATCTATTTTGTAAAATTCGAATTTTTTCTGTTCTCAGATGGGAGATATCTCGCACGAGATATCATTATCTCGCGCGAGATAGGGCTTCCAGTCTGGTTGTTTTTTGGTTTCTCCTGTTTTGCTCGTAATCCAAGACGAGAGCCGAACATGCAAGGGGGATCCCAGAATTCATTATCTGCAGAGTTCCTGCATCTTAAGGCCTCCCTTAAGGTGTAGAACTCGGACCTTTATTTTCCTTAAATAATTGATTATTATCTATGAACTGCGTGTGATTGGATTTTATTTAATTAAAGTCCGGTCCATTGGGGATTCGGGAGTTGTAAATTAAATTATTTATCTCTCTTTATCTCTCTTTATGTGGAACTACGACGGCCTGAGTCTTCCTAGATTGGGAGAAACGTAGGCAACCACTTGGTGCGGCCACTATCTGTTTTCTCTTTTGACTTTCAAAAAATAAAACTTTCTATTTTACTCTATCACATAGATTGACTATCACGCACGCGCACATCATACTATAACTGTCATTGCACTGCATAACCTCTATAAACCCGGGACCCACACTAAGGACGGATGACGGTAACCACCTAGTCGCCGGTCTCTCCGAAGTTGGACAATCCCACTCCGCGTATTCAATCCACTTAGATTGTCATATCGCGGGGAGCCTAGCCTTCCAGCCCTGCATCGCCACATTCTCATGTAGATTGACTTTTTAGGATCACTTCGTGACCGGTCGGTTTTGACTCGGTGATCTTTTCTTGTTTTTGATCAAAACAAAGCCATGTAAAATTGACAATAAGAAAGGATTTGGAAAAAGTCCCTTCGGAAAAAGTCCCTTCAAAAAAAAGTCCCTTCGGAAAAGGTCCCTTTCGGATGTCCCTTCAAGAAAAATGTGCATATAATCCTTCAAAAAAAACAAAAAAACAATCTTACATGGCTTTGTTTTACAAAAATCGAATTGATTGCTTAGTCGTTAGGTTCTGATAAAGGCCTTAGAAACCCCTCAAAACGGACTTTCCGTTCCGACCAAAAAAAATTAGGGCTAAATAAAAATCGACTTTCCGTGTGATTATCTCGCGCGGGATTACTTATCTCGCACGGGATAATGCTTCTGTTTGCTGAATTTGAGCCTGAGCCATTTAAGCCTGCTTCCGACTCGTTGGGGCTAGATCCCGATATCTCGCATCTCTTCCGTCAGGTTTCCGAAGCTACTCAACTCCAAGACTCCCAACACAATGTCCGACATCGACAACATTCCGGGAAATGAGACCTGTCCGAAAACAACCACAAACTTACGGAAGAAGCCAATGATCGCCTAGAAGTGCAAGCTTCCCAAATCCACACTCTCGTGGCAGAAATTCAAGAGCTTAGGGCTGCACTAGCCAACAAAGAAAAGAAGAAGAAAAATGACTCTTCCTCCGGAGAAGAGGAGTCATACACTAAAAGGGCCAAGGGTCGCCGCAAAAGCAAGAAAAAGAAGTACGAGTCTAGCTCGTCATCTTCCTCATCCGACAATGAAAGTCACGCATCCAAGAAAGAAGGCAAGGGGGAAAGCAAGAATGAACCCCTCACCATGGCCATGCTAGAAAAGAAACTTGCATCCCTCGATGTGAGTAAGGGAGCCACGCTCTCTGTCGATTACGATACTCTTCGTCAGTCCATGTCAAAGCTTCCTAGAAAGTACAAAACACCCGACATTGCAAAATTCAATGGTGCCACCTGTCCCAAATCACATTTGGAGACTTACTCTTGGGCCATGCTACCTATGGGTGTTGATGACAACCTGTTAGCCCAATGCTTTCCATAAACTCTCGATGGTGCTGCTAGAGATTGGTATATGACCCTCCCACTCTCAACAAGACTAGACTGGCCACTCGCTAGTTGTACTTTCCAAAAACAATATGAGGACAACTCCACTTATCGCACCACTAGAAGGGATCTTGAGCAAACCAAGCAGCTTCCAAACGAGTCCTTCACAGATTTTGTTAAAAGGTGGAGAACCAAGCTAACCGAAATCGTTGATAGGCCCAGCCTAGACGAACAAATTCACATCCTCATACAGTGCCTTAGAGAAGAATATCAAGACAAGCTAGCCGGAAACTACTTTCCTAGCTTCGCCGAACTTCACAAGTCGGGCATACGGTTAGATGACCTCATCAAACAGAAAAGGGAAGCCAAGAAAGAAAGTGGATTCCGTTACAACAAGAGCTCTTCTTCCTCCTCCAATCCTAAGGATACGTCTGTCAATGCCATTGTCTTCAATCATCCTGGAAATGGTAAATACTCCGCGGTACCCCACCATAAAAGAAGAAGAAAGATAGACATTATGACAAGCTTGAAGGAATCACCCAAGAAGAACTCTTCGAAGTGCTTGTCAAGAACGGGAAAATCAAACCAAGAGAAGGCGCACCTCCAAAGAAAGATCTTCCTGCCAACCTTGCCCATCATCTCTTCTGCAAGTACCACAACTTCACCGGTCACGACACCAACTCCTGCTTCCACTTGAAAGACGTCATCCAAGATTTGTTTGACAATAAAGAGATAGGGTTACCAAATGTTGTTACTAATCCTTTGCCAAACAATGAGGTCAATCTAATAGAGATAGAAAGTAGCTTCGAGGACCCTACTCGTCTAGCCACAATTGTGGACGAGAGCCCTCTTGAATTTCATGAATCTTCTTTCTGTTATTTGATGTCTTGGGAGGATATCTTAGAACAAAAGGGAAAAGGGGCTAAAACAGTCAACCTACTCACACGATCCAGTCGTGTGATCACCAACAAAGACCCAAGGGATGAAAATCCTCCAAAACAAGCTAAAGCCTCATCGCCAAGTGAACCGGAGGACCCTCTCTTAACTCAATTGAAAAAGACACAAGCAAATATCTCGGTTTGGGATCTCATAGGAGCATCTCACAAGCACCGTGAGATGTTGAAAAAGGCATTGGCTCAAATGACCATTTCCTCAGAAGCAACACCCGAAGAGCTCACTCAAATGATTGGCCAAGTACGCTTTGGCAACGTCATCACTTTCACCGACTTGGACCTCCCGTCCTATGGGAACAATCATCATGAGGCCCTTTACATAACTGCTAAGGTGAATGGGTACCGAATGCCACGCATTTTGGTCGACAATGGTTCTCGCAATCAATGTCCTCCCGAAGAAAGCCTTATCATCATTAGGCCTCACCCACAAAGACCTCAAGCCATCCGGGCATACCGTAAGGGGGTACGATTGTACCGCTAGAACCGCCTGGGATCGGGCCAGATACCCGTAGAAATGGGGAAAGTCACTATGAGCATCGAATTTCAAGTCATCGACATCCCTAAGCATCCTTCAACTTGCCGCTTGGTCGCCCTTGGCTACACGACATAGGGGTGTGCCCTCCTCCCCGCACCAATGCATCAAGTTCGTACACAACAACATGATAGTCACCATACACGGAGAGATGGTCACCGCTAGTCCTATCCTCGAAGTACAACACAACACTTCGATTTCCTGTTCATGGTTTTGAGATCGAGAGAGAAAGCACCGTGAATGTCATAGACACTTACAACGAGAACGACTACTCAAAGGCACTTAGGTTTTCCTAAGCCTTCCTGTCCTGGAGAATGATGCTAGCAAAAGGGTACTTTCCTGGATTGGGGCTTGGAAAGCACTTACAAGGAATAACGGAACCACCACCGGTCCCCCGCCTCACACAAAGCATGGACTAGGATACGACATCTCCATCCACGATGAAGATGACGTAGAAGAGTGGGGCTTCACTCAAATCAAGTGGGAAGGAACCTCGTACAAAGGCCGCAATGACCCAAAGTCCAAGGATTGCAACCTCATACCATATCGAAAGACACTCAATGGCTACTTTGTTCGAGAAGGGGAAAGTATTCCCTACTTTATCTTTTCGTAACCATGGACTCGATGATAAAGGAAAGCGCCAACCGGGCTTTGAAATCTTCACTGACCGTGATGCTTCTCCGTATGAAATGTAATCCGTCCCACCGATCCCTAATGATTTGTGGGGCACGAAGGCGTAAAATGACAAGCGAGTGGGACTTTGTGTTGGGAGAAGACATGCCGCGATTTCCAAGACTCCGTGCCGGTTAGAAGACAAATGATCCATGCAATATCCAAGGGGGACGCTCCAACTACCGACTACACAAGACTAATACGTAAATGTGATGAGCCAATTCTAAATCGGCACGTCACGGGGACCAGCTTGTTGATGAAGACTTCATGATCAAAGAGCTTGGTTGCACTCCCCACCCTCGCAGGAAGATAGGCCCTACAACTTTTACATTAGAATCAGGCTCCACCTCCGATGAACTCACTCAAGAGGAAATCGAGGCGATGGCTGAACATGTATTCCCTTACTTCCTTAATGAAAACTTTGATCTTTCCGAGTACCCTGAGATTGCTAACATCGTAAATGATGAATTAACTAATAATAATCAATATAACGAACACGTTAATAATGAATCATACAATGAGATAGATCAAGAAAATGAACAAATCTTAAAAGAATTAGCTAAGCAAGTAGGTCGTTGTGGAAAGAATGGCCCTGTTGACGACGAGGAAATGCAAACAGTTAATCTTGGGACAACGGAAGACCCCAGAGAAACAAAGATCGGCAGCTTCTTCAAGGGGGAAGACAGAGAAACCTTGATGCAGCTCCTCAGAGAATATGTTGACGTCTTCGCTTGGTCCTACAAAGATATGCCTGGGTTGAATCAGTCAGTTGTAGAACACAAGATACCACTGCTACCCAACGCCAAGCCAGTCAAGCAGAAACTACGCAGAATCAAGCCGGAATGGTCAATGCAAGTGAAAGAGGAAATCATGAAACTCTTGAATGTAGGGTTCATCAAAGTGATTGAATATCCGGAATGGTTAGCAAACACGGTGCAAGTAGCCAAGTCGAACGGGAAAATACGAGTCTGTGTTGATTTCAGAGACTTGAACAAGGCATCCCCTAAAGATGACTTCCCGCTACCAAACATAGACATGTTGGTCGATGCCACAAAGAAGCATACGAGGTCCGCTCATTCGTCGACGGGTTCACAGTGGTATAACCAAATCCTCATGGCGAGAAGAGGACCAAAGACAAAAACAAAGATTCACCACACCTGGGGAACGTTCGCTACACGGCCATGCCGTTTGGTCTCAAGAACGCCGGGGCTACCTACCAAAGGGCAAGCCACAACACTATTCCACGACATGATCCATAAAGAAATAGAGGTGTATGTGGACGACATGATTATCCACTCGAAGGGGACAGATGGCCAACACTTCGTAGATCTCGTAAAATTCTTCAATCGATCGAGACAAAGACAAAATGAGACTCAACCCCGCCAAATGCTCATTCGGAGTAGTCAAAGGGAAAGTCTTGGGATACATGGTCACGTAACGCGGCATAGAAGCAGATCCCGCCAAAATAAAGGCCATCACGTACATGCCTCCACCTGTGACACGTAAAGAAGTAAAGGGATTCATGGGCAGACTTCCAATATATCGCCGATTCATTAATCAACTCGACTACAATGTGCGACCCCATCTTTAAGCCGCTTAAGAAAAATGCACCTCAAGAGTGGACCGAAGAATGTCAAGAAGCATTCGAGGAAGTTAATCACTACTTGACTTCCCCACCCATCCCGGTTCCACCACACAAGGAGAAGCCCTTGAAGCTATACCTCACGCTTCTGAACAACGCATTAGGGGCTATGCTCGCTCAAGAACAGCCCGGCCTCCCACACAGAGAATGCCATCTACTTTGTCACCGCAGATTCCAAGGCAAAGTGAAATCAACTACTCTCCACTCGACAAGTCATGCGCCGCTCTCGTCCTGGGTATCACAAAGACTAAAGCACTATATGGAAGCCTTTCCCGTCCGTCTCATCGCAAAGATGGATCCACCGAAATATATCCTAGACAAATCAAATTTGTCTTCGAGACTAGCCAAATGGTACTTCATGCTCGCGGGGTATGATATCACTTACGTCACTCGTAAATCCGTCGAGAGAGTGTATTCGCAGATCAGCTGGCCGAATTTCCTTGCGACGAAGTGAAGGGGGAAGACCCGCGATTCCCCGATGAGGACATCCTAAGCATAGAAGAAAATAAGTGGCAATTATTTTTCGATGGCACAGCCAACAAGAGAGGGTTTGGCATCGGAATGTTATTGGTAGACCCTAACGACATCTACACTCCACTAGCAAGCACGTCTTGACTTTGACGCCACCAACAATACCGCGAGAATCACGAGGCTTGCATAGCGGGGCTTGAGGCAGCCCTAGAACGCAACGTGATCGAACTCGAGGTATTCGGGGATTCCCAATTGATCATCAATCGACATTGAAGAAGTGGAGGGTCCAAGATCCAACCCTTCAAAGATACAAAGGCCCACCTCCAAGAATTGGCGCAACAATTTCAGGATGTCTCATTCCACTATCTCCCCGAGACAAAAATCGGTTGCGGACGCATTAGCCACACTTGCTTCTTTGGTCGAAATCCCTAAAGGAAAAGCAGCTTAAACCCTTCAAAATAACACGGCGTGCAACTCCCGCATACTGCGCCGTTATAGATCTTCACGATCGCAAAGACGAATGGTTATCCAAAGGTGCCGCCGTTGAAAACTCCGAAGGGAAACCATGGTAACACGACATTTGGTATTTCATCCTAGATGGAACCAAACCGCTCGAGACAGACCAAGACTCGTGTCGCCCTTAAAAGGTTGGCCGCCAATTACGTCATCACCGCCGCCGTCTATTCAAGAAACATTCCCAAGGAAACCTCCTTTGCGCCACCGAGGAAGAGGCCCAGAAATAATGGACCATGTTCATCAAGGCATATGTGGAACCCACATGAGCGGAAACATGCTCGCCAAAAAGATCATCGACAAGGGTACTTTTGGCCGACCATGGAAGCCGACCGTACCAAAATGGTCAAGAAGTGCCACAAGTGTCGATACACGCCAATCTTCAAAGATGCACCGCCTTCCTTGTTGTACCCAATGACTTCACCTTGGCCGTTCTCTACATGGGGGATAGACGTGATTGGAAAGATCACACCAAGGAGCCAACGGACATCAAGTTTCGTCCTAGTAGCCATCGACTATTTCACTAAATGGGTCGAGGCCACCTCCTACAAAGTTCGAATGCCGTAAAGGTTGCGTAATTCATCAAGCACAACATCATCTCGCCGATATGGGGTTCCACAAGAGATGATATCCGATAATGGGTCACACTTCGAGAAGGAAACCGATCGCCATACGACCAAGTACAAAATCACGAGACACAAGTCATCTCCTTATAGGCCTCAAACAAACGGAGCAGCTTGAAGCCGCGAACAAAACAATCGAGACTATCATCGAGAAAAATGGCGCCACCGGAAAAGACTCGGCCCGACAAGCTACCATTCGCACTTTGGGGGTACCGCACTTCACCCGAATGCCACAGGAGAAACTCCCTACGCCCTCACATTCGGGATGGAGGTTGTCTTACCAATAGAATTGGAAATACCATCACTAAGGGTTCTCCTAGAAAACCAAGTGAATGAAGTCGACTGGCTAGAAAGCAGATACGAAGAGCTAGCCCTGTTGGACGAAAGAAGGTTGAAAGCAAACAACACACTCAAGCTTACCAAAGAAGAATGGCAAGAGCTTTCAACAAAAAGGTCAAGACAAGGAACATCAGAGTAGGCGACCTGGTGCTCCGTGAGCATCGTCCCGGACCTTTCAACCCGTTAGGCAAGTGGGGACCAAGATGGATAGGACCCTACATTGTGAGGAAGATATTCTCTGGGGGAGCCCTTCAGCTGGTAGACTTAGACGGAGATCAACTACCGAAGTCGGTCAACATGGACAAGCTCAAGAAGTACTTCGCGTGACTTGACCCCCTAAGTACAAATCGCTCGCTAAGTTGAAAATCCCGGAAAGGACAACTTAGGCAAAAAATTAGAGCTTAGCACAAGAAAAGAAGCCCGCTGGATTGAAAACCCGAAGGGGCGGTCTAGGCAAAAGAAAGGGTGTGCATGAAAAAAAAAAAAAGGGGGGGCCTTATCTCGCGCGAGATTACCCCACGGCCTGGAGCCATATTTTGTCCTTTTCTCAAAAATGAACTACGTTGGACCTGAGCCTCTTGTTTAATTGCTGTAAAAGAGGAACGTAGGCAGCCTTCGGGTTCGGTCTAATTAAATAAATAAATCAAAGTTGTCCCTTTTATTAATCGAATGCGTTTCATTAATGACAATAGGGAAATCCTAACCACAGCGACTAATTTGCTAAGCTAACAAACTTGAAAAAAAAATGATACTAATAAAGCAGAAACAATTGATCTATCAAAGCAATCTCTTGGTACTCCAAAAGATCTAGCCTTTCATTGACTTGGTTGGCCGGCGGACATGGTCTCCACCATCGTCGTGATCCTCCTTGCGCTTTGAGCCTCTCAAAGCAGAACATCCCTCGAGACGGTCAAAAACAGAGTCGAGACGATCAAAGACAGATTCCGACAATCTCTTGAAGACATGAGGCCTATCCAAAGCTTGCGTCTTTCCAGGCATTCCCTTGCCTCGCCTCTCATACCAATCCCCATCAAGAAAATCCTGAGTTAGATCAGTTCGCACATTAGCAGGATCAGACTGAGCCTCGCTCCTTCGCAAGATACCGCTAGCTACAAAAGAATCTCTTAGCAAGAAAAGCCGCAAATCATCAATCTTCTCTCGCACTAGGATGACCGGTATGGAGGAACCAATCCAAATATTTGTCGACAGAAGATGCTTGCATTAAAAGTCCGAAGGTTCGACCAACGGTCCCGATTAGTTCCTTCACCCCATGCTTAAGCTAGCACTGCGCAAACTCTACACCAATATAAGACACTTCACGAGAAGCTCCTTCGAAAAGATAAGTGTCCTGCTGGCTGACCAAACCGACGGAGCACCCGCTGGGAAAGTAAAAGGAGGAATCTCGCAAACCCGGAAGAACAACCCTGTCAAAACCCTTGGTATTGGCAACATACTTGTTCAACCTCCAATAAGGTGGACACCGAGAGAATATCGCAGCTTCGGTCTTCGCAATCAACTCACCCATTCATCCACCGAAAGATCTTTGATCAACAACTTTCGCGTATGATATGTAAAAGGAGAATATTCCAACGGGGACCTATCAACTTGAGATGCTCCCTAAGCCAAATAGTCAACAGGAGGGGACTCCCTTGAGTCATGACGCCATCCTATGCAGCTCATCAAGACCATGAAGGGTCTCACCCAAGATTAGCGAAATAATGTTCCTAGAACGTTTCCTAGCCTCGCGTAACAACTTCCACCAGTTGGGAATCGACCAAGCCGTCCCTACACGTAAACAAAACATCTCCGAAAAGAGAAAGAGCCGAGAAAATTCCGCTTATGGACATGAAAAGCGTCATCATCGTAATCACCGCCTGAAGCGTCCCGGAAAAGAAGAGCAATCAACCCACTTGCGGTGAACCAACCCATAGCAAGTATCAAGGGGGATCCCTAACAATTCGTTCAAAGCCTCCGAATGATTCCTATGATACTTAGGAACAGCAATCTTACCAATCAAAGGCATATCCAAGATAATGGCGAATTCCTCCACGTAGGCACCATCTCGTTCAAAGAAAAATTGAAAAGATGAATAGAGGGATCCCAAAATCGAGCGGCACCACTGCAATAACTTCCAATCCGGTTGGAGGTTCTTCAAAGTGAAAAGAATTCTAAATCCGAATTCTCGCGATAAACTTATTGCGAGACCGGTTGCGAAACGACCTTACAAAATCCCTTGATGCTTGCTTGAAAGATGCAATCACTTCGAGAGGACAAAGAAAAATCATCGACAATCATGGGCGTTGGGGCAATCTCCTTGGAAGCCATGGATCACTGGGGTTGAAGAAGAAGACAAGAGTTTCACCCTAACAGATATCTCTAGAGTTTGAAAGGCTTGAATGAGTTATCCGGCCGGACTACGAGTGACTTTATAGGGAAAACCGTCAAAATCCTGTTCGAAAAAGGAAGAGATTTCTTTGGGTAGCGTGTCTCGTGCGAGACACCTTATCTCACGCGAGATATCCCTACGGCAAAGCAACGGCGGTTCTACTCAAACAACAATCTAGCCCCGACTTGACAAAGCAAGTCTCGAAAAACCCTGCGTGTACAGCTCATAACATGCAATAAAACACCATACTCAGGCTCAAAATTGCGGCCTAACGGCCATTCCATTTCCGAAAAAACATGGAAAGTCGAGAAAGTTAATTAATTAACTAATTAGACCTAGGATTAGGGATTAAGGAAAACCATTGTTTGTGCTACCTATGTGTTCCTAACAGGTACCAGAAAAGAAAGAAAAATTGTCTGGGCCCACCCGGCCAATATATACAATCATCAAAGATCAGATAAAAGAGAAAGGGAGGGGATCACGCCATCAAGTCGCTCGAGCCGCCAGCACCTCTGCAATCACCACCAGGGGGCTACCATCCCTCCTCGACCTCTTGGCTCCGCAAGTAGGGGTCACCGCCGAGGCCACCGTCGAGGCCGCCGAAGAAACCTTCTGGAAAAGGACAAAATTGTCCTCGACAATAAGCGTCTACGCAACGTCAAAGTTCAAAATTTTGACACATTTACCCTTGGAAATGATAAACTAGCAAGGAAACGTGGAAAAACCGATACCGCAAGTCACGGAACGAGTCAAACGTGACATGCGCACAATCGCCCGGTACGGCACCAGTCGCCCGAGAACCGAGTGGTCCAAAGATCAACCCAATTCACATGATTCAGAGCCCAGGAAGGTGAATCATCAAAGAAAAAGCCCGGTCCAACGCCCAGACAGGTGGATCGTCATCAAAAAGCCCGGTCCAACGCCCAGACAGGTGGATCGTCATCAAAAAGCCCGGTCCAATGCCTAGACAGGTGGATCGTCATCAAAAAGCCCGGTCCAACGCCCAAACAGGTGGATCGTCATCAAAAAGCTCGGTCCAACGCCCAAACAGGTGGATCGTCATCAAAAAGCTCGGTCCAAATGCCCAAACAGGTGGATCGTCATCAGAAAAGACCGGTCCAATGCCCAGACAGGTGGATCGTCGAACCAAAAGCCCGATTCAACGCCCAAACAGGTGAATCGTCATCCCCAACAGCAAAAAGCCCGATTCGGAGCCCAGAACGGCGAATCGTCACAAAAACAATAGGACTCAGAGGACCGGACAGGTAAGCCTTTGTTTTCTAACATATTTCCCGCAGTTCGGAGCCCGCAGCGAATCTTCGCATGCATGGTATATTCGAATTGGGTCTTGATTTGATTCCTCGGTATGAATTTACCTTTTCAAAAATAAAATCTCCTCGATTTTCAAAAAAAATGTTTTTCAAAATACCTAAAGCAACCTTTTCGTGTTTTGGAGTCGAACTACGTTATGGTCCGATTCTCCGATAGAGATACGTAGGCGGCCATGCGGCACGACCATCCCGATGTTCGTAATGATGTCTTTTCTATCATCGACATGACTTCTTTCATAAGACTTGTCGCCGAGGGGCTCTGTAGACACCCCATTACGAACACATCGGATCATACTTATACCACTCTAAGTCTCGCTTTGATTCAAGAAGTAGAAATCCACCATTTCGTCATGTTTCGTTAAAGTTTTGACTAACTACCGTTAGTTTGGGACTAAAGCGCATACGAGATAACGAGGAAAGGACAAAACTGTCCACAGAACAATATCTCGCCGCGAGATGGCGTGTCTCGCGCGAGATATCTCCCTCTGCAGATTGCGGGCACGGTTCCTCGTCGATTTCAACCTCTTTTCGGGATAAAACTTTATCTCTCCGGCCAACCAATGGGAGAGGAGGTCTAGAACCATCTGATAGGGTTTTAACTCTCCACTTCTTCAAATCCAACCTCTATAAATACTTGGTGACTTCCAAGGCCCAAGAGGTCGGAGGGTCGAAGGTCCCGGACCGCGAATTTACACAACACACACACATTTTGTCGTTTTCTTTCCCTGAAAGAATCCTTCAAAATCACCCTAAAACTCACCTCATAGTTTGTTTGTCAACCTTGTTGATAAACAAGCATCAATCTCCAAACCAAGGACCAAGGCGAAGCTCTGTCCGTGTGAAGGATCGACTCTAAACTTGAGCCGAAACTCTGCCCAAATCACCTCACGCAAGGTAAATCCTAAACTTCCTTCTAATTGATTGTTAGAGTGGTATAAGTCCATAGAATCTAGGATCGGCCTAGAGCCTCTCCAAATCATGGAGACGGTCTCGAAGCAATCGATCCTACATTCCGTTTGACCTCGTCAAATGGACCTTTATTTATAGTATTTGAATTCATTTTTTTTATTTCTTCTTTTGAAAAACCTCTCTTTTCTTTAGCAAGACCGATCTCCGGATTGGGTGAAATGGATGCCTTCTAAACCTACCCATTTCATAACCTAAGCCCCGAACCCAAATCTCTCAAATGGTTTTTCTATGTTTCCAATCGAATAATATAGGTGGCGACTCATAAAAATAAAAAGAACCAGAATTTCTTTCTCACAACGCTACAGTATGCTATAAGCATGATGAGTCGATACCAATCTGATCCTGTTGAGAACCAATGGATGGCAGTCAAAATGATCCTTAAGTACTTAAGAAGAACTAAGGATACGTTCTTGATATTTGAAAGATTGGAAGTAAATCTTGTTGTAAGGGTTACATAGATCCTAGCTTCCAAACTGACAAAGTTAATTTAAAATCGCAATTAGGATTTGTGTTTATGCTTATTAGAGATGCAGTTTTGATTGGAAGAGTTCCAAGCAGAAATTGTAGTCGATTCTACTATTAAGGCTGAATTTTAGCAACATATGATGTGGCTAAAAGAGGCAGTTTAGATCAAAAGTTCATTAGTGTTTTGGAAATATTCCAAGTATCACTAATCGGTGAAACTTTTGTTATGACAATAGTGGTGCCACTTGTGCAAACAATGAAACCAAGGTCACAACAGCGATCCAAACACTCACTTAGACGTTCTTCGAGGAATTCATGAAGAATGAGAAGATGTTAAGATATACAAAGTATCAACCGATGATGACATAAGGGATTCACTTACAAAGACCCTCGCACAGGCAGAAGCATGATGGTCATGTTAGATCCATGAGTATTCAATACATAAATGGAGCCTAGTGCAAGTGGGAGACTGTTGGTGTAATGCCCTAGGCTTTAGTTATGTTTAACTGAAAACCGTTATGTATCATCTTTATCGTTTAAGTTTATTATTTGATTATTATAAAGTTTGCATATTTGTTGTAATAATCTCCGTCCCTGATTATTAAGAGAATAATTAGTATAATTGTCAATGGATAATCATATGATGATTATATGCATAGAGATGCACATTGAAATTATGGGTACTTGTTAGAGAACAAGTGACTGGACTTGACCCATATGAGATTTATGTCATGGTCAAATGTCATAATTAAATCTCATATGGTCACTTCATTTAGTCCCTAGACCTGAGATTATCATGACCTTACATATGATGAAAGTCATGTTTGATTTTAGTCAAACGATATCTTAACACGATATTTATAAAGGCTATCTTTGGCATGATCGAATTCATGATGGGAAGGATGATAAGTCAAGATGGAATTTGTCCCTCGAAAGAGAGATATTTTGCTTGGGCCCCTCGATGAGTGATGATGATGAAAGCGTGTGGACACACCCCAATATGATTGGACTATCATTATACTCAAGATCGAGAAAGCATTGAACAAATACAAGTTGACGTGGACCATGACTTGTGTTCAATATAACATCGTGAGACAAAGGGAGAAATGGAAGTGTACCATTGGAAACGTGAACTCTTACGTTATATTATTTCGGTAGACATAATGGCTTGCTAGAGCCCGCTTATGTCTTATGAGGGTCGATTTGATCGAGCTCATTGCCAACATAATATAATCCTATTGGGTCACACACAACTAGAATGAATTGGTTAAACCAAAGGAAGAATGATTGAGATTCCTGCATATGGCTTTGCTTGGTCGTGTGACTAATCTTGCCATATGGGGTTTTGGGTCGTGCGACACAACATGCCCATGGGCTGCTTGTGGTCGTGCGACACATTAAGGCTTGAGACGCATACAGAGAAGTTTCCTAATTTGATTAGGAAACTAATATCAATACTAAGGTAGTATAAATATGCAATCTGTAAACCCTAGCAGTCTAGCCAAATTTTCTCAAGAAAATCGTAACAAAAGTTCTTTCAATATTCTTCCAAGGGTTTAAGGATCTAGCAATCCTCAAGAACTGTTCTTGGTTCATTCTAACGTGTGGATACAACAATAGAGGGTCTTCGCTCGTTTGACGATCAAGGCCTAGAGTTCCAATTCGAAGATTGAAAGGTTTTTGAGATCGAAGATTGTGATTCAAAATCACGCCAATAAATTGTTCGATAGCTCAAGACCGGAAAGCAATTAAGGTTGGTAAATTCTATCTCATTGGAATTCAATTTAATCGTATAGAACGGATCTTAGGGCTTTGGGTTTTGTGTTATTTAGATGCTTATTCCGCTGCACATGGACCCATAAAACCCAACAGCGTCATCCTTGTTCTTCTTTCCCCAACCTCGACCTCGTCGAGTGTTCTTTCTTTTCTTCTCAATGATGTCGGTCTCCATCATCCCTATCTTAGGTACCCTCACTGGAGCCTCTATCTGTTGGTGTAGTGCCCTAGGTGTTTAGTTATATTTGACTTATTATCTAAACCACTATGTAATCATTTTTATCATTGATTATAGAGAAAGTATTATTTTGTTCATTATATGTTTTGCATGTTTATTATATTGAACTGCGTCCCTAGTTGTTGTGAACAACTAGTATAAGTTGGTATATGCATGTGATGCACATTACACTTATGGGTACTTGCTAGAGAACAAGTATTGGATATGACCTACCGATGAGATTTATGATGACATGGTCAATAGTCATATGTGTCATGAATAAATCTCAAGATAGTCGTGTTATTGAATCCTTACACCTGAGATTATCATCGTCTTCCACATGATGAAGATCGTGTTTAATATAGTCTAACACTGTCTTTAATCGGATAGCAATAAGGGCTATGTTAGCATGATTGGAACCATGTAGGGAAGAATGATAATTCAAGATGGGATTTGTCCCTCTTATGAAGAGAGATGTTTGCTTGGGCCCCTCGATGAATGATGTTGATAAAATGTGTGGCCGCACTCAAGTGATTTGATAGAGATCAAATGCATTTGGATTATCAACATATTCAGAATTGAGAAAGCATTGAACGGAATGAGTTGACATAGACCATGACTCATGTTCAATTGGACATCATAGACAAAGGGATTGTTACATTGGAACTATAAAGGAATCAAGTCTTGATGTTATATTAATTGGGTGGACATAATGATTTGCTAGAAGTCACTTATGTCTTGTGAGGTCGATGTTTCGACCCACTACCAACATAATATAATTCCTTTTGGGTCACACACAAAGAACGAATTTGATTATGGCTGAAATTATGGTTTCTGGACAAATGGGCGATCGCCGAGGTTCATCATGGGCTACCGCCCACAAGTCAACCGTTGACTTGGGCGACCGCTCAAGTGGATATTGGGCAACCGCTCATGTGGTATTCAAAATTGTACATTGGGGACTGTACAGGTGGGCGACCGCCTAGCCCCATGTGGGCAACAACCCATGTGGGATTTTCGAAGAAGGATTAAGCGCTGTACAGGTGGGCGACCGCCCATCCACATGTGGGCGACCGCCCACGTCCCGTTTCAGCAATACGTTTCTGCTTCGAAAAAGGACTTTTCTCCCTAATTGTTAGGGCTATTTACAAAGTATAAATAGGTCCTTTTTACCCTGCAGTCACATACAAATTCTAGGGCCTTGGAAACACAAATTCCTTGATTTTGATTGAGAATCAAAGATCAAAACACCCTAGATTCAATTCCATATTCAGCCATAGATTATTGAAAAGTGTTTCAATAATCAAGAGGATCATCTAGAAATCCAACAAGAAGGTGTTCTTGATTTGTTCGCGTGTGGATTACCATTAGAGGGTGGTTACGTTATCACCTAAGGCTTAGATCAATTCATCGCATTGAAGAACAAGGAGAAGATCAAAACCTTCAACAACAGTTTTGATATTCGATTTTGAGATTCGTTTTGAGATTCGAATTCAAGTTAATTTTTCATCGATTTCAAGGTATGTAAATTCTATCTCATATTAATTTCTAATCTCTTCATGCTAGACGGATCTTAGGGCTAGGGTTTTGTTGTTAAAATTTAAATCTTCCGCTGGGTTTGTATGAAAAACAAGTATATGTGATATACCATGATTCATGATTAATGATAAATTAATCATGATCCTATGTGTTTTGTTAGGATTGAAATTGCATGCTAGATTTAATTTGATTATTTGCTACCATGCTATATGAAATAGATCTAGATCCTATGTGTTTTGTTTTTATGAAAAACAAGTATATGTGATATACCATGATTCATGATTAATGATAAATTAATTAGATTAGTTTATCACATAGGTTATTAATCGTGTAATATGATTAAATTAGATTTGTAATTTCTCAAAATTAATTCAAATTGTTTGTATGAAATTTTGTGAAGCCCTATGTTCATGATTATGTTCACAAGAGATCTATGTTACTACCATGCGATGTTGTGTTACATGTTGAAAACCTTCTAAATATTTAAATCTTATGCCATTCCTTGATTAGAACACTTGTGATATTTTAGGATATTTGATGTAGTTTCGACTCAGTTGGATGAATCTTATATCTTAATTTGTGACCAAGGTGAGATAATGGTTGATGTAGTTTTGACTCAGTTAGGTACGTCGTTCCATGTCTCACATGTTTGAAAAAGGTTTTGATTTAATTGGTGCTTTTAAATGAGATTTGACCCAAGGCATAGATGAGATTTAAAACATGCTTTTGATATGTGATATCTATTGAAATCTCATAAAATATCTAAGAGTCATATAGTGATATGATTGATGTTTCTACCTAAATAGCTTGATTTCGGGCATTGACTCAGTTAAACCAAAATCAAGTGAAATATGGATCTTAGCCTACTATGATTATACGATACATGTTTGTAATGGAAGGTGTATAATTTAGTGGGAGTATTTATGAAATACATTATTTGCTCTTAGATGATAAATGTGTTGATATTGATATATGTTTATATTGTTTGCATATTTTATTGTAGAATGGCTACACACAATAATCAACCCATGTCACTGCGATCTATCCTTGAGAAGGACAAGCTTGAGGAGAACGGTACAAACTATTCTGATTGGATCAGAAGCCTCAGAATTGTATAAAGCAAGAGAAGAAAATGTACATTCTCAATGGACCCATTCCACCTCAACCTGCTCCAAATGCTCCTAGGGCTGGTAGGGATGCACATAAGAAACATACTGATGATTCTATGGATGTCGCATGCCTTATGCAAGCCACTATGTCTAAGGCTCTTCAGAAGGACCTTGAGCACATAGATGCAGCATTTGATCTTGGTGAACGCTTAAAGGAAAAGTTCCAAGTGCAAGCAAGAAATGAGAGGTATGATGTGGTTAAGGCCCTTAATGCATGCAAGATGCAAGAGGGGCAATCGGTGGGAGCTCATGTCCTTAAGATGACGGGTTACATTGAGCGTCTCGAATGTCTTGGTAATCCGATGAGTAGACATGTCCAAATAGAACCGGGAACCGACGAAACCGGCGGGTAGAACCGGAATCGGGAACCGGCGAGAACCGGGAACCGCCGAAACCGAGAACCGAACATAACCGGGAACCGGATTGAAACGGTTCAAATACGAATCCACCATATTGGGAATCGAGGAACCGGCGGAACCGAGAATCGGCGGTTTCGGAACCGGGAACCGGCGATTGATCAAGGTAAGTTAAATGTAATATTTAGCATTTATTTAGTATTTGTGCTTGTAGTGTAGTGTTGTTTTATTTAAATTAGACTAGAATTTAGATAAATGTTGTAATATTTAGCGTCTTTACTGTCTTAAGAGGTTTGAATTTAAAAAAAAAAATTAGATGGTGATGGAACCGGTGGAACCGGAACCGGCGGATAGAACCGGGAACCGGATTAATATGGTTCGAATACGGTTTCGGCTATTTGGGAACCGGGAACCGGCGGTTCCGGAATCGGGAACCGGAACCGGAACCGTTTGGACATGTCTACCGATGAGTTTGTAACTCGCCACGGATACGATATTGAATTCATTGCCTGAAAGTTATAGTCATTTTATTATGCACTATCACATGACTGGCATGGATAAGAATCTCTCGGAATTGCATACGATGCTTAAGACTGCAGAGATGAATATCAAGAAGCCTAAAACCGATACTGTGTTAATGGTTAACAAAGGTAAAGGGTTCAAGAAGAATGCGGTTTGCTACCATTGCCAAGAAGTTGGACATTGGAAGCGCAACTGCAAGGCTTACAAGGAAGGCCTAAAGGTGAAGAAGGGCAATACGATTGCTGCTGATTCAGGTATCTATATGATAGATATTTTCCTTTCTGTTTCTAGTTAATGGGTATTAGATACCGGATGTGGATCTCACATTTGTTTAAATGTGCAGGGACTGAGAAATAGGAAGCTACTCGAATAAGGTGAAGTTGACCTGCATGTTGGGAATGGAGCAAGAGTTGCTGCATTAGCCGTAGGGACATATGATGTAACTTTACCTAGTGGCTTAGTACTTGTTTTGAACAATTGTTACTATGTTCTGGATTTGAGTAGGAATATTATTTCTGTTTCTTGTTTGGATAATGAGGGGTATAATTTTCTTATTTCGAATAAGAAGTTTTATATTTATTTAAATGATATGCTTTATGGTATTGCAAATTCATTTAATGGCCTTTATGTTCTTGATGTTGATGAGAAACAAGATAGTGTTGAAAATGTTTATCATGTGGATAAGAAATCTAAACCGAATGACGTGAACAACTCATTCATGTGGCATTGCCGGCTTGGTCATATAAATGAGAAACGCATTTCTAAACTCCACAAAGATGGAATGTTAGACTCTAATGATTATGAATCATATGAGATATGCGAATCTTGTTTATTGGGAAAAATGACCAAACCACCCTACACTAAGAGTAGTGAAAGAGCTAGTGACTTATTGGGCCTAATACATACTGATGTATGCGGACCAATGAGCAGCATTGCTAGGGGAGGATTTCGGTATTTCATTACATTCACCGATGACTTATCTAGATATGGCTATGTCTATCTGATGAAGTCAAAGAGTGAATCGTTTGAGATGTTCAGAACATTTCAAAATGAAGTACAAAATCAACTTGGCAAAACAATTAAAGAACTTCGATCCAATCGTGGTGGTGAGTATTTGAGCCAAGAATTTGACAATCATCTCAAAAACTGTGGAATTGTTTCAGAGTTGACTCCACCCAGAACGCCACAATGGAATGGTGTTTCCGAGAGGAGGAATAGAACCTTATTAGATATGGTTCGTTCGATGATGAGTCAAGTAGACCTTCCTATATCCTTTTGGGGACATGCATTAGAGACTGCTACGTTCACACTGAACAGAGTCCCTACTAAATCGGCTCCTAAGACCCCACATGAGATGTGGCATGGAAGAAAAGCTAATTTGTCTTTCTTGAAGATTTGGGGTTGCGAAGCTTATGTGAAGAGACTTGTCTCTGATAAGTTAGCACCTAAATCTGACAAGGTTATTTTCGTTGGTTACCCTAAGGAAACCAAAGGGTATTACTTTTACAACCGCGTTGAGAACAAAGTGTTTGTTGCTCAATATGGTACTTTTCTTGAGAAACAGTTTTTCAATAAAGCATCTAGTGGGAGTAAAATTGATCTTGAAGAAGTTCAAGAACCCGAAAATAACATGGAACCGATAGTAGAGACTGAACCAACCCCACAAGAAGTTTTGGAACCGGTTCAAGATCCACAAGTCCATCGTAGATCGGATAGGTTACGATCCGCACCCGAGAGATATGGATTTCTCGTGTCGGAAAGTAATGAAGTGGAAGTCATTGAGAATGACGAACCTACTTCCTATCAAGAGGCGATGTTTGATCCCGATTCGGATAAATGGTTAGAAGCCATGAAGTCCGAATTGCAATCCATGTCGGATAATCAAGTTTGGAACTTGATTGAGCCACCCGAAGGTGTAAAAACCATAGGGTGTAAGTGGGTTTTCAAGAAGAAAACTGACATAGATGGGAAGGTGCATACTTATAAGGCTAGGCTTATAGCAAACGAATATAGGCAAACTCATGGTGTAGACTATGATGAAATCTTCTCGCCTGTTGCCATACTTAAGTCTGTTAGAATTTTGATTGCCATAGCTGTTGTGGGTATTTTTCAGCATGGTGACATCTTCAGTTGCTCCTGCATGTCAAGATGTTATTCCACAGTAAGTATTGTTTAATATTTACTTATCTAAATTTTATTAATATCTTTATTATTATTTTCCAGTAAATAAGGGAGAAGAACGCGGGATATTTCCAAACCACGTTCAACACATCTTCAACGGCGAAGAAGACTTGGTCTCACGGACGTTGACAAGATAAACTTGGATCCCGAGATTGTAGGAACAACTTTTACCCGTTCATACTTACTTTTATTTAAGGGGAGATGGAGGCGGAAAATCACACTCTCACTCTCACACACTCTACGTACACTTTACTTGTAATCCTCTCCATCATCTTCCGCAGTTGTACTCACAGTTATCATAGTGGAACTTTTAAGGCTGGAGACCTAACTCCCGGGGTTTTTTCCAAAGAGGTTATCACCTCTAAGGTTTTCCTCGTTAACAAATCATCGTGTCATTCTCTCTTTTCATATCTTTGTTCCATTTAGTCGAATTCCACAGTCCCCTCCTTATTATTTAAATCCACACACTTGTCAAAGTCAAGATTCTGTACTATTGTTTTTTCTACCAAAACAATTTGGCGCCCACCGAGGGGCCTCGTGGTTTATCGATTATTTGGATCATTTCCTAAACGAATTCATTATGTCTGCACCTCCCAATGTGTCCGCCGCCGGCAAAGGTCCCGTCGTCACTCCAGCATCAGGAGGTAGAACCAGCTTGTTGCCGCCACCTCCTCAGACCGGACCTCAGCAAACTCAACCTACAAAAACTCCACAAAAGGAAGCGACCTCTTCCAATGTAGATGTTGACATCCAGACTATCCTAACCAAGTTGAATCAGAGGTTGGATCAATAAGATAGCAATTCCAAGGTGTTGGCCAATTCCATGATCAAGATGCAGAGGGATCAACAGCTCATTGCTTCGCGGCTTGAAAACGTCTCGCCATTGCGTGCAAGGAACCTCAACTTCGACAACACCGAAGGATCTACGCTTCAGAATGAATTTATCCCAATGGGTAGTCCACCTCAAACTCCTCAGCTGACATCCTTAATGATGTCGACATCCTTGCCCGGGGACACCCTAATGACACCACCTTCAGCAGGATTCACCCCGTTCATTCCATTCATTGACAACACCACTGTCACAACTACCACGGATAACTCTGGTTTGCTGAATAATCTTTTAAATAATAATAATTTCAATCGTATTCCTATGGCTGACCCTTTTGCAGGAAACCCACTAGCCAAACAGATGCAGGATCTCAGGGAGCTGGTAATGAACGTGCCAGGCATAACTCCTCCAATCCAACCAGTGACTCAGAACTGCTACAATCAATCTCGGTTTGTCCCAGCAATTGCAAATGTCGACATCCCGAAGCGTTTCAATGTTCCATCTATGAAGTTGTATGACGGCACCACAGACCCAGAGGAGCATGTTGCTCACTATCAAGAAAAGATGGACGTAATCCATATTCCGCTTCAATTCCGGGAGGCTTGCTTATGCAGAGGATTTGGATCGACCTTGGTTGGACCAGCTCTCAAATGGCTGATTAGGCAGCCCCTAGGTTCAATTGGTTCATACGCCCAGCTTATCAACATGTTCTATAACCAATTCTCATGCAGTCGACAATTTGAGAAGCTGACAAGTGACCTCTACAATGTGACCCAGCAGCCTAATGAAACTCTGAAAGACTATGTCCACCGGTTCAATAAGGAAGTACTAGAAATTCCCAACCTTGACATGTCGACAGCCACAGAAGCATTCAAAATGGGACTGAAGAAAGATTCACAGTATTACCAAGATTTGGTGATGACTCCTTGTAAGCGGTTGGAAGAAGTCAGGAGCAGGGCATTGAGATTCATAAGATTGGAGGAAGATGAGCTGCGAAGATCGAAGTCCTCATCCAAGTTGTCGACATATGACAACCCTGACAGAAAGACTGAATCATCCCATCGCAGGAACAACCGTTCCAATCCTTATCCAAGAATTGATACTAGCAAAATTAATTCAATAGACGGTGAGGATGAAGATAGTGATAATGTACCTAACATTTCTGATTATTGTTTTTCTGTTGACATTTCAGGTGTACTCTGTGCAATGGGCAACCTGGGAGACAAAGCCAGATGGCCAAAGAAGACGGATAAGACCACGGGATGGCGTGACAAATCAAAATGGTGCGCTTACCATGAAGATTTTGGACATGTTACTGAAGATTGCATCGCACTAAGAAAGGAGATCAGTTACTTGCTCTCGAAGGGAAATCTTAAGGAGTTGTTGGGATCCAGAAAGAAGAAGGCTGAAAATGCGGAAGCTCCTCATGAAGTCGAAAGACCAGTTTCTCCCCCAGCATCAACAAAGGTGATCAATTTCATTAGTGGAGGTTCAGAAATATGTGGCACATCCTATTCTGCCACAAAATGACATGCTAAGGAGTCAAAAGAGGAGAAGCCAGAGAGACAACCCAGGATGTCGACACCCTGCCAGGATCCAATCACCTTTGATGAAAGTGATCGAGATAACTTGCTGGAACCCCATCACGATGGCCTAGTTATTTCCTTGCAGATCGCCAATTGTACAATCTGGCACATCCTGGTTGATGGGGGTAGCTCTGTCAATCTCATTATGTTAAGTACCCTCAAGGAAATGAACATCCCGGAATCAGAGATCGTCAAGAAATCCTCAATATTGGAAGGCTTTAGTGGTGAAGTCAAAGAAACGGTGGGGGAAATAAAGCTTCCAATATACTCAAAGGGCCTCAACAACATGGAGCGGTTCTGCATAATTGATTGTGCAACATCCTACAATGTCATTCTTGGAAGACCGTGGATTCATGGGATGAAGGATGTACCCTCCACTTACCATCAGTGTGCGAAGTTCCCAATACCTTGGGGTGTCGCTAAAATATACAGTGATCAGCAGGTGGCCAAGGAATGTTATAAGACTTCAATGAAGGCGTCGACATCTCCAAAACAAGCATAGCAATTACAGAGGAAAGTACGTGAAGTTCTGGAAGCTAGGGAGAACGAAGTGAAAGAAGTATTGCTAGACCCTTCCAACCCGGACATCA
This sequence comes from Adenophora triphylla var. japonica, assembly GCA_022495995.1. Lineage (NCBI taxonomy): Eukaryota > Viridiplantae > Streptophyta > Magnoliopsida > Asterales > Campanulaceae > Adenophora > Adenophora triphylla. Next base: position 638,072 of record JAFEMH010000094.1, read on the forward strand.
AGGTACTTATTGGCAGTGACATCCCATCAGATATAGAAGAAAAGCTTGTGGACCTATTAAAAAGCAGAGTAAAGAGTTTTTCTTGGAGGCATGATGACATGACCGGCATCAGCAAAGATGTCATCACTCACAAACTTAACATCGATCCTAGTTTTAAACCAGTGCACCAGAAACGTAGAAAATTTGCAGAAACAAGAAACCAGATCATCAAGGAAGAAGTAGAGCGCTTACTCAAAGCCAACATGATCCGAGAGGTAGATTATCCAAGATGGTTAGCAAACGTGGTTGTGGTTGAGAAGAAGAATGGGAAATGGCGAGTCTGTGTTGACTTCACCGACTTGAATAAAGCCTGTCCAAAAGATCCTTTCCCTTTGCCTCACATAGATTCGTTAGTTGATGCCACCTCCGGACATGAGCTCCTCACCTTCATGGACGCATCCTCAGGATTCCAACAAATCCAGATAGAACCATCTGACCAGGAGGACACCGCCTTCGTAACGCCCACAGGTATTTATTGTTATATTGCTATGCCCTTTGGACTAAAAAATGCAGGTGCAACATATCAGAGGCTCGTCAACAAAATGTTCAAAGATCAGATTGGGGACACGATGGAAGTATATATTGACGACATGGTAGTAAAATCCAAGAAAGCCGAAGATCACATAAGCAACCTATCTCAAGCCTTCGACATTTTGGATTGTTTCAATATGAAACTTAATCCGGCTAAATGCAACTTTGGTATGAAGGCAGGGAAGTTTTTGGGTTATATGGTTACTAAAAGAGGCATTGAAGCTGCCCCAGAACAGATACGTGCTATTATTAACCTGTCATCACCTCAATCTGTCAAGGACGTCCAAAGATTGACAGGAAAGATTGTGGCACTCACCAGGTTCATTTCGAAATCCTCGGATCGATGCAAACCTTTCAATGACATCCTAAGGAAGAACAAGAAGTTCCAGTGGGATAACCAGCATGAAGAAGCCTTTCAGGAGCTCAAAAGTTACCTGTCGACACCTCCATTATTGGCCAAGCCTCAGGAGAGCGAACATCTTTACATCTACCTAGCCGTATCAGAAAGCGATGTAAGTGCAGTCTTGGTGACAGAACGAGATGGTAGTTAGCAACCATCTACTATATAAGTAAGACACTTTTAGATGCAGAGACCAGGTATTCTCATTTACAGAAGTTAATTTTAGCCTTGATAACTGCTTCTATTAAATTAAGGCACTATTTTGAAACACATACTATAATTGTACGCACTAACTATCCTATTAAGAATGTTATGAGAAAACCAGAGATGTCAGGTCGAATGGCTAAATGGTCCGTACAATTGAGAACTTATGATATCAAATATGAGCCCAGAACAGCAATAAAATCTCAAGCTCTAGCTGATTTTGTGGCTGACTTTAGTCCAACCCTGCAACAAGAAGTGGAATTGGAGGTTCAGCAACTTCAAGATGATGACATCCTGAAAATTTGGACGCTCTACACAGATGGTGCTTCTAACATGAGAGGTACAGGTCTTGGAGTTGTACTAAAATCGCCACAAGGGGACATAATACCACAATCCATCAGTTGCAGTTTTAAGGCCACTAATAATGAAGCAGAATATGAGGCATTAATTGCAGGATTAACAGCGGCCCAGGACCTGGATGTCAAGCATATCCGGGTGTTTATGGATTCTTTGCTAATTGTTAACCATTACAACGGATCCTACATAGCAAAAAATGCAAAGAAGACGACATATTTGGAAATTGTAAAAATTATGGCGACCAAATTCAAAACATTTACTTTGGAGCAGATTCCACGAGAGGAAAATTCTCAAGCAGATGCTCTGGCAAACTTAGGTTCAGCCTTCAAAAGCATTTCACAGACAAGTATCCCAATTGTGCATGTTGACATCCCAGCAATTGATCTTCTTGAGTTGTTCGTTCTAGATGTCGACATACCTTCCCCTCCAGCAGCAACTTCTTGGACAGCTCCCATTATCAAGTATCTCTTAGATGATACGATCCCAGCCGAGGAGAAAAATGCTAGAGCCTTCAGGGTAAGAGTATCTAAGTATTTACTTATTGATAACCTTTTGTTTAGAAAATCTGCTGCAGGTCACTACTTAAGATGTCTAGAAGCAGACCGAGCCCATCAGGTTCTCAAGGAGCTGCATGAAGGACAGTGTGGAAATCATACTGGGGGCAGAAGTCTGCATACCAAGGCTCTTAGGATGGGCTATTTTTGGCCCACAATGAGAAGAGACGCCGCAGACTATGCAAAGAAATGTGACTCCTGTCAACGACATGGTGACATCCTGCATCAGCCAGCTGAACTACTGCATCCTATCCTGTCGCCATGGCCGTTTATGGTTTGGGGAATGGACATCGTAGGAAAATTACCCAGGGCACCAGGAGGAAGAGTATTTCTACTAGCCATGACAGACTATTTTTCTAAATGGGTAGAAGCTGAGGCGTACGTACAAGTCCGAGATAGAGAAGTTATCTCTTTTATCAAAAGAAATATATTCAGCAGATTTGGGATACCTTCAGAGATTATTTGTGATAACGGCTCCCAGTTTATTAGTAGAAAAACCCAGAATTTCTTGAATAGTTGGGGAGTCAAGATGGTGACATCTTCACCTGTTCACCCTCAAGCAAATGGACAAGCAGAGTCCAGCAACAAGATTATCATAAGCAACTTAAAAAAGAGACTGGACCAAAAGAAAGGAAGATGGGCAGAAGAGTTGCCAATGGTTTTATGGGCTGACAGGATGACATCTAAGAATGCTCTTTGGGACGAGACTCCCTGTTCACTTGTATTTGGGACAGAATCAGTTATTCCCGCAGAAGTACTTGTACCTACGGCCAGATACAGTTTGTTGACATCTGAACATAATAAAGACATCTTGGCATATGACTTGGATACCATAGACGAACTAAGGGACATGGCCAAAATTCGGATGGCAGCATATCAACAAAGGGTAGCCAAATCTTACAACAAAAATGTAAGAGTTAGAAGATTTCAAGTGGGAGATTTAGTCCTACGAAAGGCATTCCAAAATACAAAGGAACTAAATGCAGGCAAGCTCGCCCCAAAATGGGAAGGACCCTACCTAATAGATGCACAGGTCGGGAAAGGAGCATATCGTCTGTCAACCTTGGATGGCCAAATAATACCACGAAGTTGGAACGCCATTCACCTTAAAAGGTATTACATCAAAACAATACCCCTTAAACTCATCTCATCCCAGGTATGGACAATCCTTTATTTATTTGTAACTTTTCATTTTCCTTATTTACTTTTTTCTTACTATTACTGCAAATCAAGATGTCACTAACACAACTTGTGGAGGGGCGTCAACGTAGTTGACGTCCATTTTTAACATGTCTTTGTCTTTTGGGGTGTTGACATACGGAAATGGGGACATGTCGAAAGTACGCAAAGTCAAAAGGACAACGAATTCTCCTCCGTCAGAGACTGGCCATCTCTTCTCAAGTAAAGGTACACAATCCCTTCTAAGGTTTAAAGAGTTAATTACCTCTTTCTTAAGATGTTAGGTTACCACACCTTCGCCTGGAGCGCAAGTTATCTCTTTAATTGAGGTGTGGGGTGGGCCTATATGGGTAAACTCATATAGCTTACCCATTCCCACTCAGTTAAATGATTGATCTCATGTTTTATTCTTATGGTTATGACATGTACGTGTCATCTTAAGTATCTACCGCTTTGACATACTAACATGTCACCTTACGAGCATAACAAATGACCATCCAAAGAAAAATTTCATCCAAAAGGAAACAAGCCTTGACATGCTTGAAAATTACTAAACCATAACTAAAGTTACCATAAGAATACCCCTAAAAAGTTAAACCAACATCCAAACTGCTAAAGTTAAAACGCAAAAGTGTTGGACCAACCCAACACATAAAAGAAATTGTCTTCGGTCCTTATGGACCTATTACATAACCAAACAAAATTAAAATTGTCTTTGGGATTCCACCCCAGTAAAACCAGCAAAAAACCAGAACAAACTTATTTTACCTTTTCAGATGGCATCCGCCTCAGGTGTTGCTTTGGGAGTAACTTCTCCAACCTCTGCTGCATCCTTTGCAATCGCTTCATATGGGCTTGATGACACCTCACCCTCATCTACTGGCCCACCTGTCAGCTTGGAGAAGTAGGCATATTCCTTATTGATATCCCAATTCTGGGCCTTTCCTTCCTGGAACTCCTTCATCATCTTGATCTTACACTGGGAAACGGTTTTAGCAGCAGCCAATTTGCAAGAACCTTTCACTTCTGCAATCTCCTTAAGATGATCCTCCTCACTTTTTGCCAAATTGTTCAATAGGTCCTTTACCGTCTGCTCCTGCTCTTCCAACGACTTAGCTTGTTGCTCCAAGGTCTTTTCATGCCCCTTCACCTTGTTCTCTAACATTATCTTCTCCTTCTTAACCAAAGCAATATCAGCTTTAGACTTCTTCTTCAGCATCTCCATTTCTTTTACCAGATCTTCCAAATACCCTACAGCCTGTAAAATAATAACTTGACATCAAAAGGTGTTATTAAAAACTTTTGAAACAGTCAAAACCCAGTTAGTAACATCTTACCCCAGCTGCAAAACTCATACATTTCTTCTTGAACTCTCCTACTGGCATTCCTTCAAAAGTATCTCCAACATCAATCACCTCCTCTTGAATAGCCTTTCTCTTTCTCACCCTGGAGCCAATACCTGCGCTCTCATCTAAAACAGGGATCTTCTTAGGAACAGGCGGAGGTTTCATATCAATCTTAAGAGCGGACTCATCAAACATGGCTTCAATGTCATCAAGATCAAAATCCGATCCTGAAACAACTGGTTTGGAGACTGCATTGACATATGAATATTGTCAAGAAGTGTAATGCATCAGATTGATAAACTATAGTAAAAAGACAACATGCTTACCTGTAGACATAATGACGGAAGTTGACGCTTTTTGATCTTCCGGAACAACCAGAGGTGATTCCAGTAGTCCCCTAGGAGATCTCTTGTCCAAGGGAAGCTGGAAAAATTCGTCAATTTTTGCCAAGGTGTCTTCAGCCGGTGGGAGTAGTTCTCCCCAGTCAATATCTGAAAAGAGGTAAGAACAATTACGATTTCAGTTTGTTTCAAGAACAGAAAGTCACAAAGTTAGGAATTCAAGTACCTCCCTTGTTCCATTTGCTTGATATCTCATTCCCTTCTCCAATGGATGCCCTATCAACAAAGAAAAACCTATTTTTCCATCCCCTATCACTAGAAGAAGTGGTGCTCATTAAGGAGTTCCTACCTGGCCTTTTCTTAAAAATATATCTTTTTTAACCGAAAGGTTGAAGATCGTACGAATAGGCTATCTCATGAAGCCCTAGGTTTAACCCATTTTCCCTGTTCACTTTGATAATAAAAGCAAAAATTCTCCAAGCCATGGGCATCAGTTGAGGATAAGCAAGTTAGGTCTTTTGAAAGAACTCGGAAACCAACGATGGGAAGGGGTAGCTAAACCCAAGAAGAAAGGGATACTCAAGAAAGCAAATCCATTTGGAGGAAACAAAGTCAGACTTAAGATTTACAGAAAAAGGGTGAAAAATCGCACCTTTAGGGAAGTAACATTGTTGTTTTAGTGATTCTATTTGGGTATCACTAAACAAACAAGTCTCCTCATCCGGTTTCGCAAGGAGATTTTCACAGACTAAATCATTAAGACTAATCTCTATGGGACCTTGTGGGGATGGGGCACTCTTAGTTTTGGATGAACTCCACCTAGTCCTACCCATGGTTGACAGACAAAAGAGAGAAGTAAACAATGGATGAAAATAAGAAACGGAGAAATTTTTACCTTGCAGAAGAACAGCGCCGTAGCAAGCAGGAATGAAATGGAAGGTTTGAAAAGCTTATTAAGGGGCCTTCCAAGCGGTTATTTAAATTAAAAAGAACTCTATTTCCAAAAAACCACTTTTTCCTAAGCATTACTCTCCAACCGTCCATTATCTCCACGTTTCACTATACCCGTCCCATCATGCAAGCTGGCAGTTGAGCATTTATTGGGAGAAAAACATTTGCCTCTTCAGTTGCTGAGTTAGCCAAATGTTTTTGGGGACAAATTGTTGTGGGTATTTTTCAGCATGGTGACATCTTCAGTTGCTCCTGCATGTCAAGATGTTATTCCGCAGTAAGTATTGTTTAATATTCACTTATCTGAATTTTATTAATATCTTTATTATTATTTTCCAGTAAATAATGGAGAAGAACGCTGGATATTTCCAAACCACGTTCAACACATCTTCAACGGCGAAGAAGACTTGGTCTCATGGACGTTGAGAAGATAAACTTGGATCCCGAGATTGTAGGAACAACTTTTACCCGTTCATACTTACTTTTATTTAAGGGGAGATGGAGGTGGAAAATCACACTCTCACTCTCACACACTCTACGTACACTTTACTTGTAATCCTCTCCATCATCTTCCGCAGTTGTACTCACAGTTATTATAGTGGAACTTTTAAGGTTGGAGACCTAACTCCCGGGGTTTTTTCCAAAGAGGTTATCACCTCTAAGGTTTTCCTCGTTAACAAATCATCGTGTCATTCTCTCTTTTCATATCTTTGTTCCATTTAGTCAAATTCCACAGTCCCCTCCTTATTATTTAAATCCACACACTTGTCAAAGTCAAGATTCTGTACTATTCTTTTTTCTACCAAAATAATAGCCACATATTATGACTATGAGATATGACAAATGGATGTCAAAACAGCTTTCCTCAATGGAAAACTGCTAGAGGATGTGATATGACACAACCCGAAGATTTTGTAGATCCACAAAATTCTAGTAAGGTGTGCAAGTTGCAAAGATCCATTTATGGATTAAAGCAAGCTTCTAGGAGTTGGAATCTTTGGTTCGATGAGAAAATCAAAGAGTTTGGTTTTATCAAGAACGAAGATGAACCTTGTGTATACATGAAATTCAGTGGGAGCGTTGTGCTAATTCTCTTGTTGTATGTCGATGATATCTTACTCATTGGAAATGACATTCCTGCACTTGAGACTATTAAGTCTTAGTTAGGAAAGTGTTTCTCAATGAAAGATATGGGCGAAGCCGCTTACATCCTTGGTATCAAGATCTATAGAGATAGATCAAAGAGGATGATTGGTTTGAGTCAAAGTACCTACATTGACAAGGTTCTTAGAAAATTCAAGATGGAAAATTCTAAGAGAGGAAACTTGCCAATGGGTCATGGTGTTACTCTTAGTAAGACTCAGTGTCCTAAGACAACTGATGAACGAAAGAGGATGAATGATATTCCATACGCTTCGGCTATTGGTTTTATCATGTATGCTATAATTTGTACTAGACCCGACGTCTCGTATGCTTTGAGCATGACAAGTCGTTACCAATCTGATCCAGGTGAGAACCATTGGATGGAAGTCAAGACGATCCTAAAGTACTTACGAAGAACTAAGGATGTGTTCTTGGAATTTGGAGGAATGGAAGAAGATCTTGTTATAAGAGGTTACACAGATGCTAGCTTCCAAACCGACAAAGATGATTTTCGATCGCAGTCGGGATTTGTGTTTATGCTTAACGGAGGTATGATATGTTGGAAGAGTTCCAAGCAGAGTACTATTACCGATTCTACTACTGAGGTCGAATATATAGCGGCATCTGATGCAGCTAAGGAGGCAGTTTGGATCAAGAAGTTCATTAGTGACTTGGAAGTTGTTCCAAGTATCACTAGTCCAGTGGAACTTTATTGTGACAAAAATGGTGCCATTGCGCAAGCAAAGGAACCAAGGTCACACCAGAGATCCAAACACATACTTAGATGTTTCCATCTCATTCGAGAGTTCATTGATCGGGGAGACGTTAAGATATGCAAAGTATCAACTGATGATAACATTGGGGATCCGCTTACAAAGCCCCTCGCACAAGCGAAGCATGATGGTCATGTTAGGTCCATGGGTATTAGATACATAGATGGAGCCTACTGCAAGTGGGAGATTGTTGGTGTAGTGCCCTAGGTGTTTAGTTATATTTGACTTATTATCTAAACCACTATGTAATCATCTTTATCATTGATTATAGAGAAAGTATTATTTTGTTCATTATATGTTTTGCATGTTTATTATATTGAACTGCGTCCCTAGTTGTTGTGAACAACTAGTATAAGTTGGTATATGCATGTGATGCACATTACACTTATGGATACTTGCTAGAGAACAAGTATTGGACATGACCTACCGATGAGATTTATGATGACATGGTCAATAGTCATATGTGTCATGAATAAATCTCATGATAGTCGTGTTATTGAATCCTTACACCTGAGATTATCATCGTCTTCCACATGACGAAGATCATGTTTAATATAGTCTAACACTGTCTTTAATCGGATAGTAATAAGGGCTATGTTAGCATGATTGGAATCATGTAGGGAAGAATGATAAGTCAAGATGGGATTTGTCCCTCTTATAAAGAGAGATGTTTGCTTGGGCCCCTCGATGAATGATGTTGATGAAATGTGTGGCCGCACTCAAGTGATTTGATAGAGATCAAATGCATTTGGATTATCAACATATTCAGAATCGAGAAAGCATTGAACGGAATGAGTTAACATAGACCATGACTCATGTTCAATTGGACATCATGGATAAAGAGATTGTGACATTGGAACTATAAAGGAATCAAGTCTTGATGTTATATTAATTGGGTGGACATAATGATTTGCTAGAAGTCACTTATGTCTTGTGAGGTCGATGTTTCGACCCACTACCAACATAATATAATTCATTTTGGGTCAGACACAAAGAACGAATTTGATTATGGCTGAAATTATGGTTTCTGGACAAATGGGCGACCGCCGAGGTTCATCATGGGCGACCGCCCACAAGTCAACCGTTGACTTGGGCGACCGCTCAAGTGGATATGGGCAACTGCTCATGTGGTATTCGAAATTGTACATTGGGGACTGTACAGGTGGGCGACCGCCCATGTGGGATTTTTGAAGAAGGATTAAGCGCTGTACAGGTGGGCGACCGCCCACGTCCCGTTTCAGCAATACGTTTCTGCTTCGAAAAAGGACTTTTCTCCCTAATTGTTAGGGCTATTTACAAAGTATAATAGGTCCTTTTTCCCCTGCAGTCACATACGAATTCTAGGGCCTTGGAAACACAAATTCCTTGATTTTGATTGAGAATCAAAGATCAAAACACCCAAGATTCAATTCCATATTCAGCCATAGATTATTGAAAAGTGTTTCAATAATCAAGAGGATCATCTAGCAATCCAACAAGAAGGTGTTCTTGGTTCGTTCGCTTGTGGATTACCATTAGAGGGTGGTTACGTTATCACCTAAGGCTTGGATCAATTCATCACATTGAAGAACAAGGAGAAGATCAAAACCTTCAACAACGGTTTTGATATTCAATTTTGAGATTCGTTTTGAGATTCGAATTCAAGTTAATTTTTCATCGCATTCAAGGTGTGTAAATTCAATCTCATATTAATTTCTAATCTCTTCATGCTAGACGGATCTTAGGGCTAGGGTTTTGATGTTAAAATTTAATTCTTCCGCTGCGTTTGTAACCCCAAAACCCAACACTATCAAACCTGTGTCAATAAGTGCCTTCTCTACCCTGGCACGAGTCTTTATCTCCTCCCGCTGAGCCTCGATGAGAGGATAAACCTCTGATAGTCTCTCATATCGGACTTCTATATCTCTATTAAGATTGCCCGACTGGTTATGGCGACTAGCCTTTGCCTCGGCCTCTCTCAAAGCCCTGCTAGATTCACTATCAGCACCTAATAAGGCCTAGCGCCTCTCTCCCAAGACAATCTGAGTCGCCCCCATCTCCCTCTCATACCAATCCAAGTAGGTCGTGGTCAAAATGGTACTCTTTCTGTTCTTGAGAATGGCCCTAGGTGGAAAAGCGGAATATGTCCATGCTCTCGAGAAAAAGGAGAAGCTATCTGGACCTCTCATGTCTAAAGGTGCCACCTCCATGGTGCGAATGTCCTCCCAGTCATCCAATGGCTTCTGCAAGGTCCCGAACTATCTAGACACTAGGCGGGGAATGTAGAAGGACAACAAGGATAGCCCCGGAACCCTCACTATGTAGGACTCCTGAAATGTCATACGAGTCTGCAACCTCCAATGAGACACCCATCAACGAATATCCGAGGTAGACAGCCGAGCCATCATCAGCTCCCAATGACTCTGATCCTGCTATCTCGGTGCACCCCTCCGAGAAATTACCCAAGGACACTGGGTAGGAAAAGCCCCAGGTAAAGCCCCCTGCAACCATAGAGTCAGTACAGTTGGGCTCCCTGACCGCATAAAAAGGTCCCCCTGGCCATCCTATCAATGTCGTGCAGCGTCTCTCTCAAAATCAGAGGGACGATATCTCTCCCAGCCCTACAGTCTCTGACCATGTCCAAAAGGCTGCTATGGCACACTCCAAAGGACTCGGCAATGAAAAGGAAAGAAAATACGCAGAGAATAAAAGCATCCATAGACACCGTGGTCTCAGCAGTACCCGGAGACATGAATCTGCTCGAAATGTCAGAGATGTCGATCCTATCAGGAGCTATCATCATCCCTTCAGCTTCTTCCGGAGAAATTTGCAGAAAAGATGCCAACTTTAGGGTCACTGGTAAATTCCCGACCAGAGGAATCGAAATAGCCTCAATTTCTGGACCCCCAATTAATGCTCGTAAATCCTCGAAGGTGGGAACGATTTCATTGTAAGAAAAGGAGTAAACGTGTCTCCGGACGTCCCAAAATCTCAGTGCTACTCTCAAAAGGTCCCAATCGGGTGAAAGATCCTTTAAATGCCATAAGGATTTGATTTTGAAGGTGTTGTCAAAAAGCACCTTGTGAGATTGAAAGTTATACCTCATCCAAGACTGAAGGTTGGAAAGAAAATGATCCCTTTTCCCCTTTTGCAATCGGACCGGTTTCTCCATGGCAATGATTGGACTCACCTATTTTTGGCTAAAAATCTACTTTGAAGTCAGTTGAGACAGGCCAAAGTTGGAAATTAAATGAAAAGATCCTTCCTTGGTTTTTATTTGCAGAAAATCAGTCCAGGCGGAACACCCAGCCGTGCGGCATCATTTTCCCAAGGCCTAGCTGGGCGGCTTCATCCGCTGCTGCAGAAAAAAAATCTGCAGCAGCCAAAGCTGCTGCCCAAGTGGGATTATCACCCCACTTTCTCAATAAAACCTGCACAAAATCATTCCCAAATACCATTCATACATTCATATACCATCATAACACATTTCGGCCCAATTCTCGCCCCATTTCCATGCAAAAAACTGCTTCGAGGCTCAAGTAATTTGCAAAATAGTAAAATACCAATAAGAAAAGAAAAGAAAAAAGATCATTACATGTCTTTGCCTCATTGGCCCCCAAATAAAAAAAATAATAAATATATATTGTTTGTCATGCATCATTTTGTTCCTTATTTTCTCTCTCCCTCTCTAAGCGTGGACTAAAAAGACCCTAAGCCTCCGACTCCTCGTCACTGCTCAGTTCATAGAGTTCAGGGTCCCTCAGCAAGTCCTCATCATCGTTCACGACGGAAAAGTTGACGGGCACATGCTCATACTCCGTCAGCTGCTCCAGGATGTCAGTGTTAGGCCCTTTCCCCCGAGGCACGCCGCTGGTAGAAGACGAGTAGTATTCTGAGGCCGATGATGTAGAAGCTCACCCCCTCACAACTGTCCCCGTTGATGACACGCCTCACCATCTTGTAGTCAAAAGTGATCCGGGTCTTCCCATTGAACTTGTCACGAGCCTCACCTCTCCAGCGTACCATAGCCGGGAAGGTAGCAGGATCACTCTGCTGGTTCCACGGAAAGAACCCAATCACCTCGCAGAACCAAACCTGCATGTCAGAACATAAAGGTTATTTTCTCTCATAAAATTATGAGGGTACCAAAAGGGAAAGAACAAAAAAGAAGAATGAGAATACCTCCAAAGCAAAGGAGAAACAATCCATAGAAGCAACCTTGTTTCGGCTATACAAATCCAGAGCAAAGTAAAGCTTCGCCAATCCGGCCTCACCCCAAGAGATCTCCCCAACAGTAGCCAAATCACCCAAAGAATCCAGCAGACAAGTCATCGCCAATGTCCCAGAATTGGCAAAGATGGTGATAGATAAAGTCAACCACAAGAAAGCCCTCGCGAGCTGGTGAGCAGTCACGTCATTGGCTGCAAATCCCTCCATACACCTGAGAACCTGAATCTCCACCAATCGAGTCTCTATCCCTAGCCCCTTCAGACGGAGATCAAACCCCACATAATCCTTGAACTCCGCGTCAGAAATGTGGTCCCTCCAAGTCACAGGCCGATCTGTGAACCGCAAGCCTGTAATAGATGTAAAGTCGGCAGGAGTCACCGTAGCCTCTCCCCAACCCAGGTGAAAGCTATGAGTGGTATCTCACAAGAACTCAGAAAGAGCTAGGACCAATCCCTTGCTCTTGGTCATCACATGAATGCCTCGGCAATAGCCTCAACAAAAAGAATGGAGACCCGTAGCCACCACTAGCTGCCTAGGATTGTGGCCATCCTTCTCGAAGTTAGGCATCCTCGCCCACAATTTCACCGCTATCTCAGCGGGTCCCCGTGATTTGCTCTCCTGTAGGTAAGCACAGCAAAGGTACGTTAGTCCTTAAACTTATCTCAGAAGCATGCATATATTCACAAAATAGTGCACACATTGCCAAAGAAAAGCATTCATAAGAAATTTTCTAGCATCATTTGCCTAGAACACGTGTCTTTCATCATTTGAAACACGTCACCCCGAGCACATGCTCTTCCAAACACAAAAATCCCAGTTTTCACCAAATTCTTTGCATATAAATTTAATCTTTAAAAATGGCATACATGAATCATTTTTATCGTCCAAAATCTCATTTTCACATCCATGATCAGGAGGTGACCTAGTTCTAGCACATGCAAGAACTCCGTCCCATTTCTAGCATTATTTTTCTCACTTTATTTTCAAAAAAATTAGTCATTCTCATATTTCTTTAAATAAATTGCACATGCATGATTACCTATGTATCTAGCTTCGTAGGTCAATCGATTAATCCATAAAATCATTAACAAAATCACAAAGAAAATCCAAAAATTCCCAAATTTCGAATTTAGCCCTAATCAATCAAAAATCGACCAAAATCGATGAAATCGAGCAAATCGAGAGTGCTTACCCCTATAGCTTGAGGTTTCATGGATTTGTGATCCCTTTTATCGGGATAGAACTGAGAAGTAGGCACCGCGAAGTCATACTTTCGATCGGTCCTCACGAACTCTCTCCTCCTCAATCTCGCGGCCTGTGATAAATTGCGGCGCGCTTGGCGTGGCATGACGTATCCTCCTTGGTCCATCTAAGTAGTAGAAACCCGAATCTCCGAAGATCTTGGCATATTTCTCTCTCTTTTTTCTCCTCTCTCCTCGACAACCTAAGCCAACAATGGTTGTTGCCCGTTTCTCCTTCTGTTTAATTAAATCTGGTGAAACGAGGTTTCAAGCTAGACGACTTCTTTTTCCCCATCTCTAGCCGAGCGGCTTCATTCGCCTTAGGCTGAATTTACACTTTTGCCCCTGAACTTTCCACTTAAGAAAATAATTCTCGTTATCTCCTAACAGAGTAACTTTGTCTCCCAAAAATTTCCGTTAACTCAAAATGGAATAACGTTTTCTCTCAAAAAAAATCTCCGTTATCTCTATTAGAATGAAATCAAATAAGGTGACAACCTCCATTAATTGTCAAATCAAATAAGGTGACAGCCTCCATTAATTGTCAAATCAAATAAGGTGACAACCTCCATTAATTGTCAAGTCAAATAAGGAGACAACCTCCATTAATTGTCAAATCAAATAAGGTGACAGCCCCCATTAATTGTCAAATCAAATAAGGTGACAGCCTCCATTAATTGTCAAATCAAATCAGGGGACAGCCTCCGAATTGTCAAATTCAAGCTTTAGCTACCTCTATCTCCTTGATAGCGAAGTAAGCTTTAGTTTTCCAGCTTTAGCTACCTCTATCTCCTCGATAGCGAAGTAAGCTTTAGTATTCGACTTTAGCTACCTCTATCTCTATTCGAAAGAGATAGCAAAGTAAGCTTTAGTATTCAACTTTAGCTACCTCTATCTCTATTCGAAAGAGATAGCGAAGTAAGTTTTAGTTTTCAAACTTTAGCTACCTATATCTCCTCGATAGCGAAGTAAGCTTTAGTTTTCCAACTTTAGCTACCTCTATCTCCTCGATAGCGAAGTAAGCTTTAGTTTTCCAACTTTAGCTACCTTTATCTCCTCGATAGCGACGTAAGCTTTAGTTTCTTAAGGTGACTCCTCCATTAATCGTCAAAATTTCGAGGATCCTAGACCTGTTCCTAACTGTCTAGCGATGATCCTGAACTACGATCATGGCTTGATTCCCTCGGGATACATAGGTAGCCTTTCAAAAGGTCCAGCCATCCAACCACATAGGTCACCCCCTTCCTTCACCACTCCTCAGTGGTGCATGAGCTTTTTCAAAGGTCCAGCCATCCGACCACATCGGTCACTTCCTTCATTTGGCATATCCCCAGCAGGACCAGCCATTCGACCTCTTAGGTCACCTCCTTTCCATCTTCATAGCAAGGGACCAGTTTCTCTTCGCCATCCCCCATCGGAACCTGAACTACGATCATGGCTTGATTCCCCCGGGATACATAGATAGCCTACTTTAGGTTCAGTCAATCCGTCACATATGACATCCTTTCCCTAGTGGATCTCGGACTATGATTTGGCTTGTTTCCTCTTCAGGATACGTAGGTAGCCTTCCAAAGGTTCAGTCACTCGACCTCCTTGGTCACCCAATCCCAATCCATCTCCAGATTGGATTCTCACTTTTATCGACAACCCCACTTGCTTTGCAAGTACCGTTGCCGAGGGCCTTCTGTAAGTACCCAAATCTGGCTCATGCCTTCTAGTTAAAGTTTCCTGGCAGTTCCCCAAACTTTTATAGTGTGCGGCTGAATATGTTACATTATTGAGACATACACCCCCTCCCCCCTTTGACTTTACACAAGCCATTTAATACAAATTAAGAGTAAACAGTTGTACCCAAAATAAAGAAACATACCTAGCAGTAAACAATCAACAGTTCAGAACATGGGTCAGAATTTAAATACAGTAACCAAGTTGCACACACTCTAATTAACATCAAATTTTCAAAACAAATAATATGATCTCATCAGATGAGATTCATGTCCGTTCAACACAGCCATCATTCCCAGAAAAATTGGTGCTAACATTAACACCATCAATCATAGAGAGTAACATAAGAACATAACATGATAATTTGCTTTCAATTTGATCACTTAATAAGAACTCAAATCTCTCTCAAGTCGAAATCAACTCCAATCAATAGATTAAACAAACTAGAAATGGAGTCGGAGCATAGATAATATTCACACCCAAGATAAAATGACCATAAAAACTAACAATTACTTTAAAGGAGCAATTTAGTTCTCCAACAAGATTATATCAAACAGATTCACACTCAAAAGCTTTAAACAATTAGAAGGAAGTCACTAACATAATATTTACACATAAAAACAGAAATAACACTAGTATCTGAAACCTTAAACCTTACCTCAGTCAAGTAAGATTGCAAGCTCTAGATTTCCAGTTAATTCAATACTCAACGGCGACTTCTGTTCTGAACGGGGACTACGACTGTGACTAATGAGAGAGAGAGAGAGAGAGAGAGAGAAATCGAGTGAGAGAGAGAAAGCGATTGAGAGAGAGAAAGCGAGTGAGAGACTAACCGGTGAGAGCATTGACCTATGACGGCGAACGGCGAATGGCAAACGGCTCGGCGACGGCGTTGGTTCAGACCAAGGTAGGGTTCGGCGATTTGCGTATTTGAGCTGAAGGCGTAAATGGACGAGGAAGGGGGATGGTTTTTATTTATAGGGCTTGTTACCGACGGACGACATCCGTCTGTATTACCGGCGGACTCGGTCCGTCGGTATTACCGAAGGAATTTAATCCATTACCGACGGACGAAACGAAAATTTAAAAAAAAATTCCCGGCAAATAAAATTTAAATTCCGTCGGTAAATGGGTTTTTTCCGTCGGTAAATGCCCTATTTCTAGTAGTGTAGATAAGTCCCATAATGATGATCACAAGTCCAAAGTGAGCACGGGATCAAAATCCCGAAAACACCAAATGTCATGGCCCTAAACCTAGGCACTATTTTGGTTACTTTTTGAGCACGTGGGGGTGGGGTGCGTAGCATTTCATTTTAGGCATTTCATAATAATGGTGATTTTTATGTGTTAGTTTTAACATTTTAATAATTTATTTGGCATTTTAGTTATGTTAATAAATTAATTTTTTGTAGTTGATATTTTAATTGGTGAAATTTAAATAAAAATATATAAATTTTATTGAGGTGCTTATGTGTCAAAAGTAAAACTTAAGAATTTAATTATAATAACTCAATTCATGAAGGAGCTAAAGTGTAACTTTGCTTTATAAATATCCTTACCTTCGTACAGTTTCCAGAGCATCCGAGAGAAAGAAAGAAAGATTACTCCTCCGTTATGTTCTTTTTATTATTATTTTATTATCTTCAAAAATTCCCCATAAATCCAATACTAATCTGTTTTTTAATCCGAATGCGTCAAAATGATCAGGAAGCTGCGTAGATCGTTCCTAGCTGATTAAAGTTTTTATTATTTTCGAAATATTTTTGTAAGTTATTATGATTTCTTTCAATAATTGTTCATGTCACGTTTAAAGATGATATTATGATGAAATAAATGATTCTTGATAATTTTAGTAATTTATTTGGATTTTAGAATGAAAGAAAAAATGAGTTGGAAATGAGTATGGGTAAGTTTAAATGAAAGAGATTGATGCCTTCATGTATATGGCTTTGTAAAAATAGGTTAGATGGTTTGGAATGGGTTTAGAAAGGCTATACTGATGTTGGGACTTGTTGTGAAGGTTGAAATATAGGGATATGAACAAGCATGTCATTCCTTTGCCATGGCTGCTGATGTTCAGCTTGGTACTGATTTTCTGGGGAAGGGTACAAGTTGTGCCCTGTGGCGCGAGTCGTGCCTTGCTGTCGTGCCTGGTCGTGACATGTTTGGGACGACTGTATCAGAGGGGGGTTTAAGGTGGCACGAGTCGTGCCCTGTTGACTCTGAATCATTTTTCAAGCCTTAGAAACCTAATCTACCCAGTATATAATTAAACCCTCTTTGAATATAATTCTAGTACAACATTAGGGTTTTACAATGAAGTCTTAACTGGTCCAAAATGATATAGGGAAGGTCTTAAATATGGTCTTGAAAATGGTTGGAAGGCCTTATGAAGCTTTAACCAAAATTGATAAAAACTTGGTAAATTGATATGAAACCTTTATAGAAGGTACTCAATATTGTGTAATGAATATGTACGGCTTACTTGTCATTCATTGTGGCCATATTTGACTACATATTCATGGTTGGTTGTGCACATAGTGTATGCAATACATATTGCACTATTTTATTGGTTTGAGCATGAGTATTAATACCATGTTATTGGATTGTTATTATTCAATAGTGTATGAAATATATGTTGCACTATTGTGATGGTTTAACATGAGTAATATTTCCATGTTATGTATTGATATCCCGATTGCGGATTTATTATTCAAGTAACTGTTTATGTGCTTGAATGTGGTTATATCAGCTGAGGTTTAGGGGTATAATGGGATACAATCAATTATGGATGTGTTCTATAAGTGATTGAATTACATTATACATGTGACTGTCCCCTTATGTGGCCACAGATTGGGTTAGAATGCTTCTGTAGTGAGCCAAAAGCCTTACAGATAGCTGCTATCTTCCATGGCGCCAGGTGGAATGCTTCTGTATTGAGCCAAAAGCCTTACAGATAGCTGCGATATTATATGGTGCTCTGAAAGTCGAGTCATATAAGTATTTTTTTTCTTATATGGATCTCTGGAGTATGAGTCCTATAAGCGCTGAATGTGCACGAGGGCAGTTCACCAAAGAGCGGAGTTTTTACTCCCACGTTGTACGACTTATTGTTCAGACGGGAAAGGTAAAATGAGGTAACATAATGTGTTTACCGTTTTACCAATGTGATTATGATCAACCTGGTTATGTGTTGCATTTTATATGGCATATTGCTGCATTCATAATAGCTTATTGAGATTTATTCTCACCCCTTCTCCCTTTACTATTTTAGATTCCGTTGAGACAGGTGGACCAGATCGGTGAGGCCGAAAAGGAGTTTGGATTGCGTAGTTTTTGGGTTGTCAGGGTATGTATATGGTTTGGGAATTGGGAGTAGTTCGAATGTTATGTATTTGGGGAGATTGTCTATAAAACATTTCCAGTTATGTTGTAACTCAATCTGAGTTGTTTTCTTTTCAAAGTGGCTTTTGGAAGCCTTTATATTTGTAGTTGGTTGTAAAACAGGTTATGTCTTTTCAAAGATGGTTTAGATATCACCTCCAAGTGGAGATATTAATGTTGGTTTGTTAAAGGTTGTAATACCTTCAAGTTAATTAAACAAAAAGTTTTTTTTTTAAATGGAGGTGGTTTGGGACCCTCCAGCTCGGGGTACGAGTCTATAGGTCCCGGGTCGGGGAGGCCCCACACCAAATCCAAGGTATCCCGAGCTAAAACCTTCTTAAATGGTTTTTATGTCCGGCATATAAACTTGGCACATCTCTTTCTCTTTTCAAATCACGCATGCACACAAGCACACAAACAAGCACAAATTTTGGACCTAGGAAGACTTGCTTTTTGCTAGGCTACTTGGGTGAACGCCAAACGTTCTTCCCAAGGAGTAACTTATCCTCCGAACCCTTATCCTTTCTTACAAAGTTTTGAGGAAATCAAAATGGCGTGGCGACTCCATTTTTCATAAAACTGGTGTCTTCAAATTGAGGTGAACGGCGACCCTTTTTCCGTAAAAAGAAAACGTCTCGGGGCCACATTCACACCGATGGAGGAAGGAACTGATAAAAGGTCTGCGGCCTCTGGGCCCCCGAAGACGTCCCCACATCAAAACTCTGCCGCTCCTGAACCGGCACCTCAGGCTATGGCTCTGGCTCGGCCCTCAAAGAAGGAGCATCTACAGACCTCCTCGAAGGCATTGGCTCGAACACCGCCGCGCTCCGCGAAGACCTACAAGACATCTTCCCCAAGAGCTTCTTCGTGAAAGCCCTTAACCCCACATACCGACAGGTCAGCGTGTCAAAGGATCGCCCCGAGACGTGCATAAGCAAATAACCAAAGAAACACTCAGCAAAAGAAATACAATCATACTCGACAAAAGAGAAAAATACAGAAAAGATGCCAAGATGGAAAAGAGTAAGCACACTCATCGGAGCATCCGGGTCAACCCGATAAGTAGCAGGACCATGCTCAGGGACGGTCACGGTCACCCTCCTCCTCGAAGAGTCCCCGCGAACATACGTGAAGTCCGGCCTAGGCACCGTAACATCTTAAGGACGTGGCAGGCCATCCTGCCTCTCTCGCGCCAACACCTGTGGCGTCCTCAGCTTCCGCCTGACAAAGGCCGCATACTCCTCGCCATCCAGGATGAACTCCTCGGCGCTCACGCCATCCCGGTACATCTCGTACTCCAGCACGTCCATGTCGAGAGGACTCATCATATCGAAGGGCGGATCCCTCGGAGCCATAGGCGGCACACCTGCGCCATGCTTTGCCGCGAAGACCCTCTCCCTGCATACATGACGCCGCAAGTAAGGCCCCGCAAAGATCTTCCTCTGCCGTGTCACCCCGGGGGCACCCTCCAACTCATCATCGTCATACCGAGTCCAAGGGTACGTACCCTCCTAACTATCCCTCTCCAAGTACTCCTGCACATCCTTATATGTGACAGTGACCTTTCCCCTGGTCGTCCACCTCTTCCTCAAAGGGCGAGCCCAGCACAGCATGGCAGGATAGCCCACCATGGCCTCATCTTCCCAGTCCCACGGCTGGCACCGGAAGATCTCATAGCACCACGCCTGCAACAAAAAAGCAGATAGTGCTCAGAACAAGAAAAAGAAAGAGAAAAGACTGAGAAATGATAAAACGCTAAACTACAACAGCAATAAACTCATTCCTCCAGTGCAAAGTCAAAACACCCCAGGGAGTTGGACGTACCCCGGCTGAATCGGTCCATGGCAAAATAAAGCTCGGCCAAGCCCGCCTCGCCCTAAGCAATCTCACAAACCCTCTCCAAGTCCACCAAACTCTCCATCAGAGGGAAAAGAGCGGAAGAGGCGTGATTCGATAATAAAGTCTCGGAGAGGGCAAACCACAGAAAAGAGCGCGCCAGCTGCTCCGCCGTCACTACCCCAGTGCCCCGGCTATATGCCCCGATGTTGGCCGTGATCTGCGCCTCTACATCGTGGTACACCATGTCCAAGCCCTTACGGGGATAGGGCGCAAACCCAATCAGCTCAGCCAATACCGCATCGGACATCCTGTCCCGCCACTTCACCGACTCCCCCTTAAAGGAAAGCCCGGTGATCGCCGCAAAATCGGTAGGAGTCACCGTCACCTCTCCCCAGGTAAAGTGGAAGGTATGCGTGGTGTCCTACTAGTACTCAGACAAAGCCAAGAAGATGCCCTTGTTCTTCTGCGTCTCTGCTATCCCGGCAAGGTTCTCCACGAACACGTTCAGCCCAGTAGCGATCACTAGCCTCCGAGGACTAGGCCTCCCGTCTCGGGAAATATCGGGCAGACTTCGCCACAACTCAACGACGGCCTCAAGGGACCCCCGTGACTTCATCTTCTTCGTCTTCCCAAATGAAGGCACCTCACCCTGCAGGTAAACACAACAAAGGTACGTCAATAACAGTACTTAAGCAAATATACAAAAAAAAAAACTAACCCCGACCGTCATCGTAAGCCCGAACATCGCCCACAAAACTGCAAAACAAACACCGGCCGTCATCGTAAGTCCGAACCTCGCCCACTAAACAGAAAAACAAACACCGGCCTTCATCGTAAGCCCGAACATCGCCCACTAAACGGTAAAACTAACCCCAGCTGTCATCGTAAGTCCGAACATTGCCCACTAAACGGCAAAATAAACACAAAAGGCACAAAACGCCTTCAAGCACAAAACTCAAGGCACAAAGTAAGCCCGAACTCTTCCCCAGCAGACAAAACATGAGGCAAGCATGCCCCCCACCAGTTCCAAACACTAGGTTCATACTCCTGAACCGTCACTTCAGTCAGAGGTCATAACACGTCCTCATACACGACATCACCTCAGTCAGAGGACATAACACGTCCTCATGCACGACATCACCTCAGTCAGAGGACATAACACATCCTCATGCACGACATCACCTCATTCAGAGGACATAACACGTCCTCATGCACGACATCACCTTAGTCAGAGGACATAACACGGCCTCATACATGACATCACTTCAATCAGAGGACATAACACGTCCTCATGCACGACATCACTTCAGTCAGAGGACATAACACGTCCTCATGCATGACATCACCTCAGTCAGAGGACATAACACGTTATCATGCACGATACCACCTCAGTCAGAGGACATAACACGTCCTCATGCACGACACATCACCTCAGTCAGAGGATATAGCACGTCCTCATGCACGACACATCACTTCATTCAGAGGACATAACACGTCCTCATGCACGACACAACCTCAGTCAGAGGACATAACACGTCCTCAGGCAAAAATCATTATCCGTGGCCCGGAAGGCTTTAAACTGCCCGGTCCGGAAGACCGCATAAATTTTCCAAATCATTATCCGTAGCCCAGAAGGCTTTAAATTACCCGATTCGGAAGACCGTAAAATTTCCAAAACAGTCACCTTAGAACACCGACACGTCCACCCACCATTTCATTTTAGGACACCGACACGTCCACCTCACCATAGGACACCGACACGTCCGCCCACCATTTCACTTCATGGACACCGACACGTCCACTCACCATTTCACTTCATGGACACCGACACGTCCACGCACAGAGTCTTAGTCAGAGGACATCACACATCCTCATACACGACAATTCACTCACACGATATCTGAACTACGATCAGGATTGATTCCCATACGGGATACATAGGAATCCTGTCAAAGGGTCCAGCCATCCGACCTAAACGGTCACCCCCGGACACCGACACGTCCACATCGTCAGAGGATATCACATGTCCTCATACACGACAATGCACTCACACCATTTCTGAAATATGACCAGGCTTGATTCCCATGCGGGATACGTAGGAATCCTATCAAAGGGTCCAGCCAATCGACCTAAACAGTCACCCGCAGGACACCGACACATCCACGCACAGAGTCTTAGTCAGAGGACATGACACATCCTCATATACGACAGCGCACTCCCCCACACACGAACTACGATCAGGCTTGATTCTCATACGGGATACGTAGGAATCCTAACAAAGGGTCCAGCCAACCGACCTGAACGGTCACCTTAGGACACCACCACGTCCTCACAGCCGACCCAAGCAGTCACCTTAGGACATCACCACATCCTCACGAACTGACCTACACGGTAACCTTCTCTCCCAGCCAGCTATCCTGATTCAGGACCCTTATCTTATCGACGACCCCACTTCCTCCGTAAGTGACGTCATCGAGGGGCTTATATAAGTACCCAAATCCGGATCGCTCCCTTTTAAGAGCACGAGAAACACCGCAAACTCACAAAAATGTGATCTCGAACACCCGTAGCCTTCAAAAACCCCAAAAACTACCAACCAAACCAAGGTGGGACCTTTCTGGGATAAAAAAAGGCAAATGGACTTTTTAGGAATTTTGCAAAATATTTGGATTGCAGACTGGGCCGTGCGGACCACTTTGCACCCAGACATCATAATTACAAAATCCTCTTAAAGTCCACAATATTCCCTTAAATCTAGGAAAACCAAAAAATGATAATGGCAGCTTGTGTCCCGCGACAAACCTTGCCATTTTCAGACCCCTATAAATAGAGGGCTCCCCCTCTCATTTTTTCACACATCTCCCTTCTCTCCTATCTCTCCCCCAGCCTTCAGGCACCTCTCTAAGACCCTTTGGGGCAATCTCGGTCCCTTTCGGTTCCCTCTGGGGCATTTCGAGGCCCCTCGTGGTGCTTCGAAGCCCTGTCGAGCGCTCCCAAGCTGCCTCGAGGCACTTTCGAAGCATCCTGAAGCCTTGCCGGTCCATCTCGAGGCATATTGGCTCATCCCGGTCCATCCCAAAGCACTGCCGGGCAATCTCGGTCCATCCCGAAGCAAGTTGGAACTCTGCCCAAGCACAACCAACGATCCTGACGCACACCGAACCTCTGCCCGAGCTCAGTCAACAAATCCCGACGATCCAACGCATGCCAAAAATCTACCCGAGGACACACCTGACACTCCTGAGGCACGCCGAAGCTCTGTCCGCAGACACCAGTACATTCCCGAAGCAATTCTGGTCCGTCCCGAAACACTATTCACACTCAAACACTATTCCCAAGCAAAAGACAGAAATGAACCAACATTGGTAAGGCTTCCTTCCATTACTATTTCAATTCATTTCAATACATAGCATACAATGTAGACATCATATACGTCATGCATTTTCCACACACAACTTTTAAAGAAAGAGGGGTACCGAAAGACTCGTTTTTACGAGGCAACTCGGGTGAGCTCTGCTATTCTCTTCCCGAGGCATAACCTAACCTCCGAACTCAAAATCTCATCACACAACAACAGTGTTTAAACTAAGCTTTTTTTTTCAATGTTTTGGGCTAAATCAAAACGGCGTGGTGACTCTACAAACAAATGCAGCGACACCCTCCCGACAATGCGAGATGTCGGGGCCCGCGCGCGAGCTGGATCCGGGTAATTTCAACGATGTCCACAGTTATTTGAAAAGTTCATAATTGTACCAAGAGCAACTGTGAAGTTCGTAGTTGTTCCGAGAACAACTGATAAGTTCACATTTGTTCTTGAGTTGTTCTTTTAAGTTGTTTTATTTGTTTCAAGAACGACTGATAAGTACACAATTGTTCTTGAGTTGTTCCAAGAAAAACTGAAAAATTCACATTTATTCTTGAGTTGTTCTTTTGAGTTGTTTCAAGAACAACTAAGAAGTTCACAGTTTATTTTAAATGAGAAGTTAACAGTTGTTCCAACATTAATTGTATTTACATAATTCAATTATTGTAATGACACAAATAACAAACATTATAAATTTAAAATTAAAATTTGTACAAACTTTTGAATGAAGTAAATAATTAGTTGGATAATTACATGCGAACCCAAAACATAAATTTACTTGTCAATTTCTCTAAAACCAACTAAATTGACTATTAAGTTTTAGTAAAAATTGAAACCTTCCGTCAATTAATCTAAGCACATTACCCACACAGTTATTACAAGCCACGCCGTTTTGTAAACCAAAACATTGAAAAAGGCTATTGATGTGAGATATGAGTACAGAGGTCACTTTACACCTTGTGAAGAGTATCAAGAGCTAACCCAAGTTGCCTCGTACCTACGATTCTTCCTAGTCATAACGTGAGTGTGTGTGTGTGTGTGTGTGTGTGTGAGTGTTTTAAGTCAAGATATGCAAATAAAGGTTTTAGGAAAATAGGTGCATTTTGGATATAATTTTTAAAAAGGAATGGCATAAAAAAAACAATGATTTAACTAATAAAATGAAGAAATCTGCACAAACTGGTCATATGTTGTCCTTAGCAAAAATGGGCCGCACGGACTGGAAAATGAGGTCGCACTGGCCTTTATTTATTTTATTTTTTTGGGAGAACCGGGACGGCACATGGGAAATTTTATTAACTAATAAATAAAGAGTACATCAATTAGAGGGATTAAACCCATCTCTACATCCAAAAATGCTAAACTTGCCCAAACAAACAAACATTCCAACTTAGCAAAACCAAAACAGAAAAACAAACCCAAAAACTAAAGCCACAAGCCTAATCCATATCCAAACCAGCCCATCTGCTGCCCAACATAGTGCTCGGCTGAGCACCTCCTATGACTCGGCCGAGCGGACCCATATCGTAGCTTCAAAATCCTCCCAGGCTTTGCTTGGTCGAGCACTCCATATGACTCGGCCGAACATGTTAATGCAAAAGCTCCATCAAAATTCCAGGCTTTGCTCAGTCGAGCACCCTATATGACTCAGTCGAGCATGATTATGTCGTAGCTTCTCAAAAATCCAAACACTTCACGGGGCCATGTCCCTTAACCTGCATGGCTATGCTAAAGCCTCTGCTCGACCGAGTCTTATGCCCTGCTCGGCCGAGCACCTTTTGAATCAGCCAAAAGCCAGAAAATCCCATGTCAACGTCGAACTACATATCATCTTGAGTCATCAAATCTCAAGGCTTATAAAACATCCTCTTGGAGGTCTCTAGTGTACAAATAATCCATATGATGTCAATGAGCGTGTACCACTGCCGCTAGACGATCTGCAACTCCATTAGCCTCCCTTAGAACATGAGAGATCCCGAAGTCACCCAACAACTGCATACACTCTCTTATCTCTTATGTATACTGCCATGGGCCCTTGAACTTCCCTTTCAAAAACCCCACCGACACAATAGAATCGGACTCCACCTGAACTGGGGTCAATTGAAGGTGACGACAAAATATCAATCTGCCCCGTTTAGCAAAGATCTCTGCCTGCATGTTGGTGCCCAAACCATAGTAATTGGAAAAAGCACCCACAAAACTACCCCTCAAATCCCTGATGACACCTCCTCCCGATAAAATCAACGGTGTAAAATAAATCATAAAAATAATCAACGGTCTAGGGAACAGTTTGATGGTTTGGTTTATGGTTTGGTTTGGCAGTTCATCTCGGTGGTTTGGTTCGTCGGTTTGGTTTGAAATGGTTCGGTTTGGAGGAGTCAGACCGCAAACCAAACTGAACCACATGGTTTATAAATTTTTGGAACCAAGCTGAACCGCTAATCGTTAAAAACTAAACCAAATCACATAGTTTAGTTTGGTTCAGTCTTAAACTGCGGTTTGAACTAAACCTCTGACACCCCTACTTCTGGTAGTAATGGGGAAGTTGTCCTTTTGTGCTTGAATTGCTAAATTTGTTAGTTAAGAGGCAAACAAATATATGTATGACATTTTTGATGGTGTGTGTATGTATAAAACATATGCATGGTTGTTATGAGGTAAATTCATAGGTGTTAGCGGTATAAGAGAAGACAAACAACTTATGCTATTTCAATGCATGTAATCTCATAGAGTAATGATACTTTTTACTTGCTTCTAGACACGTACAGTTCATCTTGGCAAGAACATTCCCTATTATGATTAGTAATCACTTTAGACTATATCTGTTTATTTATGCTTTGTGCATGCCACATGAGCCCCGAGTTGATTTTTGAGTGATGATTATATTGAAAAAGGAAGTATATGGATGTAAAAGTGTATTTGGGATGAATCTGGATGTATGTATATATTTTGAACTATTTTGGGACAAGTTTGAGCAAGTGGGGTGATATCATTTGGCCTTAGACAGAACTACTGCTGCTGCTGATGAAGTTGCCTCTTGGACTCGTATTCCAATCTTGGGCCGAAATCAGATTTAAACTCTGAATCAAATTAAAATTCCATTCTTGAACTCTGACATTCGAAACTGCGTATGATAAGCCCCAAAACTAAAAACTCCAAAGCCATTTATCAAGATGAACAGATCCCCTTTCACTTGATAAGGCCTCGGTCCGAAGAAATAACCATGTGAAGCCCCGATTTGAAGAAGCATTTTGATGAAGCCCTAGTCTATAACTTGATTGTGCATCCAAAATTATCGGTGAAAACCCCAGTATGATTGGTAATTTGAGGAGACCTTGAAGCGTATCTAGTGAAACCTCAATCTATGTTGAACCATTATGCATAAAAGTGAGGTACTCGTACTTTATTTGTTTATTATTTTTATACACATCCTGTTTTTGCATAGGCCGCCCTTTCGAGTTTTCAACCTATCTGGGTATATTCGTATTGTGCTTTTTAGTCAATCAGTCAACCAAAATAAACGTAAAAAGAATGACTTGTAATATACACTTGCAGGGCCGTATTTTTGAAAGGTGTAAATGAATCCCGATTTGTGTAAATGCCTTATTTGATGTAGGCACAAAAAACTCGCTTAGGATTAGACTCTTTTGATAGAGGATAATCATAGAAGGGTTTGTAAAAGTATATTGAATCCCTTGATGACAGAAAAATCAGTGTTTATCTCCATTTTCCTATTGTAGAAAAAAAGAGTTGTCGAGACATCTGAAAACTTATTTAATTCACAATAATCACAAAAATTGCTTAAAACCCTTTATTAATGTTCAGTTATTCAATACTTAATCTCGATATAAACAAATGTTTTATTAATCATGAAGAGAAAGTCAACCGATCTAGGATCGAAGTTGGTTAGGTGTGAAAGAAAGCTTATGAGAGTATGTCATTGATGAGACCAGGCTTGAAGGGCTTATATGTGTTTATGATCGGACCACTTATGTTTACCTACATTTCCCTTAAAGCAAGGAGCTCAGGTCCCGGTAGTTTAGGCATGAACTATGTTTGGCTTTGGGTAAGGGTATGCATATTTGTGGTTCCTTTAGTGAAAGGGTTTAGATGGAAGGTTAGTTGATGAGGCATGGGCCTTGAGATGATTTCTTGAAGAGTCGCACTTGACTGTTGCTTCTTTGATTCCATTGCTCTTTGATTGTTGTTCTCACAGAAAGAGAAAGAAAGAAGAGCAAGATAGAAAAGAATTGAAGATTTTAGAGAATTTGAGGACCTGAGAAATGGAGAGAATTTGAGGACCTTTGAGAGATTTTGTGTACCTGCAAATTTGAGGACCTATGAGAACCTATGATTAGCCCCTTCTAATTTTTGAATTTTTCTTTTGTGCACTTCCTTGCCTTTGCCTAAACTGCTCTATTGATTTTTGATTACTTGACCTATCTAGGCTTTATGCATTCATTCTATTTGGCTTAGGTCGCCCGATGAAGATCCCACCTAGTGAGCTTTGAATTCATCCTTTTGCAAACTACTTACTGTCGATGCTGACTCCTTGGCTTCAATTTTGGCACTGCTTGAACTACATTCGATACACATAAAGGGGAAGAAAAGCCCCTATCTCTCCAATGTTGGTGCCACAAGTCTTGATATTCCAAGATGATACTGTCGTAAAATTGGTCAAAGTGAGGGTAAGGAAAGTGTATGGCCTAAAATGTAGGCTTTTGACGTAGTTGAGGGAAAGTGTGTGGGGAAGCTATAAGTTGACTTTCTCACACCAATTAATCAAAATATTAATCATTGCAACATATTTTTGTTGAGCAATGCAAGTGATCATATAGAATAAAACTATATCATTAAATGTAATGTAGGTGTGCAAATAATGTCTCAAGTCTTGCAAGAAAAGAAAGAAGAATCATATATAGAAAATTGAAGATTTAACCACAATGTCCGGGATGGACTTGATTGAAAGCAGTAAATGTCTAAGATGGACTTGATTTAGAAAAAAGGGTACTATAACCTACAAAGGTTAACTGAATGACTTTTTCTTTTTTGTTTTGTTTTCTCTCTTTTTTCAAAAAAAAAGAAGGTAGCCTCTAGTCTAGCTGATATTTTTGTTGAACCATGTCTCTGCCCTTCGATCTTGGAAACAAATCCCTCAGACTGCTGCAGTAGACTCTGCCGTGACTTGCTCACTAAGAGGAGGACCAAATTTAATCACATTTGCAAAATCTGGCTCATCAAATTTAATCATGTTGACGCTCGTGTTGTTAGGGAAAGGATTGTTCGCAATGTTCAGATCATCTAGGCACTCGAGCTTACCTCTTTAATTAATTCTTAGACTCGTGTTGTTGGGGAAAGAATTGTTCGCAATGTTTGGATCATCCAGGCGCTCGAGCTTACCTCTTTAAGGGAACCAAGTCCATCTCCCCTTACTGATAAAAGCACTCTAGAAGATCAGTTGAGTGTTGAGAGGTGGAACCGTTCCAACCGTGTGAGCCTAATGATCATGAAAAATGTCATCCCAGAAACATTCTTGAATAGCATTTCTGAGGACATCGATGCTAAGGGTTTTCTAGATACCCTTGAAGAACGCTTTGCAAAAATCGAGAAATCGGAAACAAGTGCTTCCTTGAGGAAATTTGTTTCCATGAGGTACAAGGGTAACGGAAACTTAAGGGAGTACATTCTTGAAATGTTTCATCTCTCGACAAAACTAAAGGCACTTAAGTTAGAGATTTCGGAAGATTTACTCATGCACTTAGTTTTGATCTCTCTTCCTCCTCAATTTGGTCATTTTGAAGTGACCTATAATTGTCAAAAGGACAAGTGGAATATAAAAAATATTAATGAACGTATTTCACATGTGACACAAGAAGGGGATAGGATGAAACAAATCAAACCGGAATGTGCTCACTTAGCATCTACCTCTTTTCATGAGACTAAGAGAAAAGGGAAGGAAATTGCGGTTGCAAATAAGAGGCATAAGGGATCATCCAATGATCAAAAGGTTAAGAAGTGCTTATTTTGCAAGGACCCTGCTCACATGAAGAGCGACTACCCTAATTATCCTGCTTGGCGTGTTAAGAAAGGTATGTCATTTAGCCTTGTTTGTACTGAGGCAAATTTGGTTTCAATTCCTACATATACATGGTGGTTGGATTCTGGTGCAATAACTCACATAAGTGTGTCTATGCAGGGTTGCCTGAATTATCGAAGCCCTAGCGAAGATGAGAAATACATCTATATGGGAGCTGGGAATCCGGTTGAAGTAATAGGCATAGGGACCTTTAGGTTATTACTAAGTAATGGATATTATTTTGTATTAAATAATACATTCATTGTACCGTCCTTTAGGCGGAATTTGATATCAATCACAGTTTTGGATAAGGAAGTTTATTCTTGTTCATTTGGTAATAATAAATGTGATATTTATTTCAATTCCAAAGTTGTTGGTACTAGTACTTTATCGTATAGTGATAATCTTTATTTACTTGACACAATCAAGTCATTTAATGAGTCCCATGTTAATGAAACCAAAACTAAAGGCACAAAACGAAAGTTATCAAATGAAAAATGATATACCTTATGGCATAGGAGTTTGGGTCATATCTTCAAAAGAAGAATTGATAAGCTTGTGTCAGAAGGAATCATAAATAAACTTGATATTCCGAATAAAAACTTTTGTATTGAATGCCTTAAAGGAAAATTTACAAACATCAAAGAAAAAGAATCCTTGAGAGCATCAAATGTCTTAGAACTAATTCATATGGATATTTGTGGACCATTCACTACCCCTTCATGGAATGGTCAATAATATTTCATTACGTTCATAGATGATTACTCTCGTTATGGATACATTTATTTGCTTCATGAAAAGTCTCAATCATTGGACGTTTTCAAGTCTTTCAAGGCAGAAGTTGAAAATCAACTTGAAAAGACTATTAAGAACATTAGATCCGATTGTGGTGGTGAATACTACGGTCGGAATGACGGTTCGGGTGAACAACGTCCGGGTCCTTTTGCTCGCTATCTCGAAGAGTGTGGGATCGTCCGTCACTACACCATGCCGGGCAAACCTAGCATGAATGTTGTAGCAGAGAGACGTAATAGAACCCTTAAGGATATGGTAAGAAGTATTATTTCTTGTACTTCTTTACCTCACTCATTATGGGGCGATGCATTAAAAACCGCATCTTATATTCTCAATAGAGCTCCTTCAAAGGCTACCGACAAAACTCCTTATGAATTATGGACGAATAAGAAACCGTCCCTAAATCATTTTCATGTATGGGGTTGTCCAGCAGAAGCTAGGCCTTATAGGCCTAATGAAGGCAAACTGGACGCTAAGACCGTTAGTAGTTACTTTGTAGGGTATGCTGAGATATCTAGGGGATATAAATTTTATGACCCGAAAACTAGAACCTTTTTTGAAACGGGAAATGCTAGGTTTTTTGAGGATGTTGAATTTGGAGGGGAAATTAGGAATAATTTTGAATTTGAAGAGGAAGAGGAATCCTTTTCTATACCTCTTCCTATAGTTCCTATTGGAAATCAAGTACTAGTACCTGAAATTCAACAAGAACATACAATTCAAAACAATATAGAACCTCCTATAAATGTAGAACAACATGAAAATGTTGTTAATGAGGATCAAATTCAACAACCTCAAAATAAAGAAGAACCGGTGCCCTTAAGAAGGTCTAATAGAGTAAGAAGAAGTGAGATTCCGACTGATTATGATGTGTATCTTGCCGAGAATGAGGAACATTTAGACTTAGTGGGAGATGAACCGTTCACCTTCCATGAAGCCATTAATAGTCCAAATTCTCATAAGTGGATCGATGCCATAAATGAAGAGTTAAAATCTATGAAAGACAATGACGTTTGGGATCTTGTTCCATTACCTAAAAATGTGAAGCCCATCGAATGTAAATGGATCTTTAAGACCAAAAGGGATTCACAAGGTAATGTGGAAAGATATAAAGCTCGTCTTGTTGCTAAGGGATTCACTCAAAAGGAAGGCATTGATTATAAAGAAACATTTTCACCAGTTTCCTCTAAAAACTATTTTAGGATCATTATGGCACTAGTAGCACATTTTGATCTTGAGCTTCATCAAATGGATGTAAAGACGGCTTTTCTCAATGGAGACATTGAGGAAACCATCTATATGAAGAAACCATAAATGGTGATTGATATAGATCAAACTAATCAATTAGTTTGTAAACTTTAGAAATCCATTTATGGGCTCAAGCAAGCTTCTCGTCAATGATACTTAAAATTCAATCAAGTAATTCTTTCATTTGGTTTTGAAACGAATCTTGCTGAAGATTGTGTGTACCATAAGTTCAGTGGGAGTAGATTTATAATTTTGGTCTTATATGTGGATGATATTTTACTTGCTGGTAATGGTAAGGACCTTCTTAAGGAAATCAAGAAATTTCTTTCAAACAAATTTGAAATGAAAGATCTTGGTGAGGCATCTTTTGTATTAGGAATCCAAATTTATCGTGATCGTTCACGAGGTATTTTAGGATTATCACAAAAGGGCTATATAGAGAAGATATTACAAAGCTTTGGCATGGAAAATTGTAAACCACATGACACCCTTATTCCTAAAGGAGATAAATTCAGTTTAAAGCAATGTCATAAAAATAATATAGAATCCAAGTTTATGGAAAATATCCCTTATGCATCGGCAGTAGAAAGCTTAATGTATGCACAAGTCTGCACTCATCCGGATCTTGCATTTGTTGTTGGGATGCTTGGTCGATACCAAAGCAATCCGGTAAGAGAACATTGGGTTGCAGCCAAAAGAGTGATGAGATACTGAAATTACCCGGGATTTTGCGCGCGGCGAAATGCGGTTGTCTTTCGTGGAGGGTTGGTGTCTGAGACCTAGCTTTTTGGGAAGGAAGAGGAGTCGCCACGCGGTTTTGTATTTTGAGCCCAAACGTTGAGAAACGGCTTTAGTGAAAATGGTGTCATTTTTATTGGTAGCAAAAACTTAGGAAAAGGCTTTGAAAACAGGGGATCATTTTTATTGGTAGCAAAAACGAGTAAAAAGCTATTTGGTACCAGAGATTGTTAGGTTCGGAGGTCATGTTACGTTTCGGGAAGAGTATTACGAGATCACCCAAAACGCCTCGTATGACGAGTCTTTCTACCTTTCTCGAAATCGTGTGTGTGTGTGTGTGTTTTGAAATGGGGGCTTGAATGACAAGCTTAATCTTGGTTTGAATGTCAAACGTTGATTAGGTGACCTGTTTGAAAAGGCGAGCGTTTGAATGACAAATGTCTGTTTTGAGAGGGAAATGAGCGTTTGCGTGGCAAACGTCTATTTTGAGTTTTGAAATGAGCGTTTGCGTGGCAAACGTCGATTTTGAGCTTTTTGAAAAGGAGTTCAAAGGTCGAACTCCGGTTTTTTGAACCGGGTGAGTCATTGTTAACGATTTTTACGGGAAAAACGTATTAAATGATTTTGAATGTCAAAAGTCGACTTTTAGTTTGAAGATGAGCGTTTGGATACCAAACGTCATTTTGCGCTTTTGAAAGAGAGTTCGAAGGACGAACTCCGGTTTTGAACCGGGCATTACATTGTTAACGGTGTTTACGGGAAAAACGTATTAAATGATTTGCAATCAACGAATCGGGTTGTGACTCGGACTTTGAAAAGTAAATACTATCACGATCCAAACGGGTCGGACTTGAAAATGACAGTATTTAAATGCGGTATCGACGGAATCGAACTATCCAAAATCGTAAATGACGATCAACGAGCCAAACTACTCGGAATTGTAAATGACGATCTGTAAGTGCTCCAATTTGAAGTCGTTAGTATTTTCGCTAGAAAATTAACGAAAGCCCTAACATTCCTGACATTTCTAACAATTCCTAACCTTTCTAACAAAGTAATGGTAGATTAGGGATTGCCATTTAAGGTTAAACCAAGAAAAGAATCTTAAAAAAGAAAAGAAATTGGAAAAATCCGAATTAGGCAAGCTGAAAAACACAAACTGCTGGAATTTTTGAATAATATTCTTCCTGTCCAAAGCATGGAGCTGCATTTAATGAACAGTGCACGCCTAGGTTCTCATCCGCGCGGACATCTTTGCCAATTTCAGTGGCCTATAAATTGAACCCTCCTCTCTCAGTTTACACAACACAATTTACACACAGAAGCTGTACTCTGGCGAAATACAAAGAGAAAACAGTGGGAATCCCTAGATTGCCACCATTTTCTCTTGAGTCTTTCCCAATCTCACTCCAAACATTCTAAAATCACTCTCATACATACACAAGCCCAAGCTTAAATCACCCCTTAGGAGGAGGATTAGAGAGAAAACATAGAGGACTTAAGTGTTATCTACTTGTTTTCTCTTTGACCAACTCTAATCACAAACCCTAAATACATTCAAACCCTAAACACATTCAAGCCTTGAATCCATTCAAACACAAATACAAAGAAGATAGGTATAACCTCCTTCTCCTCACCCTAAAATTCCCTCATCCATGCATGCATCTCAAACTTTGAAGATGTAGTTTGTTCATCAACTTGTTCATCTTTGCTAGACCTAAAAATGTAGTCACCTTGGAATAAATTTCCATGGATGACCATTTAAAAGGTCTAAATAATTTCTTACATCACTTAAAAGTGTGTTTTCCAAAATATTTCTTACTCAAAAGGGTTTTCAAAAATCATTTTCATACAACAAAAATCTTTGTTTCAAGTTAAATCTCCCCTTCCCAAGCAAATGAAGTGCTTAGTCCTAATGTACCCTAAGGATGGCTTGATATAGTAGATCACCACTAAAATGTCTAGTGATCACTAATCAAAGCCTAAGTAAATGGGGACAAGCATGGATGCAAAACCCCTTTTAAATCTCATTTTTCTTCAAGAGGAAGTTGCTGTCCAGTAGCCTTTCTCTAAGACCTCTGTCCATGGTCTAATTTTTTGGACACAGAAGAACTTGGAATTGGGTGTTGACTAGAAAATACTTTTTGTAACCAACATCCAGATATTTCCATACATATTTTTACTTTATTTTTTTCGTGAGTAAAACTCCCTTTTTAAAATTATTTTTCAAAGGTCAGTTTATCAGTCTCTGGAAATCCAGATTTCACATCTGAGATTTCCAGAAGGTTTTGGTCTATAAAATCATCTCCAAATGAAAAATCCTTTTTCAGAAACCTTATTTAAGGCGTTTTGAACAACTTTCATTCTCGGACTTTCCCCATATTATGAGATTTTAAAGCTCTTAAATCCATTTTAAAATCAAGTGTCCACTGCCTTTTTCATTCTGGCAGAATTGATTTTCAACTTCAAAAGGTCTTTTGAGTACCAAAACTCAACCCTAAAATCACACCAAAAATCATGGGATTTGTTCAAAGTCTTACAAAGAGTCCTCAATTTTTACTTTTCAGTTTGAACTTATTTTGGCCAAAAAACACACACACACACACACACACACAAATGGTTTTTAAGCTTGGAAGACTCGTTTTACGAGGCATTCCGGGTGAACACTAACGTTCTTCCCGGCGTGTAACGTGACCTCCGAACTCAAATCTCTCATTTCGGGCATTTTTCAAAGTTTTGGCCCTTAAAATAAAAATGGCGTGGCGACTCCGTTTGATTTCAAAAAAAATCGGGTACATCACAGTGGCGACTCCGCTGGGGACAAATAAGTTTTATATTTTCAAAAAAAAAAGAAAAAAATCTTTTGAGGGTCAAGATTCCGTCCCGGCATTTGAAACCGTTTGTTGTGTGTGTGTTGATTTTTCACATTTTCGTGTTGTTTTGGCCGCCTCAAAAAAAAGTCAAAATTTTGACTATCGGACCCGTTGCCTTGAATTTTGAATTATGTGCTTATGTGTTCATTTACTTTCAAAAAAAAAAATTCGAAAAAAAAGATTTTCAAAAAAAAAAGGGTTTTCAAAAAAAAAATCATCATTTTTTTGCATGCATCATACTTTTTAAGACACATGAAAATTTCTATTTTTCTCAGAAAAAGAAGATAGACTGCTTGCACACTACGCGCACTTGGCCTTACACTGCACACTACGCGCACTTGGCCTTACACTGCACACTACGTCCCTAACCCGGGGAAATCCCTGTAGCGGCCCGTTTGGTCTTATTACGCCTCTCGGTGCAAGCACGGGACTACCCAAACATCCCATGGAGCCTCGTGTCGACCATGCACTTGTCCGTAACACACTTTGTCCGAGACCCAGTTGGTTTTTAGTCTGGCCTGTGCCATGCCCTGTCTGTGTATAGACCTTTCCTTTCAAGCCTTAGTCGGCATACCAAGTCAATATCTTTCGGGACCCTAATCAGTCGAAGTCCTGCCGGTTTTCCGTCACGGGCTTTGACCAGATATTGACTGGCGCCTTGACTTTGACTCTGACTGGCACAAATTATACACTGACTCCCAGCATGACACTGAGTCATCAAGGATTAACGATTATTCCATGCCCAATTACGACCTAATTGACGACAAGTCAAGATCAATTGTGGACATTTATCAGTCCGAATCATGCCGACTTTTTGTCGAGCCCTCGGGCATGATCTTGACTTTGACGTCAGCTTTGTCCGTAATTTACATCGAATGCTCGTTAAAACTCGATTACCCGCCAGACTTTTAGGATCGTTTTCATTTTCGGTCGGTGGGACCCGCTTGCCCTATAGGACCCTCGCCCGGGGCTGTCCGCCCTGGGAAGTCGAAATACAGGTGGAATACGAGGGGCTTATAGACGTAGTGATGGGGCCCACTGATCCAGGATCCAGAGTAGTTTGCGAAAAAGAAGAGCAATCTTTTCCAACCGATTAGGTTTAATAAAACATGTTTTAAGTAAATTTAAACGAATAATCGCATGTTGCATGAGCCCTAAGCCCAAACACCAACCTGTTCCGCTTTCCCGAGTCTGAACCACACCCTTTTGTGCCTTCCATAGTAAGCAAAGTTTGGATCAAGACCCCGGGTCATCATTTGCTCAGCTCAGTCATTCCGGAGTCAGATACTTCATCAGTTTCCTCCTTCGCTTCAGCTCAAAGTTTCAGAATGGCCAACTCAGAGGAGAACTGTGGGGGACGTACAACTCCGCACCCCGAAAATCCGCAAAATGCCGAGCAGTGGAATCAGATGTTGGAACAGATAAGACAACATCAAGAGGCTCAGATCAGTCAGTTATTGGAAGGTATCAGAACCCAGGGGCTAGCAATTGTTCGCAACCCTAATGGAACCTTTACGGTTGATGCGAAGATTGGAACTAATTACCCTCCCGGGCATGCCAACTACCGTCAAATGCCCTGTTCCCTTTCGTGTGGAACTACTAATGGGCCAAGCATCCCCCAGCCTATCACTCAGCCTGCCTCTTGGCCTCATTGTATCAATACTCCTCGACAGTCCGATATTGGTCAACTTCCCCCCGGCGCCTCTCAGTTTTCACCTTTGGGTTTCAATCAGTCTGTTTCTGCCCCGCAGCTTGGAATGGGTCAGTTCGCTACTCCAAAACCTCAGTCTGGCCCGGGCCATCGGTCTAGAATTGGTCAATTCAGTACATCTCAGCCCCTACAGCTCGATACTCCTCAACAGCCCGATCTAGGTCAACCTGCCCCCGGTGCCTCTCAGGTCTCACCACCAGGATTGAATCAGTTGGCTTTCGCCCCACAGCTTGGAAGGGGTCAGTTTACTACTTCACAACATCAGTCTGGTTCGGGTCATCATCTCGGAATGGGTCAGTTCACGACTTCTCAAGCCCAGCAGTTTGACATGGCTCCGCAAGCCATTTTGGGACAGTTCGCTTCTCAGGCTCCATGGTTCAGAGGGGGCCAGCTTGCTTCCTCCAATTCTCGAAGCACACTTGCCCCTATGATACTGCAAGATCACATGGGCCACCAGGCTCTTATCACCACTTCATCAGGTTTACCGTATTCACAACATCCTCCAAGCTCTACCTCGCCCCTCCGGTTGGGAAGTCCGACAAGGTCAAATGCTCCTCATCAAATTCTCCACCCGGCTGTTACGCAAGCTGCTCCTGCTCATCAAGTACAGTATGCACATTACCCTTGTAGTCACGTTCCTCAGTGTGGTCAAGACACGTTCAGTCCTACTGTTACGATGCCTCAAATCTCATATCTTCAGCAGCCTTTTGGATCCGCACTCACTGCTCCCTGGTATCCAACCATTACGAGCCATATATCCTCATCTTCGGCAACTGCCAGGCCTTATGAGGAGGGTTACGGTCACGCTTTTAATGCTCAGACTGTCATTCCTCCCACCAGAGTACTTCCTACTGTGGTTTCGTTTGCTAATGCCAATCTTGTGGCGGGGTCATGCAGTCCTAGTGTTCCTATTGACTCGTCCAATGGATTATTGGTAGAACCAATTAAGAAAATACAAGAAAAGCCTAGCAACGAAAGTATCGACGATCGCTCGACTCGGGCCATCTCACCATACCAATCTTGTGTATCTGACATGAATGAGTCTTACCAAAAGTCAAATCTCGACGCTTACATCGATGGTTACATCAAAAGGGTTCGTGCACGGGGAAGCACTACGGGTCGGAACATGTCTCATCGCTATAAACCTTACCCTTCCAACACGGCTGCAACATCCATCAAAGGAAAGAAGGCATTGTGTACAAATGACGGCATCCAAAAGCAACCAAGAAATGGTGGTCCTCTAAGGCAACGAGAACATTTTGATGATTTTGGGATGCCCATGGGCTTAATTTTCAAGGGTTTAGTAAAGGAAGGCCTTTTGGAACCCCTCAGGGACTACCATCCAAGGAGCTCAAATGCACTCCTCGACATGAGTAAGCACTGCGCCTTCCATGATCATTATGGCCACACGACCGACGACTGCACAGTATTGAAGAGAGCGGTTCAAGGGTTAATCGAAACAGGCAAGCTTGAGCGCCCCAATGGACCAAAACCGGTAAACCCTGTTCAGAATGGTGACCAAGTCAATGACCAAATCTCGAATCAAAGAACACTAAGAGTTCATTCTCCCCCAAAGGAGAAACCACATCCCGAGGGTTTGGGTGTTCCCTTAAGCAAAGTTTTAAATAGCTTGCTAAAGCAGGGTCTCCTCGAACCCATGAGAAACTATCAGCCCAAGGATCCCAAAATCCCTTTGGACACCACTAAGCATTGTGCTTTCCACCAGTATCACGGTCATATAACCGACAACTGCACAGCTTTGAGAAAGGCAATTCAGGGGTTAATTAAGAAGGGCAAACTCGAGCGCCTCAGTGATCTCAACCCTGCCAATGATCATTTCCCAAACAACACGAGTGTAAACATGATTGGGTTTTATGATTCAAGCTCCAAGCCAGATGATTTAGTCGCAACAAATGTGGAGAATGGCTGGTTTGACTGCAACAAGCATGTGACCATGGCAAAGCCGGATTCGGTGAAATGCTTTGAACTCTCGCCCTCCGATAAGTTCACGACTGACGCCAAGATGATAACAATCTAATGGCAGAAAAGGCAACCGTCAGGGCCGGTGAGTGAGGAATTCCTGAAGTTACCAAAGGCGAGCATAGTCTGTCATAGCTTCATGAGGAATCTGCTTCCAGTGTTGAAGGGTAGAGACGTGGTCCAACAACAAAGAGTAGCTAGACTAGGGGCTACCCATCCTTTAATATTAAAACAGTCTTTTGGTCAACCTTTGTAGGTTCTAGTACTTTCTTCGTTCAATCAAGTCCTCCTTGGACATTGTAGTTAATCTTAAATTTTCTATAAAAGAAGTCTTTTTCTTTTCTTGCTAGACTTGAGACATTATTTGCACACCTACATTACATTTAATGAAATGGTTTTATTTTAAATGATCACT
Source organism: Adenophora triphylla var. japonica (assembly GCA_022495995.1). NCBI lineage: Eukaryota > Viridiplantae > Streptophyta > Magnoliopsida > Asterales > Campanulaceae > Adenophora > Adenophora triphylla. Next base: position 677,488 of record JAFEMH010000094.1, read on the forward strand.
CGCATTGCTCAACAAATAATCTCTGAAAATGATTAAGATTTTAATTAATTGGTGCGAGAAAGTCAACTAATGCCCTCCCTATGCACTTCCCTTACCTCACAAAGGCCTCCATCAGCCATACACTTTCCAAAACATGTCCCCATCATCACCTTGACCAAGTCAACAACGGCGGCAGCATCAAAGAACAACAAAAGGTCACTCAACATCGGAAGATTGACCCCATGTCGACAAAAAACCGGGGGCTTGCCTTCGCCTCACGTGCCTCAAGAAAGTTCGAGCAGAGGCTTGCCTTCGTCCTCAAGTGCTTAAAAAAAAAAGAGCTCAAGCAAAAGCTTCAAATAAAAAAAAAAGCAAAAGCTTAAAAAAAAAAAATGGGGCCAAGGACCCAGCACCGCCGATCAGAGGCTTGACATATGGGCAAAATTAAAGCCCGAAGAACGGAAGTTGTCGACAACAAGGGAGCAGTTAAAACAACGGCAAAAACATATCATAAGCCCTTAAGCTGCATCCAAAATCTTTCTCCCCCGATGAAGGACGACGATCAAGAAGCAACGGAATCGCTCAAATATCTGTCAAAATGACTTGTCAAGGAACCACCTCGAGGCCCGTACCTTATCATCCAAACTTCCTATCCGAGCCTTTTCACCAAAAGTACCCCAAATATTCATCCCCCTTTTGCCAAAGTCAAACACGGTTCAAGCCCGAACTACGGCGACCTGAGCTCCTTATATTAAGGGGAACGTAGGCAACCAGAAATGGTCCGGTCATAAACATATCCAAATCCCAAGAAAATTCGGTCTCATCAATGGCCTCTCCTATACACAATCTTTCTTCACAATTCGCCAACTTTACCCTTGGTATTGGTCGACTTTCTCCTCATGATTAATCAAAATGTTTGTTCATATCGAGATTAGGGGTGTGAGTAACCCGAACATTAATAAAGGGTTTTAAGCAATCTTGTGATTATTTTGAATAAAACATGTTTTCAGATGTCTCGACAAGTCTTCTTTTTCTACATTATAGGAAAAATAGAGCTAAACACTAATTTTCTGTCAGCAGGGGCTTCCATACACTTTTACAAACCTTTCTACACTTATGCTCTCTCAAAAGAGTCAAACCCAAAGCGAGTTCTTTTGTGCCTTCATCAAATGAGGCCAACAAATAATACAAATCGGGGATTCGTCCCCACTTTTCGAAAATATGCCCCTGCAGGTATACATTTCTAAATTGTCTTTCTTTTACATTTTCTTCCGGTTGACTAATTGACTAAAGAAAATAATAAAGTAAATATAGAAGGATGGGTTGCCTCTTTTGCTACATGACAATTCAATTTGCATTAGAGCTGCACTGTACTCTTTGAGGGAGGACTTTCGTCAAGCCATTTGTTTAGAGTGGGGCTTCTCTGGTCACGCCGGTTCTTCACTTTGCTACAAGATGGGCTGGGTCTTTGTTTAGACTCATCTCAGTATCAGTCTGCAATGCCTACCAGGTTTGTGTCAGATTCACAATCATGAGACAAAGGCTCTACCAAGTCACTTCTTCAAAATCAAGACTTCGCAAACACATCTCTTCAGACCAAGGCCTTGCCAAGCAAAGTGAGATTTGATCGCCATGTTGGTCATGGGTTTGTCAAGCGCAGTTCTTTGATGTCCAAGGATGAGGACGGAATTTTAACCAGGACCAGAGATTCATCATATTTCCATGGCTAATATTGGAATCCGAGTCCATAAAACTCCTTGTGCCAATCAGAATGAGGTTTCGATGTTCATCCTTGGAAGGTGTCAGGAATTTTGGTTTGATGATTGCCCTCAAACCCGATGGGACTTTCACGGTAGAAGAGGAAAAGGATCCCCATCCCTATCTTGGCCAGACAGACTACCGCCGAATGCCACCACCTTCCTCACATGGAACCTCCACCGGGCCACACTCTTCTCGGCTGTGAATCGGTCATCCTTTCGGCCTCGGCAGTATACATTCACAGTTCGATGCAGGGACAGTCGTTTGGGGAAACAAATTGAATTCAGTCCGATTTGGGCCAGTATGGTGTGCCTCAATACAGTTGGGGTCAGCTCGGTATGTCGCAGCAGTTTGGTATGCCTCAGCAGCTCGGTACAGATCAGTCAGGGGCTTCTCAGTTACATCAGCTTGGTATGACTTCTCAGTTGGGTTTGGGACGGCGGTCAACTATGGATCAGTTTGAACTTCTCAGCCCCAGCAGTTTGGAATGCCTCGACAGCAACCCAGTTCAAGACAGCCAGTCCCCGGCACCGCACAAGTCTCACAAGATCCCTTCATGACCGCCTTAACGGGACAGCAAACCCCCAATCCCACTCTCGGTCGCCCAGACTACTCCAGGATGCCACCACCAGCCTCCTATGGTACTATCTCCTCGATCTTTGGGTCAGCCAGCTCCCCAACTACAGACCACTGGATCCATGCAGCCTGACGGGACGAATCAGTTCGCAGTTCCTCAGTAGGAACAAAATCAGTACGGAATGTCTTCTCATGGTTGGGGGTACCTTGGAATGCCACAGCAAATTGGGATCCCGTCTCAGTTCAGAAACGATCAAGCCGAACCTTCACAACAACAGTTTAGAGTGCCGCAGCAACAGTTTGGGATGCCACCACAGTTTGGTTCGGGACAACAGAATGATGCTAGTTCAGCTGCTCCTAACACAGCTTCCACAAACCCATTTCTCACTCAGGGATCAATGGGCCACCAAGCCCCTAATCCCTGTCTCATCAGAATCACCGGACCACAGTATCCTCCCGGTTATACACCATCACCCCAGCCAAGCGTGCATGCAGTTCAACAAACAAGGGTCACAACCCGTATTTAAGTTTCATGGAAACTCTAGCTACCCGGCCACCTCAGGTCTACCACCACCCTCTTTGCCAATCGGAAGTTAACAGCAAGCCACTGGGTTCTATCCCTTTGACCAGGCTCCTACTCACACTCCCCAGGGTAATTCGGGCCAAGGACAGGTTTTCACCTACATCCCCGGATCGGCCGTTCCCTCCACCAGTCTGCCGCCAGTGGTAGCTCCTCTCTCTAGCTCAGTCGCCGGCTTGAACACTCTGGTTCCACCACCGGACCCTCATCTGGTTTTGGTTCATGGAACAGCATAAGGAATTGAAAGCGCAGATTGCTGAATTGACCGCTAAGAAGTCTGCCTTCCGGCCTACGGACCCGGACTCCATTGTTCCCCTGCCCCACAAATTCGTGATGCCTAATCTGGACATCTTTGATGGGACTGCATGCCCGAAAACCCATCTGGACACGTATACCTTGGCAATGAAGGCCAAAGGGTGCACCAATCAGCAGTTGGCGGACTATTTCAGCCTCTCTTTGAAATCCAGTGCTTTGAAGTGGTTCTTCCGCTTAAAACCCGAGGTCAGGGCTACATGGGACCAGATTACAAGTGCCTTCACAGAAAAGTATAAAGTTAATTTTAGAGTTGACTTGCAGACAACAGTGCAGCGTCCCGACGAGAACATCGGGGATTTTTACGAGCATTGGAACTTGAAACTTAGCGAAATGGCAACTCCTCCTTCTGAAGAGGCACAACTGGACATCTTTCAGTCATGCTTGAAGCCGCATTTAAGGGCCTCACTTAGCAATTTCCCCTATCCGGATCTGCGGGCAATGGTCAATTCCGGGGCTAAATTTGAGAGGGCTTACAATCAGCAGCAAGTTGTTGCACAGCTTACAGATACCGGGTTTCTTCCACCTCCAACACGACTCCCAACCCTATTCGGGACAGGATTACAACAATGCCACTCCTTTCGTGCCAAGGAAAGGTGATGTACCCAAGTCGCGAAGCCTTAAGCTTGAAGATTTTGGAATGCCTCTGAGCGACGTCTTCAGGGATTTGTGAAGGAAGGTTTGACCAGACAACCATCAGCCCATGGATCCCGGTGTCCCTTTGGACACAACTAAACTCTGTGCTTCCCACTAGTATGCTCCTGAAAAAGGGCAGTGTGAGAACTGATCGAAAAAGGGTACCCCAAGGACCCAATACAGTCAACAATCCATTCCCTAAAAAAAAGTAGGGTGAATATGATTGAAGCCATGAACAAGCCAAGTGCCACTATGGCTAACAGGTCCCATATGGAAGACACTCTTCGAAGAGAGGATTCTAGTTTCATAGTCGTTATCAAAGATGGGTTTCTTACTTCATGACAACTTCACCTTGAGGGCTCTCACGTTGATCGATTGGCTCGGCACTTCATCAGTATGTCAGTTTTACAGTCAAACCTTTAACTGGACCTCTGTAGTGACGCTTTGTCAAACCTGGGGCTTCATCAAACCATTCAGAGAAAGATTCCGTGGCTTTCGCCATGTCTCTTCCACGGAATGGGGCTTTATCAAGTCACACCTATCTTCAGAAGAAAGGCCTAGTCACCTCAACAACTATCTTGGAGTTTCAGCTTTAGAACTTGATATATGGCAACTCCCTGCATCATCAAAGGTTGAGAATTGGGAATCTCCTCATATCAGCATTTCGCCAAATCATTCTCCAAATTTATGTCAAATCACAACTAACCCAAGCGAAAGAGGGTTCATTCATGTCAACATACTTTGATTCTAGAGCCTGTCAAAGATCGCCTTCAAATGTTCGAGACCGAAAGAAATTTCAATCGAGACCCGGGGTTCAAATCCAACTTCATCCCAAGATCAAAATTGACCTCATCAACGACATGCAATTCAGTCCGCGACCAAAGGATATCACCCCACCAGCTGAAAGCTTGTCCCAAACAGTCCACAACACATACAAACCCTCTCACCACATGCATCCCCACAAAAATCTCCCCAGGGCTCATGTAACATACAAAACATGAATCAATAAAAAAAAACTTAAGCTATTGCGAATCGTTTTTATTTCCATGTATGCATCCATCATCATGAATATCATATGTGCATTTTGTCCCTCTGCTAACAAATGTAGCAATTCAAGCACGAAAGACCAGTTTTCCATCACTACCCGAAGCCACCCCGCAATAAAGATGGTCTCCACCGAAGCGTAATTCCAATGACTTCAACAAATGACTGATACCTCAGACACGTTAGGACAATACCACCTTGTCTCCAGGTCTACAGTGCATCAAGTCCGTGAAGACATTTTCTGACATCTCCAGTTCGGCAAAGGCAACCTCCAATGGATGAAGACAGCCTCCAGCATCTACAGTTTGGGAAAGATAGTCCCCATGTCTATAGCTTGGCAAAGACAAGCTCCGGCATCTGCAACTTGCTAAAGACGACCTCCAATGGATGAAGACAACCCCCAACATCCACAAACATATGAAGACCGCCTCCAGTGTCTACAATTTGGTCAGGGACGCCAAGTTCTCAAATGCAAGTCGGTCAGGGACGCCAAGTTCTCAAAATGCAAATCGGTCAGGGACACCAAGTTCTCAAAATGCAAATCGGTCAGGGACACCAAGTTCTCAAAATGCAAATCGGTCAGGGACGCCAAGTTCTCAAATACAATTCGTTAAGAGGCGCCAAGTTCTCAAATGCAAATCGGTCAGGGACGCCAAGTTCAAATGCCAATCGGTCAGAGGTACCTCACGCCCCTAAATGTTTTAACATCTCGATCAGATACATCAAAAATCTCAACACTATCAACTACCACACAGCCCCGCGACTTGCTCTCCTGTAGGTAAACACAGCAAAGGTACGTTAGTCCCTCAACATATCTCAAAAATATGCATGCATTCATAAATGTTGCATGATTACCCTTAGCTTTAGCTATCTCCGCAAATAGCGACGGAAGCTTTAGGTGACAGCCTCCGAATTATCAAAAGGCCCAGGATCCTAGAGCTGTTCCTAACTGATTTCGAACTACGTCCAGACTTGATTCCCACTCGGGATACGTAGGTAGCCTACCATAGGTCCAGCCGCTTGACCGACACGGTCACCCTTTTTCCCAATAATCATCGTAAGCTCTAATCTTCCCCAACAAGAATGCCCTCAAATAGTCTCCTTCAACCTCGATTTAGGTTCATACTCCTGAACTAAGTCCTCATTTAGGTTCATACTCCTGAACTAAGTCCTCATTTAGGTTCATACAATGGAACTAAACCTCAACTTAGGTTTATCCCTGACGAAAGCCAACGGAATTCCGTCTCTTTCACCTCCGCAGCAAACGTAAGACCAATCCCTTCAAATGAAGTCCACCAAAAGACTGTCTATCCCCTCAGAGTCCGTCCCCAATGAAAGGATACGAACATCGAAGGAAATCGTTTCAAAATAAGTTAATACCTCCAGATCACCCTTTGTCAAGGTTCGAGGCACCTAATACGCCATCATCAAGGTTCGAGGCACCTAAAATGCCATCATCAAGGTTCGAGGCACCTAAGACGCCATCATCAAGGTTCGAGGCACCTAAGACGCCATCATCAAGGTTCAAGGCACCTAAGACGCCATCATCAAGGTTTGAGGCACCTAAGACGCCATCGTCAAGGTTCGAGGCACCTAAGACGCCATCATCAAGGTTCAAGGCACCTAAAACGCCATCATCAAGGTTCGAGGCACCTAAGACGCCATCATCAAGGTTCAAGGCACCTAAAATGCCATCATCAAGGTTTGAGGCACCTAAGACGCCATCATCAAGGTTCAAGGCACCTAAAACGCCATCATCAAGGTTCGAGGCACCTAAGACGCCATCATCAAGGTTCGAGGCACCTAAAACGCCATCATCAAGGTTCGAGGCACCTAAGACGCCATCACCAAGGTTCGAGGCACCTAAGACGCCATCATCAAGGTTCGAGGCACCTAAGACGCCATCACCAAGGTTCAAGACACCTAAAACGCCATCATCAAGGTTCGAGGCACCTAAGACGCCATCACCAAGGTTTGAGGCACCTAAGACGCCATCACCAAGGTTCGAGGCACCTAAGATGCCATCATCAAGGTTCGAGGCACCTAAGACGCCATCACCAAGGTTCAAGACACCTAAAACGCCATCATCAAGGTTTGAGGCACCTAAGACGCCATCACCAAGGTTTGAGGCACCTAAGACGCCATCACCAAGGTTCGAGGCACCTAAGACGCCATCATCAAGGTTCGAGGCACCTAAGACGCCATCACCAAGGTTCAAGGCACCTAAAACGCCATCATCAAGGTTCGAGGCACCTAAGACGCCATCATCAAGGTTCAAGGCCCCTAAGACGCCATCATTAAGGTTTGAAGCACCTAAAATGCTATCATACACAACACTAGGAAAGTGATAAATCGCAATCATCCCCTAATTCGACAAACCGAAATCATTACCAGGGCGACTTCCCAAAAATAGTCAAATCATAGGGCGACTTCCCAAAAATAGTCAAATCATAGGGCGACTTCCCAAAAATTGTCAAATCATAGGGCGACTTCCCAAAAATAGTCAAATCATAGGGCGACTTCCCAAAAAATAGTCAAATCATAGGGCGACTTACCAAAAATAGTCAAATCATAGTGCGACTTCCCAAAAATAGTCAGATCTTAGGGTGACTTCCCAAAAATAGTCAAATCATAGGGCGACTTCCCAAAAATAGTCAAATCTCAGGGCGACTTCCCAAAAAAAAAATAAGTCAAATCTTAGGGCGACTTCCCAAAAAATAGCCAAGTCACAGGGTGACTTCCCAAAAATAGTCAAATCTTAGGGCGACTTCCCAAAAATAGTCAAATCATAGGGTGACTTCCCAAAAATAGTCAAATCTTAGTCACTCTAAGGTCGACGTCTGAAGATAGTCGAAAGACCCGAACTACGACTGGCTTGATTCCTCTTAAGGATACGTAGGTAGCCTATCACTAGGTTCAGCCATCAGACCAAAAATGGTCATTCCTATCCCCAGCAGAGCAGATATACAACTCTAGCCATCAGACCAAAATGGTCATCCCCAGCAGAGTTTCTTTCAACAAATGACTGCAGAACTCGCTCGCCAGTTTGACATCCTAAAAAAGTCACTCCAGGGTCAAAGACCCGAACTACGGCCGGCTTGATTCCCATTCGGGATACGTAGGTAGCCTATCGCTAGGTTCAGCCACTCGATCACTTGATCATCCTGTCAAATATGGAGCCTTACTCTTATCGACGACCCCGCTTCCTTCGAAAGCGCCGTCGCCGAGGGGCTACTGTAAGTGCTCCAATTTGAAGTCGTTAGTATTTTCGCTAGAAAATTAACGAAAGCCCTAACATTCCTGACATTTCTAACAATTCCTAACCTTTCTAACAAAGTAAGGGTAGATTAGGGATTGCCATTTAAGGTTAAACCAAGAAAAGAATCTTAAAAAAGAAAAGAAATTGGAAAAATCCGAATTAGGCAAGCTGAAAAACACAAACTGCTGGAATTTTTGAATAATATTCTTTCTGTCCAAAGCCTGGAGCTGCATTTAATGAATAGTGCACGCCGAGGTTCTCATCCGCGCGGACATCTTTGCCAATTTCAGTGGCCTATAAATTGAACCCTCCTCTCTCAGTTTACACAACACAATTTACACACAGAAGTTGTACTCTGGAGAAATACAAAGAGAAAACAGTGGGAATCCCTAGATTGCCACCATTTTCTCTTGAGTCTTTCCCAATCTCACTCCAAACATTCTCAAATCACTCTCATACATACACAAACCCAAGCTTAAATCAACCCTTAGGAGGAGGATTAGAGAGAAAACAAAGAGGACTTAAGTGTTATCTACTTGTTTTCTCTTTGACCAACTCTAATCACAAACCCTAAATACATTCAAACCCTAAACACATTCAAGCCTTGAATCCATTCAAACACAAACACAAAGAAGATAGGTATAACCTCCTTCTCCTCACCCTAAAATTCCCTCATCCATGCATGCATCTCAAACTTTGAAGATGTAGTTTGTTCATCAACTTGTTCATCTTTGCTAGACCTAAAAATGTAGTCACCTTGGAATAAATTTCCATGGATGACCATTTAAAAGGTCTAAATCATTTCTTACATCACTTAAAAGTGTTTTTTCCAAAATACTTCTTACTCAAAAGGGTTTTCAAAAATCATTTTCATACAACAAAAATCTTTGTTTCAAGTTAAATCTCCCCTTCCCAAGCAAATGAAGTGCTTAGTCCTAATGTACCCTAAGTATGGCTTGATATAGTAGATCACCACTAAAATGTCTAGTGATCACTAATCAAAGCCTAAGTAAATGGGGACAAGCATGGATGCAAAACCCCTTTTAAATCTCATTTTTCTTCAAGAGGAAGTTGCTGTCCAGTAGCCTTTCTCTAAGACCTCTGTCCATGGTCTAATTTTTTGGACACAGAAGAACTTGGAATTGGGTGTTGACTACAAAATACTTTTTGTAGAAAACATCCAGAACTTTCCAGAAATATTTTTACTTTATTTTTTACGTGAGTAAAACTCCATTTTTCAAATTATTTTTCAAATTATTTTTCAAAGGTCAGTTCATCAGTCTCTGGAAATCCAGATTTCACATCTGATATTTACAGAAGGTTTTGGTCTATAAAATCATCTCCAAATGAAAAATACTTTTGTAGAAACCTTATTTAAGGCGTTTTGAACAACTTTCATTCTCGGACTTTCCCCAGATTCTGAGATTTTAAAGCTCTTAAATCCATTTTAAAATCAAGTGTCCACTGCCTTTTTCATTCTGGCAGAATTGATTTTCAACTTCAAAAGGTCTTTTGAGTACCAAAACTCAACCCTAAAATCACACCAAAAATCATGGAATTTGTTCAAAGTCTTACAAAGAGTCCTCAATTTTTACTTTTCAGTTTGAACTTATTTTGGCCAAAAAAAAACACACACACACAAATGGTTTTTAAGCTTGGAAGACTCGTTTTACGAGGCATTCCGGGTGAACACTAACGTTCTTCCCGGCGTGTAACGTGACCTCCGAACCCAAATCTCTCATTTCGGGCATTTTTCAAAGTTTTGGCCCTTAAAATAAAAATGGCGTGGCGACTCCGTTTGATTTCAAAAAAAATCGGGTACATCACACGATCGACGAGCCAAAACGGCTCAGAGTTGTAAATGACGTTCGACGGATCAAACGGTCCGGAATTGTAAATGACAGAAAAGTAAATGACTATCGACGGATCGATCGATCCGGAATGGTAAATGACATAAAAAGTAAACGGAACGGGTCGGAACGCCGTTTTAACCCGTGATTACTTCTCTTACGTGAAGAGAAAAGGATCAAGGGGCTAAAACGTATCGGACTCCGTTAGACGGAGGCGTCTACATTTCAATAACGTTGTTCAAAACGGTTGTAGCGACTGGCGCGTAAACCGAGACGAAACGAGAGATTAGAGAGAGGGAGTTATACTTATGGCTAGGGTCGACTCCTTTGGCTCGGGAGGTGTATACGGGATACGGAAAGTGGTGTGAAACGGTGTTTCGGAGTGGTGAGGGGCATATTTGATCGAAATATGGAAGTTTCACGCGAATCGAGACAAAACGGGAGCTCGGGAAGGGGTGAAACTGGTTTGGGCCATGGGGTGAGGTGATTTTGGAGAGTAAATTTGTTGTTTTTCTGGCTTTGACAGCCCTTCTATTTATAGGTGAATTTTCAGTAGGAATCCGGCCGGACTTATCATGAAATCCAGGGGGTTTTGTGGTATTTTGGAATTTTGAGGGACTTGCTGGCAATTTTTGAAAGTCTGCAAAGGGAGTCCCGCCGGACTGAGACTGTATACCAAGGGTATTTTAGTCTTTAGGCCTTGATTTCTGATTGAAAGGTGACTAGAGGGAGGTGGCATGCTTGCTACGTGTCTCATGACTCACCAAATGTGTGGGAGTTCGTTCCCGGGTCCCGGTTTTGTCCGTTTTTTAAATAACAGTCCGGAAAATGTCCGAAATGCCCCCGGAAAGTGTCGGAAAGTGCGTTTTTCAGGAAAAGCCGTACTTTTACGTGCGATGGCGTGTGTTAAGTATGCTTCGACATTGGGATGCTCGGGGTAGTCCCGGGACATCTCGTTGGCTTGGCAACGGGGAGTTAACGAGTTCTGGTCAACCTGGAGCGGGCCAGTTAACGAATTTCGGTTAACTTTCTGATGGATTTTGACGATCCGGATTTGGGTACTTACAGTTAGCCCCTCAGCGACGTCTCCTCCGAAGGAGGTTGGGTCGTTGAAAAAAGATAAGGATCCAAATTGGGATGCCTTACTTTGGAAGAGACCTGGGCGGTCAGCTGGCTGGACCCTTAGCGAAAGGATTCCTACGTATCCCGAGCGGGAATCAAGCCGATCGTAGTTCGTAGGTGCAAGGAGCCACGTGTGGGGACCTTGATCTGAGCGAGACTGTTGGGAGGCGTCTAAACCTGAATGAGACCATTGCGAGGTACTCGAACCTGAATGGAGTCTATTGTGAGGCGTCTGAACCTGGGATTCCTGAAACCTTCGAGGGCGTGTGGCGCCTCAAATCGAAGTTGCTGGAACATGCGAGGGCGTGTGGCGCCTCAAACCGAAGTTGCTGGATCATACGAGGACGTGTGGTGCCTCAAACCGGAGTTGCTGGATGCGTTTATCCTGAGACGGAGGCGTTCGTGCCTTGGATGCTGGGCTTACGATGACGGCCAGGTTTATCCTGCTGGGGATAGGGTGGCAATGATGTGAATGGTTGTGTTAAACTGGCGTTATTAACAACTCGGAAGGATTGACGTTTCTTCCTAAGAATCCTGCTGGGGATGAGCGTTCGGGCTTACCTTGATGGCCGAAGAGGGATTGTTGTGCGGGCTTACCTTGATGGCCGCTGCAGTGGGACGATCGGGCTTACGACTGGCGGCCGGGGAAGTGAACGATGGTGAAAACTGATAGAAATTTTGACGTCGGGAGACAGAATGGTAACTGGAATGTCCGGAGACGGGATTGAGCGTTTGAATGTCAAACGTCAACTGGGGATCGAATTTAACGTCTAGAGATGGAATTGTAACTGAAATGTCCGAAGACATGATTGAGCGTTTGAATGTCAAACGTCAACTGGGGATCGAATTTAACGTCTGGAGACGGGCGTTAGTGAAAACTAACTTGGAATTTAACGTCTGGAGACGGGCGTTAGTGAGGACTAACTGAGAATTTAATGTCTGGAGACGAGCGTTAGTGAGGACTAACTGGGAATTTAACGTCTGGAGACAAGCGTTAGTGAGGACTAACTGGGAATTTAACGTCTGGAGACGAGAGTTAGTGAAAACTAACTGGGAATTTATCCTCGGGGGATGGGGTGTTAGAAATGTCTAACTGGGGGGAAATTTTACACTTTTGGGGGCCAAAAGGGGTAAAATTGGAACTGCAAAAAGTTGAGGGGCTGAATTGGAAGGAATCTCTTCTGGTGCACTAAGAGTCCGGCCGAACTTGGACTGAGTTTGACCAGATTCAAATTAGCTCCAAGTCCGACGCAAACAAAACCTTTTCCCCCATTACTTCCGACGAGAGAGGAGAGAAAGGAGAGAAAATTTTCACCCCAAATTGTGAGATTTGCTCAGATTTGTGAAGAAAAATTTCTATGGAAGGTGATTTGGAACCGATGGCTCGTCATGGAAGGACCGATGACGAAAGAACGCGGTTGGTTCGGACCATTCGAACCAACATTCATCCATTGAATCCGGCGGAGTTCTACCCGGCTAGGGATAAACACAACTCCAAAGGAGGGATCGAGAGACAAGTAAGCTTCCTTCAAATTCCATTAATTTTAAGAATGTACATTATTTAAATGTTAGAAATTTGACTAGGAATGAGTTAGGGATTTTAGTGCCCGGATTGGGGCTTTTGACTTTGCTATGAACCTTTGTCGAAATTGACTAGGATGTAGTTCAATTGACACTATGGGTAGATGACATACAAATTTTGGTTGCAAAATTCTATGTCTAGATGCATTTTCCAAAATTAAAGTAGCTTTAATTCGGGACAGAGTAAATTTTCGAAATGTTCGAAAGGATTTTGAAAGTTCCGGTTTCGACGGAGTTTTCGAAGGGTTTTGAAAGTTCCGGATTCGACGGAGTTTTCGAAGGGTTTTGAAAGTTCCGGATTCGACGGAGTTTTCGAAGGGATGGAAATATATGTAGGAAATGAATGAGAACCGTATCTGCATTGCATCCTTTTGACATGCGTTCGTGCACTTTGTTGATGTCGCTTCTGTGCTTAACGTATCCTTGCTTTGTTCACCTGCAGGGGCGAGGGATAGTTGACGTCCACAATCAGAAGAGTCGGGGAGCCTTCGAGGCAGTGCGAGCGCTGTGGGAGGTATTCCCGGACGATGCTCGAGAGGGAGAGAGGAGTCCACGGCAGTTGGTAGTCGACTCCGGATTGGCTGGATTCATCAGTGCGGTAGCTGCAATAGCTGCGACGCAGAGGGCCAGGTCCATGTACGTAGCTCTGAGCGAGTACTGGTGGGATGCGACCCACACTTTTCATTTCAGATGGGGGAGGCGATGGTGACTCCCACTGACTTTGCTTCTATCACCGGGTTGCCGACCTATGGCAACACGCTGGTGTGGGTGGATGGTTATACCCCGGGGCAATTATCGGAGCTGCTGGGTTTTGATATTACCGATGCCAGGGGCTTAGGCATTCGGTATAGGCCGATGGAGAGGCATCTGCAGACGGGTATTGCAGATTATTTGGCTGGGTCTTTAAGGATGACCGCGGAGCGCCTGGCTCGAGGGTTCATTTGGTTCGCGTTGTCAGTGACTTTGTTCCCGACTTCTGACACATCTTGTCACTTCCCTCTACTCGGGTCGCTGACAGACTTGGATGCCGTGAGGGGGTATGCATGGGGGGAGGCTGGACTGGCCGAGCTCTACCATTCCCTGGACAGGTTCTCGCGGGGAGAGGAGAACTCCCTGAGCTGTTTCTCGCTTGCTCTGGATGTAAGTTCACGTCTTTTTCTCTTCCTTGTCTCTTTTATGTACTCGTATGTATCTGCTCTGTAGCTGACATAACTTTCCATTTGCTTGACAGGTCTGGTGCTATGAGGTGTTCAGTTCGCAGCAGTGGGACATTAGGGAGGCGTATCGACCCCTGTTCCCCGCCATGCTGGTTTGGCAGAAGAGGGCGAAGAAGGCGGTCTCGTCGAGAGTGGGCACTCGACTGACATACGAAGAGGTGTCCCAGGCACTGAACCCGGAGTTCTCCGAGCGGATCCAGCTGACCTGGTGGAGTCGATTCCACGCTGTCGCGGTTCAGGTTGCTAGTGAGGTTACGCGGCGGCGGAAGCTCCTAGTGGGACTTCATTGCGATGTGATGTATCTGGGGGAGAGGGTGACCCGTCAGCATGGCCTGGGGTCCCTTTTGATGGTGCCAGTGGATCCTCCTATGCACATGCAGCATCCTTTGTCGATGCCGATGGATGAGTTGGAGAGGTATAGACAGGGCGTGTTCTATACCGAGTACATCATAGCGGGGGCCGACTATGAGACTTTCTTGAGGATGAGGCTGAGGAGCCCACAGGTGCAGCACAGAGAGGGCGAGGGCCCTGGATATCCCCGAGATCTCCCGCTCCCACGCGCTAGGCTGGCGTACGAGGGGCTGGACGGTTCGCGCAGACGACTGGTGATCCCGATCCCGGATGAGCCGAGACCTCGGTACAGGGTTGACCCCAATGCTTCGGTGAGCACTTTTTTGATTTTCTGCATTTGATAGTAGCATTCTGCAAATGTTGCATCTGTACTTTCTGCTCGTCTTTTGATGACTTTCCTGGTTCGCAGGTGTCTGGCCGTACGTACAACGAGGCTATGAGACTGGTGGACGGGTGGGCCGCCTACACTAGGAGGATTGTGGCGTTCCTGAGATGCAGTTCCCGGAGGAGCGTGGACGTTCGTGAGCCGAGGCCGTCTAGGCCGAGAGGTTTGCCTGCTCCCACGGCTGGTGGAGCGGACTTTGCACAGGGATTTGGCCAGTTCGCGGGCAGAACGGCTGGGTTTGGAGCTCATCCCTCTTCGCACTCGGGGCACGAGAGGGGAGAGTCCTCGAGTTCGCAGACGCCGAGGAGGCCTTTTTGCATATTCCCACCTAGAGGAATTCGGGGATTATCTGTTTGCGACGGATCCGGCAGCTGCGGAGCAGTGCATCGAGTGCTCAGATGACGAGCAGGACTCGGAGTAGTCCTCCTTTACTGCTTTTTTAGACAAAATGTATGTATCATCTGGAACGATTTGATTTGAATTGTATTTGAAAAGGCGCCCGTGGGGCGGAACCTGTTCTTCGCACATTTATTCTGTGATCACCTTCTTTTATTTTCGACAAATAAGGAAGTAGGTTAATCAAAAATAAATAATATGAAACATGCATAAAAAATTGAACGGGTTAAAAATTATGCCTATATGCACTAATATTTAATTAATTGCACTGTTGCACGAGCCCGGGGCGAAAGGGATATTGACATTGGTTAAATGAAACCAGGGGCAGCACGCAGATTCATAAGGCATGAACAGGGCGTTGTTTGGAATTGCTTCCAATTTAGGAGCAGCTGGCTGCAGAGTTGACCAGGTCAACTGCAAGGGGAGTCCGGCCGGACTGAGAGTGAATTTCCAGAGTCTTTTAAATTGCAGTTTCAGCTTTGCAATTTGTTAAGAACTGCGCATTCACCTCTGATCAGTTAGCTGAATTCTCTCAAGTTTCTAAGGTTTCCTTCATTTTCCATGGCTCCCTTTCCTAAGCTATCGTCTCGGATGCAAGAGCGATACTTGGAACACTTCCAGTCATGGGTACGGAACCACACGAGGCAAAACAAGGGGTTTTTCGAAGGCTGTTACAGGATGAAATCTGTTTGGGCTTTGAAGGAGCTTATGCCAGATTGGGATCTTTTGAGAGCCGCGTCTCGTTTCTGGGATGTATGGAGGAATGTGTACAACTTTTCGTACAACGAAATCACTCCTACGTTTGAAGATTTCCTGTCCATTCTGGGAGGACCTGAGACGGAACAGCTAGTTCTTCCGTATGCTAGTGGCATGGCCACTGTTGAGAAGCTAGTATCTTTGCTTGGTATCTCGGCTGGAGAAGCATACGGGATGCTGATATTGAATACCGATTATGTCGACATTTCGGGACTGTCCGATAGATTTGCCGGAGCTGAGGGGAGCGTCTTTGCGTGGGACGCGTTTGCTCTGTGCGCGATCGCTACTCTGTTCACGTTCACGTTCCTGGGTGTGTGCCATCACAGTGTACTGGACCTTGTGCGGCAGTGCCGGAGCGGGGGAGACATCGTGCCGTTGGTCTTGGGCGAGACATTCCTGGGCATAGGTCGAATGGCGACCGGTAGCCGATACATGTGGGGAGGGAGTCCCGCTATGCTTTCCATGTGGTTGAGGGAGAGACTGCAGATGATGCCTGAGGTGCCAATGTCTTGTGACGCTTGGTCCTTCTCTCGATGTCCTCTGGTGATTGGGGGCAATCAGGCTGAGTTGGAGCTCTGGATGGCCAGACTCCACACGCATCACCTGAGATGGTGGGTTCCCCATTAGAAGTTACAGACTTGTTGGACCACTCAGGAGGGTCACTTGGTCGTCAGAGTGTCGGGGCTGTCCCAGACGGCTTTCTACATTCCATCGTTGGTTCTGCGACAATACGGGCTGGAGCAGGTGCCATTGACAGGTTTAGCTCATGTTGCTACCTTTGAGGTGGGATCTCTGCTGATGGAAGATCCCTCGACTCTATTGCTGCTCACTCGGTTGTGGCAATACACGTCCTTTCCTGCCAGGGTTCTCTTTCATCGAAGAGGGGGCATTGTTCTGTCGATGCAGTATCTAGACTGGTACGAAGAGTGTATAGGGGAGACACAGATGGCTATTTTGTGGAGACGAGATGAGCTGTTGGGTACTAGCCACCTTGACAGCTCGGACTTGAGGAGGACCGAAGCGAGAGCTAACCCTCAGAATTGTACTGGGAATGACATGGCTGACTATGAGGCAAATGTTGATCGGGAGGCCAATCAAAGCATGGTCATGATGGCTCGAAGCGAGGCAGCTCAAGACAGAGCTAGGGAGAGGGCTGCATTGACAGCTACAGGTTTGACGGAGGCGTCGGGAAGGGTCCCTGAGCCAGGTAGAAGGACTACAGGAATATTCCCTGTGAAGGTGAAGAACACTCGCCGGGGGAAAGGGAAGGGGAAGAAGGATGAAGGACCAAGTTCGGGAAACTAGGTTGACCTTGCTGTCCAGAGTATCCACCCACTGTCATTGCAGACACATTAACTGATTAATGTTTTATTGTAGTTTTGCTAGCGTGTAGCGAGTCAAGAGTTGACCGTGCTTGAACTCATCAAAGATTGTTTTAACCGTAATGAATTTGTAGGTTAAATGAAAAGAGTTTTTCGAAACACAAGCAATTGATGCTTATTGTATTTTTTTTGTTTTTTAGACCGAACCAATGATGGCTGCCTACGTTCCCCTTTTACAATTGGACTAAGGGGCTCAGGTCACCGTAGTTTGACACTTTAGGTGAATTTGAGAAAAACAAAGACAAAAGAAGTGCGACCCTGTTTTTTACCTGGATCATTAGCGGGAATGTATCCAGTTGGGTATTACTCTTTTAGCACTTTAATTTTACTGAGGGGTGGTGTATGGGGAAGGAGAGTTGACTCGTGCTCTTCCTCAAATGAAGTATCTGCGGAGCTTGCTTCCATTCACGGGGTTAACGAAAGGGTTTCCGTCCAAGTCTGCTAACTTCATGGCTCCTCCGAAGAAGATTCTTTGTACCATGAACGGTCCTATCCAGGTAGGCTCCAACTTTCCGAGGGGATTGGTCTGCGTAGGAGCTCTGAGCTCGGTTTGCCAGGGCCTCGTTTACCATGAGCAGGCAGTCGTCGAGGGTAACTTTGGCGTTGCAGAATCTGACGATAAGGACCGGATCCTTGGTATCATCAGGATATCTGGAATAGATGATGTTGACGAAGTCGTTGTCAGTCACTTGATCAGAAGGATTCTTCGTCGTGTCAACCAGTTGCTTCCAATTGTCGGATAGCTGCCTGTACTGGACGTTGAGCTTGACAATCTCCATAGTGTTGGAGCCTTGGTCATAGGTGACCTGATCGGAACGGGTGCCGTCCTCGAAACTGAGCATGTGAATGCAGAGGTCTGCCCGCGGGTCTGCCCCGTCCTTGACTCCGGAGAGTTCTGATTTGTCGTCGTCTGATGGCTCAACCCAAACGTAGGGACGTATTGCGTCCGGGTGCATTGCTGGAGCTGCTAGGAAAACATCATGCCCTTCATTGGAGAAGAGGGGTGCAGCGGGTAGTTCCTCGTGGAGGACATCCCATACGACTTCCATGCATTCATCACGAGAATGACGGTGCTTGTTGACCTTTATCACGAAGATCTCTTCGCCTGGCGGGGCCAGAGAGTTGGCTTGAAGAATGCTGACGAATCTCCGATTGGAGACAGGGGGTTTACGTGCCCGCATCATGGCGATGCTCAGGGTTTCTTTCCAGTCTGCCTCCAAATGTTGGAAACGGCAGTTGAACTTGATGTATCGGACTGCTTCAGGGTCTGCCTGCTCGAGTACGTTGACGTAGTTAGCATCTCCGGACTCTGAGGGATTCTGATGAGATTTGCCCCGATAGTCCCCTGGTCGATTTGAAGGAGGTAGCCCCGGTGCCTGACTGCGGGCACGCTTGGCTACTGTCTCGGCTTCGTTTCCT
This sequence comes from Adenophora triphylla var. japonica, assembly GCA_022495995.1. NCBI lineage: Eukaryota > Viridiplantae > Streptophyta > Magnoliopsida > Asterales > Campanulaceae > Adenophora > Adenophora triphylla. The sequence continues at coordinate 696,091 of JAFEMH010000094.1, forward strand.
ATGAGGAAACTGTCCCCTCTGATGACTTCAAGATCTCCCTGCCGGTTAATGAACTTAACGCACTGATGGAGAGTGGAAGCTATGGCTTTCATGTGATGCAGCCAAGGGCGTCCTAACAGAGCCGTGAATTCGGATGGAATGTCCATCACGTGGAATTTTGCTGGCACCATTTGGGTTTCGAACCAGAGTTCCAGAGTCACCGTCCCCAGGATGGGACGAGACGTGCTGTCGTAGGCCTTGATAGTCCGGGTACGAAATCAGATGGCTTTCGTTGATGCGCAGGGCTCGCATCATGCTGAGAGGGAGGACGTTAACGGCTGACCCGTTATCCACCAATACTCCGGGGAGTGTTATGGTGTTGAGCTTGAGAGTGATGTACAGAGCTTCGTTGTGCCCCGAGGCATCTCTCGGTAGGTCTTCGTCACAGAACGTGATCATACCGCCATACGCCGAGAATCGTAGATCTGGTCTCTATCCGGAGAAGGAGAGTCATCAAGCCATCCGTTTCCTGTCTTCCTCTTGCGAGGTAAAGCCTTTGCTGGAGCCTCGGGATTGTGTTGAGGCTGTTTGTGGTGGTTGCCGCCCTTGGTTAGCACGTTGATCGAGTGCGAGTGAAGCTGACTTTGATCTTCCTTTGCCGGTTCGGGCTCGAAAGCAGGATAAATTGAACCTTGGCTGATCCCGCAGGGGGTTAGGCTTCTGACTGGCAGTAAGATTACCAAGATCTAAGGTATTCTGGTGTCCCAAGGTCTGAAATCTGTTGTTAGAAGGACTTTTCGGCTTTCCCACCCCTGTCTGCTCTAAGGTTGCATGGCCTGGAGGAAGGGAGGACTGGCTGGAGTAGAGTACGTAGTAGTCGAACCTCCCGGATGGCTCTCCGAGTGTACCCACACTGGTGTCTCCAGCTTCGTATCTTTCTCTCAGTCTCTGTTGAGAGGACTTCTTCTTCTGTTTTCTCGGAGGATTGCTCCTGACCATATCTTGGGACTCTTACTCCCGGGCAAAGTGAGCGATACAAACATCGTAGCTGATGTGGACATTTGATGAGGACCCGGCTGGAAGAGGCGGAGGGACTGGCTCTGCGGCAATCTTCTTGGGTACCCACTCAATGGAATTCACACTGTTGTTGTTGTTCGGAAAAGGGTTTCCGACTGTATTGAGCCCACGGGGGCGTTCCAACTTTCCTTCCTCTATTAAGTTTTGGATTTCGTATCGTAACCCCACGCAGTTGTCGGTGGTATGGCCGTGATACTAATGGAAAGCGCAATACTTGCTCTTGTTAGCATTGACTACGGGATTCTTGGGTTTGTAATTTGCAACGGGTTTAAGGAGACCTTCCTTGATTAACCCTTCCAGCATCTTGCTTAGTGGCATATCCAACTTGTCGAAGTGCGCGGCAGACTGCTTCGAAGTGGAGTTGTTGCTTTGTGGACCGGGTTTCGTTGCCCGACCGCTGTCCCCGATGGATGTAGTTGACGAGACGTATCTTTCCCTTTGCCGGGGCCGGTGCGGGATTGAATGCAACCGCCGATCAGATTCGTATGGCCGTGCAAGAGCCCCTTGAGATCCTTCTCGAACCGTGAGCCGCATTGACCATGGCCCGAGATCCGGGAAGAAATGATGACCGATGAGAGTTCTCGATGGACGGTCTTAAGCAGACTTGAAGATCCGCATCTGTTCATCCTCGAGAGTGGCTCCATGATCTCTGAGAGTTTCCAACTCCACCTCTTGTAGAATTCTCCGACGCTTTCGTCCGCTTTCGATCGCTGGTGATTAAGTCCTCGCGACTCGTTTCCCACTCTAAGTTGGATCGGTACCATTTCGTAAAGATGTTACCGATCCGATCCTGTGTGGCGATCCGCAGCTTGACCCTTAGAAACCATCGTAACGCCGAACTTTTGAGCGTATGTTGGAAGTGGTCGGCCATTTGCCGGAGGGTTGCTCCTTTCGCTCTCATGCCGAGAACGTAGGTGTCGACATGCGTTTGAGGACATTCGGTTCCGTCGAATCGGTCCATCTCCGGCATTCGAACTTGGCAGGAGAGGCGTGACCATTCCCTGATCTCGTGGACTTGAGCGTTTCCTCGCTTGAGCCGCTCATGGTGGCTTTCTGTGTCTTTCATCCGTTCGACCATCCAGGCTAAGGTTGGGTCCAAGTGGCGGACCGTCGAGGCTCGTCGCCGGGTGCTACCACGTGAGCGGTAGTGATTGGGGGTAGAAGGCTTGATATATGAGAATATATGGGGGCCTTTTCTGAACTGTATCGGGGTTTGTCCCCTGTGTTTTGGGATTCGTGTATAGGCAACAGGACGAACCCAGGAGGGTATTGAAGGATATTGGCATCTCGTTGAGATGGTCCAGCGTGCGCCGGTGGTATTGAGTGACTGGAGTAGCACCGGCCCGGCCAAATATGACAGGTTGCCCCGAGAGGTGGCAACGTGGAGCCTAGGCCTACTGCTTCCTTGGTTCGAAGGCATCCCGTAAGTTGGCGGGGAGGAACCCGGTTGAAGGTTTGAGGAGCCGGGTTTCGGGGAAACGTCATCCTCGACTAGGACAAAAGTACCGTCCTGACCGGGGATAGCTGCTATACCTCGCTCATTCAGAAGTTGTACCACGAAATTCTGCTGATCTTCTTTCTGCCTCTTGTGAACCTCACAAGCCCGGATGGCTTCTTTCAAAGTCATATCTGTTACCGATGGCGGGGGTCCTTCCCCGTCACGATTTCTCGATGAGCTAGACATGTCGGAAATTCTGGTTGAGGGAACTGAGGGAACCGAAGAACTGTCTGACGCTGCCGTAACGGTGATTCTGGCAAGGCGCTGACCCGGAAATCTGAACCACTTTCTCGCCGCTGCAGGGAACGAAAGGCAGGGTTTAGGCTTCGGAAAAGGAGGATTTGGCTCAAGGTTTCGGGCTTGTGCAATGTGCAGTTACCGATTAATGTTTACTTAAAGCGCGTTTTCTTAGAGTCCTAATTGGTTGGAAAAGAGCAAGTCTTTTTTTTCGCAACTAATCTTAGAGCTCTAATCAGTGGATCTCGTCACTACGCTTATAAGCCCCTCGTTTCCATTTGTAGATCATCTTTCTCGGGAAGGACTATCCCGAGCGAGGTCCTATAAGGCAAGCGAGTTCCACCGACAAAGGAAAAAGTGAACTTAAGGCTAGCTGATCACGCAAACTTCCAACGTATGTGACGCACGGGCCAAAGTGGAAGTCAACGTCCTTAAGTTAAGGCGGGGATTGTGCCAAAATTTTGGCAAGACCTCTCCTGACTCGCTTGCGCGAGGGACCTTAGCTTTTGGCGTTGGCCAAGTTGTGGCTGGCACGGTGAATACGGTGAGGGTTTGGTGACACGGCGTCACATTGAACCTTCGGGTATATTTTTCGGCAGAGCTCCGCGTCAAAGTCAAGGCTGAAAAGCTCAAGACTTCGGTCGTGAACGACCTTCTGGTCTCAACCTCTCGAGCTTGACTCGTGGTGGAACCCGCGTAAAAAACATACACTTAGGCTTTATGACACGAACTAAGCCAAAACCAACCTAGGTCTTGGACAAAGTGTGACACAAAGAGCGCATGGCTTACACGGGCTAGGACGGGCCGTTTGGGACGACCCCGTGCGCCCTCGAAAGGTGTCCGGCGACCAACCGAGGTGCAATCGATAAGGCCATCCCGGGTTACGGGTTGTAGTGTGCAAAGGTACCGAGGCAGCAAGTGCACGTGAAGTGCGGTGTACCGAGGCAAAGAAGTGCGAGTAGTGTGCGGTCACTAAAATTCTTTTTCCGAGTAAAACGAGATTTTTCAGAATATGTCTTAAAGAATTTTGATGCGCAGTTCAAAGATAGCATGAAAATCAAACATGAATGGGGATGCACAAACATGGTATGATTTTGAAAAGGCGACAATGTAATGCCCTTGAAAAAACCATTCGAGGTTTAAAGTAACACACGCACACGAAAACGAGGAAGGGTAAACGAAAGTTTGACCCACGGAAGGCTTTTTTTTTAAAACAACGGTAGTTTTGAAAAAAAGTATCCAAGTCCCCAGCAGAGTCGCCAACTGAAATTACTCAGGATTTCGCGCGCGGCGAAATGCGGTTGTCTTTCGCGGAGGGTTGTTGTCTGAGACCTCACTTTTTGGGAAGGAAGAGGAGTCGCCACGCGGTTTTGTATTTTGAGCCCAAACGTTGAGAAACGGCTTTAGTGAAAATGGTGTCGTTTTTATTGGTAGCAAAAACTTAGGAAAAGGCTTTGAAAACAGGGGATCATTTTTATTGGTAGCAAAAACGAGTAAAAAGCTATTTGGTACCAGAGATTGTTAGGTTCGGAGGTCATGTTACGTTTTGGGAAGAGTATTACGAGATCACCTGAAACGCCTCATATGACGAGTCTTTCTACCTTTCTCGAAATCGTGTGTGTGTGTGTGTGTTTTGAAATGGGGGCTTGAATGACAAGCTTAATCTTGGTTTGAATGTCAAACGTTGATTAGGTGACCTGTTTGAAAAGGCGAGCATTTGAATCACAAACGTCAGTTTTGAGACGGAAATGAGCGTTTGCGTGGCAAACGTCGATTTTGAGTTTTGAAATGAGCGTTTGCGTGGCAAACGTCGATTTTGAGCTTTTTGAAAAGGAGTTCGAAGGTCGAACTCCGGTTTTTTGAACCGGGCGAGTCATTGTTAACGATTTTTACGGGAAAAACGTATTAAATGATTTTGAATGTCAAAAGTCGGCTTTTAGTTTGAAGATGAGCGTTTGGATGCCAAACGTCATTTCGCGCTTTTGAAAGAGAGTTCGAAGGACGAACTCCGGTTTTGAACCGGGCATTACATTGTTAACGGTTTTTACGGGAAAAACGTATTAAATGATTTGTAATCAACGAATCGGGTTGCGACTCGAACTTTGAAAAGTAAATACTATCACGATCCAAACGGGTCGGAATTGAAAATGACAGTATTTAAATGCGGTATTGACGGAATCGAACGATCCGGAAACGTAAATGACGATCAACGAGCCAAATGACTCGGAATTGTAAATGACGATCGACGAGCCAAAACGGCTCGGAGTTGTAAATGACGTTCGACGGATCAAACGGTCCGGAATTGTAAATGACAGAAAAGTAAATGACGATCGACGGATCGATCGATCCGGAATGGTAAATGACATAAAAAGTAAACGGAACGGGGTCGGAATGCCGTTTTAACCCGTGATTACTTCTCTTACGGGAAGAGAAGAGGATCGAGGGGCTAAAACGTATCGGACCCCGTTAGACGGAGGCGTCTACATTTCAATAACGTTGTTCGAAACGGTTGTAGCGACTGGCGCGTAAACCGAGACGAAATGAGAGATTAGAGAGAGGGAGTTATACCTATGGCTAGGGTCGACTCCTTTGGCTCGAGAGGTGTATACGGGATACGGAAAGTGGTGTGAAACGGTGTTTCAGAGTGGTGAGGGGCATATTTGATCGAAATACGGAAGTTTCACGCGAATCGAGACAAAACGGGAGCTCGGGAAGGGGTGAAACTGGTTTTGGCCGTGGGGTGAGGTGATTTTGGAGAGTAAATTTGTTGTTTTTCTGGCTTTGACAGCCCTTCTATTTATAGGTGAATTTTCAGTAGGAGTCCGGCCGGACTTATCATGAAATCCAGGGGGTTTTGTGATATTTTGGAATTTTGAGGGACTTGCTGGCAATTTCTGAAAGTCTACAAAGGGAGTCTGGTCGGACTGAGACTGTATACCAGGGGTATTTTAGTCTTTTGGCCTTGATTTCTGATTGAAAGGTGACTAGAGGGAGGTGGCATGCTTGCCACGTGTCCCATGACTCACCAAATGTGTGGGAGTTCGTTCCCGGGTCCCGGTTTTGTCCGTTTTTAAAATAACAGTCCGGAAAATGTCCGAAACGCCCCCGGAAAGTGCCGGAAAGTGCATTTTTCAGGGAAAGCCATACTTTTACGTGCGATGACGTGTGTTAAGTACGCTTCGACGTTGGGATGCTCGGGGCAGTCCCGGGACGTCTCATTGGCTTGGCAACGGGGAGTTAACGAGTTACGGTCAACCTGGAGCGGGCCAGTTAACGGATTTCGGTTAACTTTCTGACGAATTTTGACGATCCGGATTTGGGTACTTACAGATACCTACAAAACACTAAGGACTACATGCTTACATATACAAAATTGGATCATCTTGAGATCAATGGTTATTCCGATTTTGATTTTGCTGGATGTCAAGATAGTCGAAAATCGACGTCCAGTTATGTCTTCACATTAGCTGGTTGAGCAATATCTTGGAGAAGTGCCAAGCAAACACTTGTGACTTCCTCTAACATAGAATCCGAGTTTGTTGCTTGTTACGAAGCATACAAACAAGCTATATGGCTGTGTAAATTCATTGAGGGACTGCGAATTGTCAATGGTGTTGAAAAATCGCTCAAGTTATATTGTGACAATCGGGACAAGATCCACAAGTCCATCGTAGATCGGATAGGTTACGATCCACACCCGAGAGATATGGATTTCTCGTGTCGGAAAGTAATGAAGAGGAAGTCATTGAGAATGGCGAACCTACTTCCTATCAAGAGGCGATGTCCACTCCTGATTCGGCTAAATGGTTGGAGGCCAAGGAATCCAAATTGCAATCCATGTCGGATAATCAAGTTTGGAACTTGATTGAGCCACCCGAAGGTGTAAAAACCATAGGGTGCAAGTGGGTATTCAAGAAGAAGACTGACATGGATGGGAAAGTGCATACTTACAAGGCTAGGCTTGTAGCAAAGGGATATAGGCAAACTCATGGTGTAGACTATGATGAAACCTTCTCGCTTGTTGCCATGCTTAAGTCTGTTAGAATTTTTATTGTCATAGTCGCGTATTATGACTAAGAGATATGGCAAATGGATGTCAAAACGGCTTTCCTTAATGGGAAGTTACTCACGGATGTGTATATGACATAACCCGAAGGTTTTGTCGATCCAAGAAATTCTAACAAGGTGTGCACACCTTGTCGATCCAAGAAATTCTAACAAGCTTCTAGGAGTTGGAATCTTTGTTTTGACGAAAAGATCAAAGAGTTTGGCTTTGTCAAGAACGAAGATGAACCTTATGTATACATGAAATTCAGTGGGAGCACAATATTATTTTTCTTGTTGTATGTCGATGATATCTTACTCATTGGAAACGACATTCCTGAACTTCAGACTGTCAAGTCTTGGTTAGGGAAATGTTTCTCAATGAAAGATATGGGTGAAGCCGCTAACATCTTTGGTATCAAGATCTATAGAGATAGATCTAAAAGGATAATTGATTTGAGTCAAAGTACCTACATTGACAAGGTTCTTAGAAGATTCAAGATGGAAAATTCTAAGAGAGACAACTTGCCAATGGGTCATGGTGTTACTCTTAGCAAGAATCAGTATCCTAAGACAACTGATGAGCGAAAGAGGATGAATGAGGTTTCATACGCTTTGGCTATTGGATCTATCATGTACGCCATGATTTGTACTAGACCCGACGTCTCGTATGCTCTAAGCATGATGAGTCGATACCAATCTGATCCTGGTGAGAACCATTGGATGGCAGTCAAGACGATCCTTAAGTACTTAACAAGGACTAAGGATGCGTTCTTGGTCTTTGGAGGGATGGAAGAAGATCTTGTTGTAAGAGGTTACACAGATGCTAGCTTCCAAACCGACAAGGATGATTTCCGATCGCAGTCGGGATTTGTGTTTATGCTTAACGGAGGTGCAATTTGTTGGAAGAGTTCCAAGCAGAGTACCATAGCCGATTCTACAACCGAGGCCGAATATATAGCGACATCCAATGCAGCTAAGGAGGCAATTTGGATCAAGAAGTTCATTAGTGACTTGGAAGTTGTTCCAAGTATCACTAATCTGGTGGAACTTTATTGTGACAATAATGGTGCCATTGCGCAAGCAAAGGAACCAAGGTCACATCAGCGATCCAAACATATACTTAGATGTTTCCATCTCATTCGAGAGTTCATTGATAGGGGAGACGTTAAGATATGCAAAGTATCAACTGATGATAACATTGGGGATCCGCTTACAAAGCCCCTCGCACAAGCAAAGCATGATGGTCATGTGAGGTTCATGGGTATACGATAGATAATGGAGCCTAGTGCAAGTGGAAGATTGTTGGTGTAGAGCCCTAGGCATTTAGTTATGTTTGACTTATAATCTAAACCGCTATGTAATCGTCTTTATCATTTATTATAGAGAAAGTTTATTTGGTTCATTATATGTTTACATGTTTATTATATTGAACTGCGTCCCTAGTTATTATGAATAACTAGTATAAGTTGGTAATAGATAATAATGGAGATGATTATATGCATATGATGCACATTACACTTATGGATACTTGCTAGAGAACAAGTATTGGACATGACCTACCGATGAGATTTATGACATGGGCTATAGTCATATGTGTCATGATTAAATCTCATGATAGTCGTGTCATTGAATCCTTTGAACCTGAGATTATCATCGTCTTCCACATGATGAACATTGTGTTTGATATAGTCTAACACTATCTCTAATCAAATAGCAATGAGGGCTATGTTGGCACGATTGGATTCTTGTAGGGAAGAATGATAAGTCAAGATGGGATTTGTCCCTCTCATTGAGAGAGATGTTTGCTTGGGCCCCTCGATGAATGATGTTGATGAAATATGTGGCCACACTCAAATGATTTGATATTGATCAAATGCATTTGGATTATAAACATATTCGGAATCGAGAAAGCATTAAACATGTGAGTTGACATGGACCATGACTCATGTTCAATTTGACATCGTGGACAAAGGGATTGTGACATTTGATTATCAAGGAATTAATCTTTGATGTTATATTTAATTGGGTGGACATAATGACTTGCTAGAAGTCACTTATGTCTTGTGAGGTTGATATTTCAACTCACTACCAACATAAAATATAATTCATAAAGGGTCACACACAAAAGAACGGATTAAAAATGGCTAAAATAGTGAAATCTGGGGCCAGGGGACGACTCGTCCCTAGTTGGCCCAATTCGTCCCTTGTGAAGGGACGACTGTATTAGAGTGGTTGCCAAAGGGGATGACTCGTGCCCTATGGGACGAGTCGTGCTCAAGACTCGTGCCCCTGGGGACGAGTCATCCTGGCGGCTCTGGGAACCCGTTTTGGCTTGGAAATATGACTCTTTTCCCTAAGTGTTAGGGATTTATAACAAGTATAAATAGAATCCTTTTGCCCCAGCCATAGGTGACGAAAATTAGAGTTTTTGAAACACTATTTGGTTGATTTTGATTACGAATCAAAGATCAAATTCCATAGATTCATTCTACCAAAAAGCTATTGATTATTGAAAAGCATTTCAATAATCAGGGATCATCTAGCAATCCAACAAGAAGTGTTCTTGGTTCGTTCACGTGTGGATTACTGATAGAGGGTGATTACTTTATCACCAAAATCTTGAAGACTTCAATCGTTGATTCATCACAAGGTTTAGAACAAGGAGAAGATCAAAAACCTTCATCAACGGTTTTTGAGATTCGTTTTGAGATTCGCTTTGAAGATCCGTTTTCAAACAAACAAATCGCATTAAGGTATGTAAATTCTATTTCATGTTTCTAATCTCTTCATGCTAGACGAATTTATGGGCTAGGGTTTTGTTGTTGTATAAATATTTTCCACTGCGTTTGTAACCCCAAAACCCAACAGTTTCCTTGGAGGACCATTGTTTCCTGGTTCCCCTTTATTCAGGGCCTGAATATTGCCTCAGTTACCATTCTGAATGTAGTTCACCGTATTAGTACCACTGGGGGTTAAAGTTTTCCCTATTAATCAATTCTTGGACCAATCTCAGTAAAACATAACAACCATCCGTTTTGTGACCATGATAATTATGATAATGGTAGTGCTTGCTTGTATCGAGGGGTAGATTCAGCTTCTTTGGCTGAAAATTTTCAATATGATTAAGAAGGCCTCGCTCCACCAGTTTACTGAAAACTTTGCTCAGGGGTATCTCAAAATCATCGATATGCTGACGTCGTTGCCTTGGAGGACCATTCTGTATGTTATTCACCATACCTACTGTTCTTTTTTCTTTGCCGAAACTGCATCCGTATCGGAAGTGGAAGCTTTGTAGCAAGGGGACTTAGGGCATGAGTTCCCATTAAACTTCTCAACATCAGATATGTGAAACTTGTATGGTAGGGCCATCACTTTGCTTAGGTCAACGACTCGAGTAGAAGGTGTGCTAGTACTCATATTATTAAGCTTCTCTTGCTCCTGTTTCATTTGTTCCATCAACATTGCCAGATATGGATCACCAAAAGAACTCAAACTGCTAGGGCCCACAACAAGATTTGCATTAACAGAGGGAACCACGGTAAGAGGCTAGTAAAATTGGAAAGAGAACTCACTAAATCCAAAGAGCGGAAACGGGGACGGAAAACCTAAAGCAGTCGGATGTTCTCTTAGAAACTCATTGTTGACTAGAGCGGATGTTGGGTCCCCAGAACCTAACCACATGGCTCAAACTGATTCTGAGGCAGCAGAGTAAAATTAGGCGGATACTGCGAAAATTGAGATTGAGGAGCAATACGAACGGATGGAAGATAATGATATTGTGACGTCATGGGAGCGGTACCAAAAGAATATGGGGCTTGGAACATAGTAGGAGTGATGGGAGCAACTTGAGTAACGGTCGGGTGGAGTAGAGGATAAGAAATGACGGACCTCACTGAATTCCCAAAAGACGGCAACATAAAGGTATGGTATTGATTCTTAAGTCTGGCGGTATCCCAAGCCTAAATCAACTCTTTCCTAGTCTGAAAGTTCTTAAAAAGCGGAGTAACATTTCTCCCATTGTTATCACCTGAACTGGCCATCCCAAAATATTGAGCAGAAGAGATGGACAATACTGAAGAACTATCTGAATCTGAAACCACAACACAGAAAAGATGGAAACCTGGAATTCTCACCCACACCTAGCTTGCTGCGGAAAAGGGAGAGGTACGGCTTAGACTCGGGACCAACTCGGGAAAGTGTTTGCTTAAAGGCTCGAGCTCATGCAAAATACAGTTATTAATTATTATTTGTACAAGTTTACTTAAAACAATCTTTTAATATCCTACAATTGTTAGAATATATTTATCTTCTTTCACGCAACTATTCTAGACCATGGATCAACGGAGTCCAACACTATGGCTATAGACCCCTTGTATTCCACCTGGATTGCACACTCCCAAAGATGGACAATCCCGGGCAAGGGTCCTATATGACGCACTAGTCCTTAGACTAGTGCGTCATAGATTCAATGCATATTCGATGTGAATTAAAGTCAAAGTCACGCGAAAGTCAATATCTAGTCAAATTGCTTAAGGAAATTTTGACATGACCTCCCCTTAACTTTCTTTAGCAATGGATCTTGACCTCGGCGTTAACTTGAGAATAATTGACATGGGATATACATTAAGGAATTATGACAAGACGTCATAGGAACATTAAGGCATGCACGATGCGAGTTAAAAATCAACGTCAACGCGAAAAGTCAAGATCTGGTCAAATTTTAAAAAAATTAAGCATGACCTCCCCTTAACTTGCTTTCGCAAAGGATCTTGACCTCAGTGTTGACCCGAGAATAACTAACATGGCATATGCATTAAGTATTTATGACACGCCTAGACCAAAAACCAACCAAGTCTCGAACAAAAAGTGCGACACAGGCTGTGCATGGTTGACACGGGCTAGGATGGGAAGGTGGGATGGAACCGTGCGCGCAAGAGAGGCATAGTAATACCTTCAAACTGCATATGAGACCACCCCGGGTTAGGATGTAGTGTGCAGTGTACAAGATAGGGTGCTAGTAATGTGAAGTAACTATGTTCTTTTTTGAGTAAAAGTAGTGATTTTCACAATTTATTTTAAAAGATGCAAAAGAAATTTACAATGCTCAAAGTAAATACAATTTTTGGTCTACAAAATCAGCACAAAATCTGGATCAGAATCACCAAAATGCTCAAAGTCCTGCTGAAATGCCAAGGAAGTTCACTGAACAACATTCTGGTGGGCCACCCAAAGGCGCCGCAGGGCCAGGAAAAAGAGGCCGCACGGTTTTACCTAGGTTTCCAACAAATTCCAAACAAAAACTGATTTCTAGGCAATTAGCCCCATGTAGGATCAAATCAAACATCACAATTGTGTACATGCAACTGATCAGAACCCAAACAAGCCAAATGGCACTAGGAGAAGCATGTTTTGACAAATAACATACAAAACACACACAAGAAAAATGAGGAAATAGAAGTTTGACCCACACTCCAAAACGTATAAAAAAAGTTTGAAAACATTATTCTCAGTAGAGTCGCCACTATGAATACCTCGATCCAAAAAATTGGGAGTTTGGAAATACGATTTAAAAAGGAATCGAATACTCAAAGCGGAATTGAATTGTTTAGAGTCGCCACGCCGTTTTTGTAAGCCAAAACATTGAAAAAGGCTATTTATGCGAGATATGAGTCCAAAGGTAACTTTACACCTTGAGAATAGTATCAAGAGCTCACCCAAGGTGTCTCGTATCTACGAGTCTTCCTAGTCAAAATATGTGTTTGTGTGTGTATGTTTTAAGTCCAAATATGCAAATAAAGGTTTTAGAAAAATAGGTGCATTTTGGAAATCGGTTTTAAACAAGGAATGACAAAAAAAACATTGATTTAATTAATAAAATGAAGAAATCTGCACAAACAGGTCATAAGTTGTCCTTGGCAAAACGAGCCGCATGTACTGGAAAATGAGGCCGCACGGGCCTTTAATCCTATCAGTCAGAATGTGCCAAATTCATGATAGAAAAAGGGGAAGGGAAATGAAAGAGTAAAATGCTAAGAAAATGTGTCAAAATGTGGTTTTGAGGCAAAACACTATGTGTGATGAGTGCTAGCTCAATCCTCTTGAATTAACGTTAATAAAGATTGAATCTTTATCCCTTTTAGCCACATGAATCACATATAATATATACATCAACCCTTGGATTGAATATAACCACTAGGAATATATGGATCTTGGTTTGCTTTGATCATAACCTTCATACGGGATTAATATCATGTGAGATCATTAATAAATCAAGTTAGTCTAAAAGGGGGAGAATACTTAAAGAAGTAAAACATTGCATAGATATGAAGATAACAATATAAAGATTGAAACTCTATACTATTATTGTGATATCCCACATCCCACTTCGAAAATATGTGGGAACTTGACGAGATATTTAAAAGACTCATACACTACTACTAAGTATCAAATCATCAATTGTACTTTTGGAGGCTGTGGTTAACCCAAATAAGAAGGTACCTAGTAGGACAGTGTGTGGTGTATGCGTAGCGGGTCGAACTTCAGGCTCGAATCGTTACAAATGGTATTAGAGCGGAGCCCCGACCTTAAGTATTGTGAGCTAGCCCGTGAGTACGATCTGGGAAACGATTAACCTTGCCAGAGACGGCAAGGGTTTGAGTGGGGGAGATTGTGATACCCTCCCTCCCACATCGGAAATATGTGGGAATTTGATTAGATATATAAAAGACCTATACATTAATACTAAGCATCAAATCATCCATTGGACTTTTGGAGGCCTGTGAAGGGTTGCGGTTAACCCAAATGAGGAGTACTTAGTGGGCCAGTGTGTGATGCCTGCGTAGCAGGTCGGACTTCGTACTCGGGTCATTACAACAATCAACATAAAAGTACTAGGAAAATAAAAACATGACATAGATATGCAGAAAATAATATAAAGATTTAGTCTTTATCACTAATTCTATGTTCTTTGATCTTTATTGGTAAAAAAAATCATCGGAGAATAAATGTGATCAAGACAATGGGAAAGGGGAAATAACAATATTAATTAAAGAGAAAGACAAGAAAACAAGTTCCAATTACTTGATTCTAGTCCTATGAATTTAATCATCAAGATTCTCAATTGAATCAAGAGAAGATTAGAAACAATCATTGGAGAATTTATAAAATCAAGAAATAGGGAATATTCAAGTTCATGATAAAGATTCAATAATAAGTATGATTCCAAGTAGTAATCAAGTATTAGTAGACAATATATGCAAGATTTAATATAAAGATTCAATTTGTATGAGTTTAGGGTGTACTAATGATAAGGGAAGTGTAGAGCTTGGATGATCTTCAAGCTTGAACCTATTTTGTATTGGTTGCTTGTAGAGAAGGCTTGATCCAGTGTGTGAAAGAGATTTGAGATGGAGAAATTATGATCTAATTTAAGAGAGAGAGAAAGTGAGGATTAATTTCAGTAGAGTTTCCCTAAAGAGTCTAAAAAGGATCCTTAAAATGGTTAGAACAGGACTCTATTTATAGTTGCTAGAGATGGTTCTAAAAAACTTTGGCTCCAAGCAATATTTATAGATAATGCGCACATAGTACCTAGAATTCGTCAAATTCCAGAAAAGCCTTGATGAATACTCCCTGGGAAATATTAAAAGGTACTTTAGAAAATAACAGTGAGGTCCATGTGATAGTTTTTATACCAGAAAGGTCCTTCCTTGCCTAAAATTACCAATTTAATGCCCGGAAGGCCCTTGAACTTGCTTTTGTCGCGGATCGACCTCTTAAAGTCCCTTTCTTGCGTTCCGATGAAGTGAAATCCAAATTAGGGTACTTACAAGTGGCTAATGATAGAAAGTGTAGATGATATGTTGTTGCTAATGTACTGCAACTGGTGCACTGCAGTCAGAGATGATAAATAATAGGTGATTAACACGTGAGTTTGTTGCATCAAACTCCACATGGGCATGAAATATATATAGAGTTAGATGCTTGATGGAGAAAGTGTGGAGAATTGTTTTTGCTATTTGCTTTGTTTATTTTCGTTTCTATAGCTAGTTAATTCCATAGGAATAGTAATAGTTCCAGTTGATTACATTTTCCTTGGCGTTCTTGTAATTGAACTATTTGATTTTATAAATTTCAATCACTACAATTCCTCTTTGATTCCTGTTATTATTGGCCCTGTTGTATGTGGTAACAGAGCAGTTGATCATTGGACTGCTTATGTATCTTTGGCTGATGGATCTAGGTTTAATGAGTTGGAGAAAGTCAACAGACAATGGGAGATAATGGAAGGTATACTTACAAAGATGAATACTATGCTGGAGAATCTGAGTCCTAATCATGAAAATGGCACAAGGATTACAAGAGTTTATGATAGAAACAATGAGTTGGAGGTTAGGTACTTTACATACTCTGATTTCCCTCCTTATGTTAATGTTGACTCTCCCATTGATTCCAAGCAATTTTTTGTCGATACACCAAACCCACATACATCTTATATAGACCCAGCTGCCCCGATCCATAACCAAAACATCAGTACATGACACCTAATTTGAACCAAGCACTATCATGGAATCAACTACCATCCCAATCGAGTCAGACTATTCCCGTTTTAATGATTATTTTCCACTTGGATTCGATACATAAATCCTCGTCGAACTTCTTAAGGATAAGAATGAGTGCATCTGCATTCCTGGAGAAAATTGTTCAGAGATATACGTTCAATAAATACTTTTAGGAATTCTAGGTTTTTTTATTTCAATTGGAGAGCATAGCCTCATACATATGTGAAGAACCGTCTGAAGGATTTTTTTTTTCTGGAGTATTTCATTGCTGGATTGGAAGAATAAAAGAAGGTCTTATATAAAATGGCTTACACCTTCTTCAGTTTTTTGGGCTGAAAATTATGTGAAGCATTTTAATGCTCGAGAAAATCAATTTACTAAGAATTATCAAGAGCCAAAAGATCATAATGAAATAAGTTCTGGTGTTGTTTATTTATGTGTTCATGAGGGGATAAGGAAGTTAAGAGTTTGAAATATGACGATGTAGTGGACGAATTTGATGGGAAGTGGAGTATTGTTTTGATCAAGTGTCGGTTTGAAATGCTAGTATCACAACCGATGATGATGTTGATTTAAATGAAACTAAGTAGGAAATTGAGAATGCTAAAAATATGATATATATATAGATAGTAGTGGCTATGGTCAGAATGGGGTCTTATTTTTGGGAAAGAGGAAGGTCAAAATGAAGAGGAATTCAATTCTTTCGCTCGACTGATGGATGTGTATTTACCCATCCAAATGATGCACTTTTAGGCTTTCTTTGTGTTTGATTCTCGAGTTTTATGTATATTTGATGTGGTTTGTGAGTATTTTATGAGTACAGGGTATAGAGCTGATTAAAGGTGTATTTTATGGCTAAAAAGTGCAAAAGGAATACAGTGGAGCGGAGCAGAGAAGGAAAATAGTGAAATAAATGAGCTCCAAGGACTAAATTGTAAATATTGGAAAATTCAGGGACTAAACTGGAAATATGGAAATTTTGAACGAATTTGATTTATAAAAATTCATGGGTTAAAATGAAAAATAAAATCTCAAAGAGCGAAGTGCAAAAGAAGTCATTATAGTGGTCAAAGTGCGACGAGAAAATTGCGAGACGAAACGAATACTAAATGTTACTAAAACAACAATGCATGGCCGGGACAAGGCAAAGGGGTGGTTGGCCAGTTGTGGCATTTTGGGGCCAAGGTTGGGCTGCAGCTGGGCCAATGCTTAAAGACTCAAAAATTGTGCCGATCGACCATAGTTTGAAAGTGCCGATCGACCATAGTTCAAAAGGAGCGATCGACCCTTTCTCAAGTCCAAGGGCGACCGCGCTCAGTCCAAAGGCGACCGCGCTCATTAGAAGATTTACGTACATAAGTTCCTGCCAGTAAGGGCGTCCGCGCCAACAGTCATTGCGGCCGCGCTGCTCTCGATTCCAGCATCAGTTTTACGTATCAATTTGAGGGCAGACTTGTCTTTTATCAGTTTTGGCCCAATGTTTTCACCCTATTTTCTATATATTCACAGCAGCCATATTAGTTTACAGAGAACATATATCATATAATATATCATATTTTAGAGTTTTATGCTTTTCTTGGAACAATTGAAGAGAAGAACAATTCAATCATTCCAGGTTTTTATTATTTGTAAATTATGAGTAGCTAATTCATTAGATTTGTAGATTGTTTTGATCTTCACCGGATTTCTATGCAGTAATATTTTAATTCTTTCTATTTAATTCCTTCTAGTTCAATAATAGATCTTAATTTCTTGTTCTTGGATTCGAGACCTATGTTAAGATACAAACTCATCTTTAAATAATTGGGTATCGAATTCGCCATTAATTTGGGATTTTGATACATAGACTACTATTGATTGAATAACTTTAATTGAGGCCGTAATAGAAATCGATTAAAGTTAGGTTCTTTAATTCTTGTGTGCTTAACGTATTCTTGGCATATTGTGGAACCGTAATAGAATTCACAGTATTAAGAGAGTATTTAGGATTGTAATCAGGCCACCTAACCGTGTTGATCCTAGCCAAAGTGAATGAACCCTAGAAGTTGAGTTGATGTTTTATAAGTAAAAATTCTGCATAGAATGATGGTAAAGTGAAATCCAATCTACGAATCTCTGCTCATAATCTGTTTTCTTGTTTATTTAGTTTTTGTTATTTATTTTATGCTCTTAGTTCTAAATCAAAGTTATAAACTGTGGTTACTAGATTCACTGCTTTTACTTTACTTGTTTACCAACGAGTCTCTGTGGATTCGACCCCTGCATTTGCATACTGCTACACCGGTAGTGAGTACACTTGCTCGATTTTTATTACAAGAGGGAGTTTTCCTCCATCAAGTTTTTGGCGCCGTTGCCGGGGACTTGTTGCAAGTAAACAAGTAGGTTAGGTAGTGAATGCAAGGTCGTCGTTCTTTGAAGCCTACATTGGTGCCATTGAACGACAACATAAATAGACTTAATAAATCTAAAGACACTAAGCTTCTTGAGGAAGCATTTGAGGGTGATCCCCTCTTTAATCCCCTTTTCTCGGATTCGGACACCGAATCAGAACCCTCCACCACCGAGGTAGAGGAAGAGAAAGCCGAGATGGCAGAACCATCGGCACAAACTATGAATGATTTCCTGAGACCTAGGGTAGACACATCTACCTCTTGCATAGTGCTGTCCGATGCAGCCAAAAATCTAGAGGTCAAAGGACAATACTTTGCCATGTTGCCAAGCTTTCACGGATTGCCTGGTGAGGATGCACTCACGTTCCTTAAAGAGTATATTATTGTTGTTGCTCAATTTTTGTTAAGACAGGGAGTGACTGAGGATAAATTAGACTGAAGTGTTTTCCTTACACTCTTAAGAAAGTGGCTAAAACATGGTTGATGATGCTTGCACCGAGCAGCATTAGTACTTGGGTAGAATTGCAAGATGTGTTCCTTAAAAGATATTACCCACATCATCTGTTGGCTAGTTTTAGACAGAAATTGATGACATTTTCCCAAGATGTGGGGGAGCCCTTTCATGAGGCATGGGAAAGATTTAATACAATGTTAATGCAATATCCCCAACACAATTTCACACTACCCTCACTAAACCAAGCCTTTTATGATGGCTTGAATGACAATGGTCAATCAATGGTTGACAATGCTGCTGGAGGCTCGATAGGAGCCAAGACCCCGGACGATACTAAAGCTTTATACGAGATGTTGAGTGCTAACTCTCAACAAAAGAGTTCGAGGGGTAAAACAAGGGGGATACTTGAATTGAATGCTAGTGATAATATTTCAAAGCAGATTGCACTTTTAAATAATAAATTGGATAAATTGACGTTGTGGCACTTCGCCGGTGCCAATGTTATTACCGATTATTGTGCAAATTGTGGTTTATCATCTCATGTGACTAATATGTGTCCAAGTGCAGCAAATTTCTTGTATAATCCCGAATGTGCACATGCGTTCAATGGATATGTACCAAGACCACCACCCCAAGGCAACCCATACGGTAACTACAATCCATGGGGTGGCCATCATAATCAGCAAGCAAAACCTCTTCATGTGCCACCACCCGGACAACATGATAAAGAGCCTTGGAAGCTGGCAGTTCAGCAGCTAAGGATGGAGATGCAGCAAAGTAATAGAAATACAGAAGCTGCATTTGAAAAGGTGGGCACACAAGTAGAGCAACTCGTGAAAGTTGCCCAAGAACTGATGAAAGAGAAACAACCACCTGAGCAAGCAAAGTCAATCACAACAGTGTGGGATGAAAGTGAGGAAATTGAGGAGGTATTTCTATCTTCTCTTGATAAGATTGATTGTTGCGATAATAATGATGATGTTAATGAGGATGAAAAGGTTAAACATGTTCAAAAAGACCCCAGATGCTTCACTATCCCAATTTCTCTAGGGGGTCAAAATTTTAAAGGTTTATTGGATCTTGGGGCAAGTGTCAATGTGATGCCCTTTCATGTTTTTAGAAGTTTGGGGGTATGTGAGTTGAAACCACCCATGAGAGACTTGCAATTGGCGGATCTCTCAATTAAAAGACCTTTAGGGGTTCTTGAAGGGGTGTTGGTTAAAATTGATAAAATAATTATCCCCATTGACTTTTATGTGATGTGTATGGAGGGATCCAGTGAGGAGCAACTGAAAACTCCCATTCTGCTTGGGAGGCCATTTATGTTTGACACTAAGGCCACCATTGATGTGTGTCAAGGGGTGGTATCCTTGAGGGTATGGGGGAGGAATGTAAGTTTTGTATGCTTAAAACTGATGAGAAACCCTCCCCCAAAGATGGTTTTGTAGGAGCCATAACTGATTTTCCAATTTTTAAAGATGATGTAAATGGATGTGAGAAAAGTGGGGATAATGCGGACGTTTGTCCCTTGGCTAGTAACATTAAGGCCGACCAATACTCTAGGAGTAACGGGTCGTATCACACCCCACACGACTCCCATAAAGAGTCGATTCCATCACATCTATCACAAGGGCCTTCAAAATCGAGAGTTAGTGAGGAGAGTTATAGTGATTTATCTGATTCTATATTTTTAAATATTTTTGTGCATGATAACTCTCTTGATCTTGGTTGTGAGAATGGTGTTCTCGCAGTTGCGTAAAAGGTTGAGTTTGGGGTGGAAACCCCAATAAAAAGAAAAGAAAGAGGGGTAAGCACAAGCGTAAAGTTTCAAAAATAAATGTGGCTTCACCCCTACTTGTTGACAATGGAGAGCTGATTTGGAAAGAGAAGGGCGTTTGTGCCCGTGAGGAAAGGAGATGGTCCAAAGGCCGCAAAGCGAAGGCCAAGTAAGCTTGGGACCATAGTCGGGCTAACGACTTTAACCAAATGCGCTGCTTGGGAGGCAACCCAATGAGGTATGTTTTATTTTTATGTTAATTACTGTTTAGTCATGTCATGTCGTCCGTTGAGTCCAAGGCACGCTTTTGTTCTCTTTGCTCTGAGGACATAGCATGTTTTGAGTTTGGGGGTGGGCAACTCTCCGAGTTTGTGGGTTTATAGGGGAGTGTATATAGTGTCACCCTCCAAAAAAATAGAAAAATTTAAAAAAATTTGTTCTTTTCATAGTTGGGATGTTGGCCAAAGTCTGTGATGATTAGAGTGTGCTTTAATTTTAAAATCACATGTACTATTATTAGTGTGGTGATTGGGATTGCATTGAAACATTTAAATTATGATTGCACCACCTCTCACTTCCGTATCATGTTCTTGGTCATTGTCATCAACTTAGGTGCCCTTTATGGGATCACTTTGTGTATTCTCGGGGTCCCTAGAACATGTTTGCATGATTGTCAATAACACGTCAATAGGTTACTTGATATATATGGCTATTCTTTGAATCCCTTTTTGTGAGCCTTAAACTTTCTAGTCACTTATATAAAATTTTCCGCTAGAACCCCTTTTGAGCTTGAAAAAGAATGAAATCTCTCACAAAGTGGGAGGTTATCTTAGACCACCATTCGCTTCATTTGTACCCTCATTGTCCTACCCTTTTAACTTATACACTATTTTCCTACCTTTTCAAGAAAGTGAAACTAGGGAAAGAAGGGAGATATTTTGGGGGATGTTTTGAAAATCAAAGGATTGAGTGGAAATTGGTCACAAAAATAAAGAAGTGGGTCATGTTATCTAATGAAAAGAGGGGCTTGAGCAAAATATTAAATGCAAATTCTTCGTGAGATATTTGTGTAAAATAAACAAAAATAAAAAAAAATTAAGCCTTGCCCTCTCTAATGTTCAAGTGAAAATCATGTTTCAAGGTGACCAAAGAAAGTAATGGAATGTGCTCAACCCCATGTCAATGTATGAAAAAGTTTTAGTTTGTGGGTTGGCACATTGGGAAGTAATAAGGGTGAGTGGAGAAATTATCATCAAAGTGAGGAGGTATTGTTACAAGAAGACTTTCTAGTTTCACTTTCTTATGTTCGTATGTCCTTACCTTCATTGGTAACCGTGAACTGAGCCCTGCGATCTTTCGCACCTTAACTTTTAAGCCATATCATTCTTTCAATACCGAGTAACCGGGTTGACAATCGTGTAAATATGCATATGAGTGTCCTTTTTGGGTTGTAATATCTATAACATATTGATTTAGAGCATCACTTAGTGAATCCATAAATAATCTTAGGTTGTTGGCAGTGACCTCCCATAATTCATTCATCATTCAGGCCGCGGTGGAAAATTGTGAGTTTTATGCTTCAATGTGATTGTAATCCCATTACTGTGGTGGTACTTGTTGATTATGTGTGTTGGTGAGAATCTGAGACTTGTATGGCCAATGACTCATCTGTGATAGAACATCCCAAAAATAATTATTTTGCTTTAATGTTTTATTATTAATAGTTTGAGTAGTTTTATTTTTATTTCTTTTAGTTTTGTTTTACTCGGGACGAGCAAAAGGTTAGTTTGTGGGTGTTTGATGGATGTGTATTTACCCATCCAAATGATGCACTTTTAGGCTTTCTTTGTGTTTGATTCCCGAGTTTTATGTATATTTGATGTGGTTTGTGAGTATTTTATGAGTACAGGGTATAGAGCTGATTAAAGGTGTATTTTATGGCTAAAAAGTGCAAAAGGAATACAGTGGAGCGGAGCAGAGAAGGAAAATAGTGAAATAAATGAGCTTCAAGGACTAAATTGGAAATATTGGAAAATTCAGGGACTAAACTGGAAATATGGAAATTTTGAACGAATTTGATTTATAAAAATTCATGGGTTAAAATGAAAAATAAAATCTCAAAGAGCGAAGTGCAAATGAAGTCATTATAGTGGTCAAAGTGCGACGAGAAAATTGCGAGACGAAACGAATACTAAATGTTACTAAAACAACAATGCATGGCCGGGACAAGGCAAAGGGGTGGTCGGCCAGTTGTGGCATTTTGGGCCAAGGTTGGGCTGCAGCTGGGCCAATGCTTAAAGACTCAAAAATTGTGCCGATCGACCATAGTTTGAAAGTGCCGATCGACCATAGTTCAAAAGGGGCGATCGACCCTTTCTCAAGTCCAAGGGCGACCGCGCTCAGTCCAAGGGCGACCGCGCTCATTAGAAGATTTACGTACATAAGTTCCTGCCAGTAAGGGCGTCCGCGCCAACAGTCATTGCGGCCGCGCTGCTCTCGATTCCAGCATCAGTTTTACGTATCAATTTGAGGGCAAACTTGTCTTTTATCAGTTTTGGCCCAATGTTTTCACCCTATTTTCTATATATTCACAACAGGCATATTAGTTTACAGAGAACATATATCATATAATATATCATATTTTAGAGTTTTATGCTTTTCTTGGAACAATTGAAGAAGAAGAATAATTCAATCATTTCAGGTTTTTATTTTTTGTAAATTATGAGTAGCTAATTCATTAGATTTGTAGATTGTTTTGACCTTCACCGGATTTCTATGCATTAATATTTTAATTCTTTCTATTTAATTCCTTCTAGTTCAATAATAGATCTTAATTTCTTGTTCTTGGATTCGAGACGTATGTTAAGATACGAACTCATCTTTGAATAATTGGGTATCGAATTCGCCATTAATTTGGGATTTTGATACATAGACTACTATTGATTGAATAACTTTAATTGAGGCCGTAATAGAAATCGATTAAAGTTAGGTTCTTTAATTCTTGTGTGCTTAACGTATTCTTGGCATATTGTGGAACCGTAATAGAATTCACAGTATTAAGAGAGTATTTAGGATTGTAATCCGGCCACCTAACCGTGTCGATCCTAGCCAAAGTGAATGAACCCTAGAAGTTGAGTTGATGTTTTATAAGTAAAAATTTTGCATAGAATGATGGTAAAGTGAAATCCAATCTACGAATCTCTGCTCATAATCTGTTTTCTTGTTTATTTAGTTTTTGTTATTTATTTTATGCTCTTAGTTCTAAATCAAAGTTATAAACTGTGGTTACTAGATTCACTGCTTTTACTTTACTTGTTTACCAACGAGTCTCTGTGGATTCGACCCCTGCATTTGCATACTGCTACACCGGTAGTGAGTACACTTGCTCGGTTTTTATTACAAGACGGAATTTTCCTCCATCATCGACTCAACATGGTAAGGCCAAAGAAGATTGTAGTTTTTTGTAGTGTCGTAAATATAATTAAAGTATTACTTGTTGTGATTAAATTATGTGGAGTTTGCCACTTGAAGGAGTCGATGAGAAATTTACATGTTTACTGTCTTGAGGACAAGTCAATTTTTATGGGGGGTGGGAGTTATCACATGGTGAGGTTACTAATTGTAAATATTGGTAATGACTATTGAAATCAATAGAGTAGTCATTGTTAGATGGTTACTGGCCTTGGTTACAGTTGAGGTGTTTACTTGGTTACTAATATTAGCTGATATGTTGCTTCTAATGTACTACAACCGATGCACAGTCGCAACCGATAAATAATAGATGCTTAACACGTGAGTTTGTTGCAACAAACTCTATGTGGACACGGAGTATAAATAGAGCTAGATGTTTGATAGAGAAAGTGTGGATAATTGTTATTGCTATTTGCTTTGTTTATTTCTGTTTCAGTTGCTAGTTAATTCCATAGGAGTAGTGATAGTTCTAGTTGATTACATTTTCCTCGGCGCTCTTGCAATTGAACTGTTCAAGTTTATAAATTCCAGAATTTCTCTTTGATTCCTATTATTGTTGGCCTTGTTACATGGGATTCAGAAGGAGAGGGAGAAGGAACAGGTGGGCGGAGAAGGGGAGAGGGTTGCCAAAGGTGGGGGAGGGGAGGGGAGGGGACGTTGGAGGTGGGAGATGGAAGCGGTCGCCGAAAGTGGATAGGCTAGAGAAAGAAAGTAGAGAGAGAGAGTGTGTGTGTGTGTGTATGTGTGTGACTGTGTGTCATGTGGGAGGGGAGGGTATGTTTTGTTTGGGGTGTAAGGAAAATTCTGTCGTTTAGGTAAAGTATAAATGTTCCTGAATTCTATTGTAATATTGTTTCTGGATTAGACTAGGTGATTAGTTTCAAAAATGATTGTTCTAAATGGTAATTTCACTTATTCTTATTATTATGACGTTTTTTCTTTATCTAACATAATTTCATATTACTAAATAAAAGGTTATTTTTGTAAGGAAAATAAAAGGTTATTATGTAACTTAATCAATAGTCCATAATAATAAGAATAATGTAAAAGCAAGTAAATTATATTTAGTCAAATGCAAAAGTTATAAGGAAATAGTGAAAATATACTCCCTCCGTCCCTAAATGTTTGTCCCATTTGACTTTTTCAAACATTTTAATTTAGTGATTTTGAAACTTTAATTTTGGTTATTTTTACTTACGCTTTGAAAATTATTGATAATATACACCGCCGTTATGTAATACTCCGTCCTTAAATGTTACAAGTTTTCAAAATTTAGTGATTTTGAAGCTTTAATTTTGAAAATGAGACTAACTTTTTGGGACAAAGGAAAAGGGGAAATGGGACAAACATTTAGGGACGGAGGGAGTATAATATACTTTTTCATTTCAAAATAAATATTACAGTTAATTTGTAATATTATTTATATAATAAAAAATATATATTAATTAATTTTTTTATTTAAAAACATGATATTTATTTTAGAATGAGTAATTAAAACAAAAAGAAATGCCAAAATCTCAGGAAAACGCATTTTTCTGGCATTTAGGAAAAACGTGTTTTGTTTTTCCCGTCAATGCCAGTGCCAGTGTAACAAAATGCTAGTGCATGTGTAATAAAGTGCCAGTGTAAAAAAGTGTCAGTGTCAGTTTAACAAAGTGCCAGTGTAACAAAGTGCCAGTGCATGTAAAACAAGTGTCAGTTCATGTATAACAAAGTGTCAGTATTAGTGTAACAAAGTGCCAGTGTAAAAAAATGCTAGTGCATGTATATTAAGTGCCAGTGTAAAAAGTGTCAGTGTTAGTGTAACAAAGTGTCAGTGTAAAAAAGTGCCAACATTAATGTTATGAAGTGTCAGTGTAAAACACGTTTTTCGTAAGCTAAAAAAAAAAAAAAAACTTTTTTCGCAAGACCAACTCATAAGAAATGGAAATTGGAAAATGAAAAAGAAAAGAAAGAAGTCGTCTTCTGCACTGGCCGACGGCTTTTCAATTTAACCCACCCCAGTTTTCTCTCTCTAGACAACTTCCTCTCTCTAGATCACTGTGTTTCTTTCTTCTCTTTCTCTCTCTGTATATACATACTGTATATCTATATAATCTCGGTGGCATTCAAATTCGATCGTGTCTAGGAGAAGGATCTTGGAGTTGTAATTTTCACGGCTGGATCAAGAAACTAACGGCTAAAGAGTGAGAAGAAACGCTTCTCTCGGCTGGATCTGAGCGGCGGCGGAGATGGCGTTGTCCGGCATGAGAGGTTTGTCTGTGTTCATTAGTGACATTCGTAATTGCCAGAACAAAGACCAGGAACGCACTCGCGTTGATAAGGAGCTCGGCAATGTTCGTACTCGCTTCAAAAATGAAAAGGTTAGGGCTTGTTTCCTTCACAGATGTTCAATTTAGGATTTACTTTGATGTTGTAGATGGAATTGCAATCCGCTTTAGCTAATGTAAGATATTAGGTCAACTTTCAGCCAATTGAGAGAAAATTTGTAGCTCTAGGCCTCCAATGGAACTATAGTTGGGTATTTTCTTGTAATTATTTGAAGGCAGTCGGTGTTATTACGTTTGTTAGTGAAATTAGTTGGTGGGTAAGACTGCAATGTTAGCTATTCAAATGATAAAAGGAAAATGTTGTAACCAAATGCTTTACGTTGCTGGGTAGTATTTTGTTTATTTTTTTAGGGAAATTTTTGTATTTTGTAGTGGGGTTATGATGCTTAAAGAGAAAGGATACTTGATTATCTGTGGATATTGTATTCAAACTAGAAATCCATGTAGACTATTTTCTAGTATACTTTATTGAATTTAGTTTTTTCTTCTCTCAAGAGGGAGTTGGATTACTTTCTACTTTTAGGTACTTACGTTTGCTTTAAGTTTTAACTATTACTTTGGAAATTCTTTTGTCTAGTTGATTGCGATGAACTCTTTAGTTTAGAGTTAAACAAACCAGTATCCAATGCAGTCGAGCAATTCAGTTCCCGCTATAAGTGTTGAAACTCATCCATTGCCCCTTGTGGAGTTACTTGTGATGGGGGTGGCGTATTTGTGAAATGGGCAATTCTGTAGACTATTTGTGGTCCTGTGCTCTTGTTTGGCTGCTAGGAAAAGTACATGCAATAGTAGCAGATATTAATTTTGTAGGTGGCTGATTGCAAGTAAACTTGTGTCAAAAGGCAACCGGAAGTATTGGGGGTTTTGAAAATTTATTTGGATAGAAAAATAACCATTTATCTATGGGATAGAATAATGTATAGGCTAAGTGAACAAGGCTTCCTCAGTAATAAATGGTGGAAATATTTTATAAAAAATTGAAATAAAATAAAATGGTGAAAGCAGGGCAAAAAGGAGGGAAAAATCTGAAAAGACAAAAAGAGCATTAAATTAATGCAAAGTCTGCCAGGCCGCTAAATGGCATTGATTGTGCCAATACAGTATGCATTGTCACCCTATCTTACAATCGGGAGAAAGATAATGTCTGATCATAAAGAATGTGAGTTCCTTGCAGTCCAGGAATTTTTTACCAGTCTATGAAGAGGCATCATTTGAGGCCATTTAGGCTTGCCTCGGAGAGAAGATCAAGGTGACTGTTTTCACATTCTGAACTCACACCTCAGTATAGTCACTTGATGTAAATTCTGAACTCATTAATATCTTTCCACTTGGATATTCAAAAATCAATATTTATCGAGACACATTATGTGGGGGAAAGTGGTTTCTTTAGCTTCCCTTTGGGCGCGCGCTAATGGTTCATCCAAAGGTGTATCACAAAATGATTTGAAGAGGGTTTAGGGTGCTGCTATAATTTAGTTTATTGTAGGGTCTATGTATTTTCTTTTTAGTTTTTACTTTGTAGATGGACCTCTTGTCCATCTGTTTTGTAACTTTTGATTCTCTTAATATCTTTTCATTGGGAGAGAAGGATACGATAATGGAAGAAAGAGGTTAGAACTAGGAGAAAGAGCCTTTTCATCAAAGCTCATTTCCTGCAGGCTTAACATCATGAACCTTGAGCTTGAGCATTACACCAAAAAAATGATGCATCACATATCAAAGAAATAAGATCAAAATTGTTTCACTCACTTGTTGAAATAAGGGAGTAGATAGTGAGTCTATAGGAGTATGTGACATGGCAAAGGACTCACTATGTGTAGACCCCCTTACTTTGTCCTATTTAACCTTGAATAAGAGTCCCGAATACCAAAATAACCCAGTCTTAAAAGCATGCAGAAAGATATGAATTTAAATCAACTGCCTGAAATACGACTCTACATATCGAATTAGTTTGGCTCACAAAATTTCTAAAGAGGCTGTATTTTTTATCCTTTCATGTATCTCATTAAAAGCTGGCATAAATTTCACTTAGCTATATTCGAGGAACTTTCTTTTGCAGCATTACTTGTGGGAGGGGCAGAAGTAATATGCATTTTGAACTGACTAATACTTGGGGTTTACCGTTTAATACTTTACCTAGGTTTATAAAAGATTCCCCCCCCCCATAATTTTGTCTATAATATGCATATGTACCCAAGTGTGTCTGTCGTAATTGTTTCTAAGACATTGGTGTCAGCATATCAATGTGTTTTTAGAGCATGTTGGGGCATAGGCCCTTGCTGTTTTTATTTTAGAATGACAACAAAAGTTATCAACACGAGAAAAATATGGTATAATGGTGATTGCCGATTGGTGGACAGGTATGGGGGTATCCAGGGATCTCAATGGGGGCATTGTGAATCCTGATTTCACTTAGAAATTGTAGGAGTGCTTGAAGGGTTACTTGAGGTTGAATAACTAGCTACAAACCACTTATGAGTTTAAGTCTTTTAATAGTCAATGTGGATCCTTCTCAAGTTGTTGAGCCTGGTGTTCAAGCAGTTTGAGTTTGGGTCTGCGCTGTAGCTGATACAAGAGATGAGGGATTCTGTAACATGGAACTTGTAATTGATCTAAATATTAAGGGGCTGCTTCATTATTTCTTTACATAGTCTTCTTCTTGCTTTATGTTTTACTTCCTACTCTCATACAAGATATTGGTCCCTGATCCCTCTAACATACTCACGTGCAAGCCTTGCTTGGCATTGCTGTTCATTTTATTATTGGTCCCGAATCCATTTTGCTTCCTTATCTACAACTCTGAAATACTGTTCGCAATAGAGAGTGTTGGTTCTTTTTTGGATAAAAAGATTTACATTTAATACCTAAAGGGGATAACTAACCAGTATCTCTAGCTGTTGGCTGAGCTAAGCTCTTAAGGGGAGTAAGAAAATTCTTAAGAAATGTTTGGTTTATTGATATAGAAGATGGTTAGAAGCTGGAACTGGCTTGATTCTGACTGTGAGGTGGATCAGCCATTAAAATAGCAGGCAAGATAAATAACTAAGCATAGCTCTTGGATGCTGCTGTTTCACTGAGCCTGTAGAAATTACCCCTAGCCTAGGCCCGTAACAAAGCCATAATCACCATTTTAACCCAAAGCAAATGTATGGACGAATGATCTTTTAAAATTTCTGGAAGTTCCCCATCCCGAGTGCACCATAGGATTGCAGTCATTCCACACTCCCGTAACATACTAGCATCCTTGTCCTTATTGAAGCCAAGTCCACACAGCTGCCAAATGGAAGAGATAAAATTGATCGAGCCCAAGTTTCAGCAACCAATCCAAACATCATCTTCCGAATAAAACTGTGTCCATGTGAAGGCATTTAAAGTGTTAACTTACTCTCTCCGTTCGTTAATGATTGTCCTACCTAGAGGTAAATATGAATGTTGACTTTTAAGAACTTGTGAAAGCATATATACTTAAATACCCTTAATGATTTCCTCATATGATGTTAAGATTACAAGTGTAAATTGCACAAGATGATTGGGTAGGGAGGTTTTAGTAGGGAGGTTTTAGTATGTTCACCAAAAAATGGATATTCACTATTTCATTTTGAGACTTTTGTATAGACATTCATTTTGTGACGAAAAGACACGTGTTTCAATCGATTTTGGGCATCAAATCTCGATCCCTTGGAACTTGCAGAGATTGATATGGGTTACCTGATCTTAGCCTCTTATGCTTCTTTTGCGGGCTGTGAAATCTTGGAGTAGCCGTTCACTTATATGGGGGGTTGCCTTTGGGGGTACTCAGTTTCTCGGTTCTTGCGTTCGAGGCTTGTTAGAGTGTGTATGCATATGGTTGGGTATGGGGGAATAGTTTAGTATCTTCCCTTGTTGATTGGGTTACTTTATGCCATTTGTGCTCCTCTAGTTTCTCTACAATCGTTCATTATCTTTCAAAGATGCTGCGGAGCGTGACTTCGGGATTGGGTGACTCATTAGAAAGTTCATTTTGGGAGGCAGTAAGAGCAAGGATTAGTTGGCAAGGCGCTTATGGGGTGGAAGGGGGGGGGGGTAAGTTTCACTATGTGGAATCTTGTCCTTTAGAACATTTATTCTAGTTAGTGGTTTGATTATCATACAAAGCATTACCATTTTGACATTGGGTGAATTGAACCTAGAACATTATTCATCAGAATGTTTGAGATGCTAGTATTGGATGAATAACATGCATAGTTCATTGTTGGGGATGCTTCTATCCTTCAATCCGAGAGAAGTTTGATTTGCTATCACTCCATTTGGTCCTAGTTGTAGGGCTCCTTGTACTCTTGCTTTTGAACTGAAAGTTAATTTCTATCTTTCTTCTAGAAGGACCTTCTTCTCTTCGGATTTTCCCTTCTGAGTTGTTTGCATGGCCTCTTTTACTTGCTTCATCAAAGGTTTTTAATAGGGACCCCGCCCTATTGGATGTTTCTAAGCTTTGAAGAGCCATTTTTACTGATGCTTCACTTCATTTTTGTTTTTTCTTTGGTTTATTAGGTAAACTTTCACGATCCAGAGAAATGATTAGCTTGGGAATGCTTTTATCGCTAAACTCAGAGTTTGAGACTGTTGTGTTGGGGAATTGGTGGTCTCCGAGCAGTACTTGTCCCATACCAATTGTATAATGAATAGATAACATGCATGCAACATCCATGTGAAAAGTAATAAAAGAAGAAGAACACACAATTTATTCACCCATTTCACCCTTTCGGACTAAATCTGTTGGCACTATCAATCCAGAATATCAACTAATATCACCAAATTTGTTGTGTTACAATATTCGCTAATGTTGACAACAATAAACATAGCCTCTAAATTATGAGCACACCTTTATACAAATAAAACCTAGACATCTCCTAGTTAGGCCACCTATCGAATGCCCCTAAAGGCAGCCCAAGACCCCAAGACTCGCCACTGTCTTGACTTTCTTTGTTGATCTCACAGATTCTCTCTGGCTAACACAAATTAGCGACAACTAATTTGATCACACAAGCAACACAATATTCTAGGTTATCACTTGTATTTATGGGAACAACTTACCTAAACCCTAAAGAATTCAATTTCCTTCTTCAAAAAGTAAACTGCTTCATGTCAAAGAAAGAATTACAGTCCAACTGCGCTGCAACGATCCAGAAGGAAATACCAATTACTTTCCTAAAAGGATTCCTTTCCTTTTCTTGAAGCAACCCACGGGACAACAAGGGGGTCCCAAGTCCAACAAACACACTCCAAGCCACGAAATATTCTGTTGACAGCTTGCACGAACGTGCACCTCGTCCCGCACGGTAGTGCCAAACTTTACGAAGCTACGTATTTGTTGGATTCCATTGCACGATCGTGCTCAATTCAACACACAGCCGTACCAAACCTGTTATGCCTTTTTTCCTTCTCCTTCTGCGCAATCATGATCATTCGTTCAAGGTGTGTATCCATTCCAACAATCTCCCACCTGGAGACCAACCACAAGTGACTTTCACCATTAAACTCCCACCCGAGAATGACTTTCAAATATTGTGACCGATACATTTGACTTTCGTCAAAAGTCAAATCATTAGACTTTCGCCAAAAGTCAAATCATTAGACTCGACAAAATCCACAAAAACGAGTTAAAGCGAAGCGTAGGTATTCAACATAACTGCCGAAAACTTCTATTGCCCCGAATCTTCACTTCTAAAGTGATCCTCCCTGCAATCATCTCCACTCGTTTGTCCCTTGTTTCTATCCACGAATCCCTATGCTAACCACATGCCTTCACAGTCTTGGTCCTGTCTGTATCCCAAGGCAACCATCGCAACTAAGTTTTGGATAACGCTCATGTTGGCCAAGTTGGCTTTACGTTCCTCACGCCAGGCCTGGCCTTCAACAACCAACTTCCTACTAACATACCGTTCATGAGATTTTCTCCCACCATGGCAATCTCGGCCCCCCGCCTTTCGTCATTGGGATACGCCCCGTTTCCCCCAATGAATCATTGTATGTGGTGTACAATCACATTGCCTTCAAACTACCAAGTTAGCTCCTTGTAGTCCTGCATGATCATAGTCGAAGGCGATCACCAACCTTCCGTTTCATGACTGCTCACAGAATTCAAGTATTCTAATCCTTCTCTGAATGTCCTTGCAAATCACACAACTGCAACACAGTCTCATCCGCAATCTTGACTCGCCCAAAGTAAAGTTCCATACCCTTGCATTGCTGCCATTTGATAAAACGATGCTTCCAAATCAAAATATCAACGAACCCAATTGATTGCTTTTCTTCAAGATTAATGCACTCTAACCGTAATCTACATATGATCTGCACACCTATGCAATCCACACTCATCAAGGTTTAGAAACTTGAATCTTCCGTCTCTTTCTTTTCATGACTTTCATATCTTCGGATCCGTCGCCTAAATTTGATCTCATCAAATTCCCATGTCGATACATCTCAACCCATCATCGGTGCTCCCACCAAATTCTCAATAACACGATTCGCCTAAATCCCTGCAAACCCTATCAACAACCAGATTCTGCAATCCTTGATCTCGAATCCAATGTCCTTACATGATTATATACTTGCAACCCTGAACTGAATACATGCAGCCCTAAATCCATTCAGATTTATAAAATCTTGATCCTATTTGGTCCAAGTAACATAAAACCAAAAGAATTTATGCAACCCCTAATTCTGATCCATGTTCCTGCAGCCCACATCCAATTAACTCGGACAACCCTGATCTCTAAATCGGAGCTCTGATACCAGTTGTTGGGGAATTGGTGATCTTCGAGCAGTACTTGTCACATACCAAGTGTATAAAGAAAAGATAACATGCATGCATCATCCATATGAAAAGTAATAAAAGAAGAATACACAATTTGTTCACCAACTCATCCTTTCAGACTACATTTGGGGGTACTAACAAGCCAGAATATCAACTAATATTACCAAATTTATTGTGTTACAATATTCGCTCATGTTTAAAGCAATAAACATAGCCTCTAAATTATGAACACATCCTCACACGAATAAACCCTACCCTAGACATCTTCTAGTTAGACCACATATGGAATGCTCCTAAGGGCACCCCAAGACCCACCATTATCTTGGCTCTATTTGTTGATCTCACAGATTTTCTCTGGTTAACACAAATTAGCGACAACTAATTTGATCACACAAGCAACACAATATTTTAGGTCATCACTTGTATTTATGGGAACAACAAACCTGTACCCTAAAGAATTCCAATTCTTTCTCCAAAAAGTAAACTGCTTCATGTCCAAGAAAGAATTACAGTCCAATTGCGCTGCAACGGTCCGGAAGGAAATACCAATTACTTTCCTAAAAGGATTCCTTTCCTTGAAGCAACCCACATGACAACAAAGGGGTCCCAAGTCCATGACAACAAGGGGGTCCCAAGTCCAACAAACACACTCCAAGCCACAGTAAATTCTGTTAACAGCTTGCATGGACGTGCACCTCGTCACGTACGGTCGTGCCAAACTTTATGAAGCTACGCATTTGCTGAATTCCATTGCACGACCGTGCTCAATACAACGCACAGCCGTGCCAAACCTCTTGTGCCTTTTTTCCTTCTCCTTCCGCGCAATCATGATCTATCGTTCAAGGTTTGTATCCATCCCATCATGTTGTACACAGTATCTTTGAGATTAATCTGGTTTATAGGATTGATATCCATTTAAGGAATGATTATACTCGAGGTCAGTTCTTGAATCTAGGCAGGAAGTAAATACACTTTGGTCACAAGGAGAACATAGTTGAAAACAGAAAGTGGACGAAGGATATGTAGGAGTCGCAACTGGAATCACCCTCTAAGATAGCTTCATGATAACACTTAACAATCTTCACCAGTTTCTCTACGACTGGTGAAGTTTTTAACCTTTTAACTTGATAAAGTGATCTAAAACAACACACAAATATTGTTTGATGTTTCCCCATGCATTATATTTCTATCTGGATCATTGTCCATCATGTTGAAGAAGTTTTTATTGCTGTCCCTCTCTCTGAATCATTCTCTACCATGTTTAAGAAATCCTAGCTGACTTGAGTTTCTTGACATCTGAATATGAAAATAGTCGGCTTCATCTGTATGTTATATCTGTCAGTACAAGTTTGGACAGCTGTTGTATCTTCACTATAAACTTTGACTTTCATAGATCACATTTTTGCCTTTGATGTATGATCCAATCTTTGTGCTATATATGTATTAGTCATGACTCGTGTCCACTGAATTTCGATAGACGGATAGTGACTTTATCCTTTGTGGTTACACTTTTTTTCTACTAACAGGGTTTGACGCCTTATGAAAAGAAGAAATATGTTTGGAAAATGCTTTACATTTATATGCTAGGATATGATGTGGATTTTGGTCACATGGAAGCCGTTTCTTTAATATCTGCGCCAAAGTATCCAGAAAAGCAGGTAACATCCTAACCTCCTGCCTTCTATTGACAGTTGAAATATGCCTATTTTTTGCTAACTATGTTTTG
The DNA here is from genome assembly GCA_022495995.1 of Adenophora triphylla var. japonica. Classification (NCBI taxonomy): domain Eukaryota; kingdom Viridiplantae; phylum Streptophyta; class Magnoliopsida; order Asterales; family Campanulaceae; genus Adenophora; species Adenophora triphylla. Next base: position 730,431 of record JAFEMH010000094.1, read on the forward strand.
TAAATGTCATTTAGTTAACCTAAATGGGTGACCCATTCAGTGCAAACATGTGTCCTTTAAGGACACTAGAGTCCATGGTTCTTTATCATACTTCACTTCATATATACATTCAACCAATCATCATCCTTCTTCACACTTAACAAATCACTGGGCTTGTGAGTTCATGCATTAAGTGCTGAGATTTAGGTATAACACAGGCCAAGTGCTGACTATATTGTTGTTAAGAACCTCTAAGGATGTTCCTATGTATAAAAAAAGAACCACCAAGGATGTATTCTTCTTAGAACATTCTCATAATAATCTATAGATGGACTGGGAACCTAGTGTTTCCAGGTTTTGCGATCTATAGTCTCTGAACTTTAGGTTTTAAGTTAAGGAAGTTATGTTGCGTGACTTCACTTTTATCATCCAATGCTATACTTGATATACCATGCTTAAGTTTTTTAAACGACATAATGCCCATTCTGTTGTCAAAAGTGTCTTTAAAGTATCAGGCTAATGACATGTGATTATTATTTTGGATAAGTAACATCCAATGTTTATATAAGACAATTTGAGCTCTAGCAACGTCTTCAGGCTTTAATTTCTCCAGTTCTCTGACCTCTAGAACTTTTAATTTACAGAAATTGTTTCACCTTTATCTTCCAAGTCCGTACCATGTATATGATGCTTAAGCTTTTCACACTTGCTGAAATTTATAACCCTTACAAAAACATTCTTTTGAATTATTGGGCCAATGATTTGTGATTCTGGTTTTCCAGTAGGACAAGTTATTTTCAATTAGTATTATTGCAACTATCTCCATCTTTCATCCTTTTAAAGCCGTGCTTTTGATTGTAACCTAACACGTGACATTTTTAGTCTGGTTGATATACATTTCTAATGTATGTTATTATATATATATATATATATATATATATATATATATATATATATATATATATATATATATACATATATATATATATATATATATAAATATACATATACATATACATATACATATACATATACATATACATATACATATACATATACATATACATATACATATACATATATATATATATATATATATATATATATATATGTATATGTATACATAAGGTCACGGGTTAAGTTGCTCCTTTGGTGACCATAAGGTCACGGGTTCGAACCTTGGCGAACAGCCTCTTGGCAATTGTCAGGGGAAGGCTCTAGCAAATGGTTCCCTCTCCCAACCCCCGCTTGGCGGGGAGCGCTTGGCGCAACAGGGTTTGCCCTTTTTATATATATGTATATATTTATGTTAATTGATTGGATTGGTGAAAATAGAGTCTTTTGTCAGAGCATGCTAAATTTATTTCTTGATTTCTGTTACGGGCACACTTTTTTTGTTGTTGATATCTATTGGAGATTAACTATTAACTGTGAACTAACTGATATAATGTTTTACTGTCCACAGGTTGGGTACATAGTGACATCATGCTTGCTTAATGAGAATCATGATTTCTTAAGATTGGCAATTAACACTGTCCGTAACGATATCATCGGACGCAATGAGACTTTTCAGTGCCTCGCATTAACATTGGTATGTTTGTAGAAGCAATTTGTCTTAGTTGTATATGATTTATTTATTCTATCGTGTACAATATTGGGCGTATTTTGCTTACTTCTCTTCATTTTTGGTTTCGTTTGACATTGTTTCCTACCTGGCAAACTCTAGTTGAAACTATTGTGCACTTGTCATACAAGTAGACAACTGTATTTCTGTTAAGAATTGTCCTTCAACTCTCAGTAAGAGAACCCCTAGCTCTCTGTTTAATACAAACCAGAGTTCCATATTTCTTACACCTCTGCTGTATTATACAACAACGACAAAGCCTTAGTCCTGAAATAATTTCGAAACGGCTAACATGAATCCTCATATGTCATCGTGAAAGAAAGGATTTGAGAAAAAAAAGTAAGTTAAAAGAAGAAATAGGTGGGACTGCTCTGTATTATATAGTTTTTTTTTTTTTTTTTTTTTTTTTTTGGGGGGTTTACATTGCAAAATTGACTATCTAGAGCAATGATGAGTCGAATTCAAATATTGGATTTGGATGGGAAAGAAATTTGGCTTAGTTACTGCCACCAGATTTCTTGTCAGAAATCAAAGGAAGGCTGCTTGAAAGTATTTGCAGTGTTGACAAGATTGGAATTTCTTGTAAATGCCGGTCATAGTGATGACAAAAAATTAAGCTATCAAACTTGTGACATCCTTGATTAGTTAACTATGGACGGGCTTGAGGAGCCTGTAGGATTGTCGAGAGAGGGGCATTACATGTATGTTAAATTCCACCTGTAATTCTGACTTAGAACAAATCCTGAGTTAAGAAGGATGCTTTATTAGGGAATGAAAACTCTTATATTTGGCAAAAATAAGGGTCACTGGTTGATTAATTAAGACTGCAAAAGGGTTGATTGCACCACATGTTCATTAATATGTGTGTGCTTATACAGCTTTGAACTCATTCATGAAATCTTTGTTTTTGTGTTCAAGGTCATTGCTTTCAGATCTAGTGGGGGAACTGTTATCGTCAATCCAATAATGATAACGGTCTCCTATCACAAAATTCAGTATCTAATTACACCCCTGCCTTGATTACACCCGACTGTGAGAATCACATTGCCAATGTATCTACCTATGACTACTTGCTGCCTCAGAGCAGACATCTCTCCTGATCGAGAGATATTTCCTCTTTTGTTCTTTTTTATTGTTCCAATTTTTTGTGTTGTACCCTTATTCCCTTTCTTGCTATTGTCATCGATAGGTAACTCTAAACTAAATGAAGCTTGATAGTACTAGTCAGTTGTAATGGACTTGTGTATTTGACATTTTACCAATTACTTCCTTCAATCTGTTCATGTATGATTACATTCAGCAGGAGCCTATATTATGCTGTAGAACTGGAAAATAAACGTTATAAGTTGTTCACAATAAGCATCTAATTACAGAATAGCCGTGTCAACTTCATTTATGTCTATACTGATTATTTCTATCAAATTTACAACTATTGTGCTGACACACTAATCCTACTTCTATGTCTGAATTAACTCGAAAGTTGAAGTACACAAATTTTATTTCAAAAAGTGATAACTTTTAATAAGTGCAAAATGAGGCCTCTATTAAGGTCTTATTTTTCAACTTCCGGCATATGACAGTCATCATAAACTGCTTCACTAGTGCCAGAACATCAAAACTTGTTAGCATCAGTACACCATTCGGTCTCTTGCTTTTTATCAGAATATGGGAGTTGTTGGTTCAGATGAAGACCATGCCATGAATCAATTTAGATTGTGTGCCAGACTTCGATTGATTTTGAATGTGAGAGATGTTCACTGTCCCTGATTATTTTATATAGAATTTAAATTGCATGCGAGCACTGACCCTCTCTGTCTCTGTCTCTCTTACTTTGGGGTTAATATCACTGTTTTTTACTTTTTACTGAGATGCTTTTGCCCACTCCTTTTTGTTGGATCCGTAATTTGTTATTATGCATACATTCAACCAAATAATGACTGAAAGAATGAAAACTTCATGCAACGGCTTATGAATGTGGTTCTTATGTTATGGCCATGCAGGTTGGTAATATTGGTGGGAGGGAATTTGCTGAATCACTTGCACCTGATGTGCAAAAGTTACTTGTAAGTGTAATCTCTTTCTGTACTTAAATTGGTCTTTTGCATTGTGGATGATAGTCACTTCTTCCTTTACTTCAGCTTTCCAGTAGTTGCAGACCACTTGTGAGAAAGAAGGCTGCTCTTTGTCTCCTACGCCTCTTCAGGAAAAATCCAGATGTTGTCAATGTCGATGGCTGGTAAACTTGATTCTGCCATAAATTATCTCCTGCGATTACAATAAGCATTTGTTTCTTGAAGTGATAATCTTTTGCATCATTTTCAGGTCAGATCGGATGGCACAGCTATTAGATGAACGTGATCTTGGAGTTTTGACAGCATCTATGAGCCTTCTTGTTGCCTTAGTGTCCAATAACCATGAAGCATATTGGAGTTGTCTTCCAAAGTGCGTTAAAACATTGGAAAGGCTTGGTAGGAATCAGGATATTCCTCAAGAATACACTTATTATGGCATCCCTTCTCCTTGGCTTCAGGTTTGTGCTCTCATTCTTCTATCAATTTGCCTAAATTATGAGGCAGAAGTTGGTTAAGGACTGGCGGGCAAGTTTTGCCTGGATCAGCCTTATGGAGCAGGATGATTGAAGTACTTAATTTAATAGCATTATGATTGAAGGGAATTTGATTAAAAGGCTGCTTCCAGGACTCGCCCGTGAACGTAAAACAAATAAAGCTACATCCTTAAAAAGAGTGCACAACATGGCAAATTCTTTGGGAGTGAATGCATAGCGACAATTCATTTAAAAGGCTGCTTCCGGGACTCGAACCCCCGTGGCCTCAAGCGTTCATGTCCTCAATAAATAAAAAACAGGAATAGAATTGCTATGAAAATTAGAAATAGTTTAATTGGGTATTGCTCTTCTATTTTTTGTTCTATCTTTGAAGTAAATGCTAATGGAATTATAGGAACTGGATATCTGAATCTTATTCATTGTGGTCTCTAAGAGTTTTATTATGAACCTGTAGTTGATACTGAAAATCTTGTCCATGCAGGTGAAGACGATGAGGGCCCTTCAGTATTTCCCAACAATTGAAGATCCAAACACGAGAAGAGCATTATTTGAGGTATGCTTCTGAAATGTATTTTTAGCACCACAATTACTTAATAGTTAATGTATATTAACAAAGCTTATTTATTCCTTTTAGGTTCTGCAAAGAATACTTATGGGAACTGATGTCGTGAAAAATGTTAACAAGAACAATGCCTCACATGCGGTCTTATTTGAAGCCCTTGCCCTTGTAAGTTTGTCGCCAATTATTCTCTCTCCCTTTCCCTAGAATGAAAAACATGCATTCACATGATTTACTTTGTGTGCTAACTGTTGGTGTTTATACTTATGAAAATATTTCATGACCTAGAACCCTATGAGCAATCCATTAGTTTGAGATTGTCCAAGGAGGAATCCCCGACCCCTTAAATCCTTTTAAGATAAAAATGAGTACATCTTTCTAAGCTCTCAAGGGTCCAATGCATTGTATCAAATGAACTCTGGAACTGTTTATTATAAGTTCCTTTTTCTTGTCTGTGTTGCTACTAAAAGTAGCAGTATGCACTATGTTCCTGTGAGTTATCGAATAATAGTCACGTGCCTGTCTTCATTCCTGTGTAGGACTTTCGGAATTATTAACCGTGGCCTGCAGAAAGATTTGTAGGAAGATGGTGGTAAAATTTGTAATGGGAAATGGTATAACTAATTTAGTTGTTCATGTACCTCAAGGTTTTGACTAATGAACCAACTATGGGAAGATAGGTATGATCTAGTTCAATTGTGCCTTGCGGCAAGAATGTTTAATTTTGAGGGGTTGGGTTAGGACTGTTCGATGGTCATGCAATAAAAGGTCAAGTGCGTCATATATTCCTGCATGGGGGATATGCTTTTGGAGATGAGAATAGTTGATTTTTCTTTACAGGTACTTTAATCAATTTCAGATCCATGCATTGATAAGCGTAACATAATAACCTTGGAAAGTGCACCAATCTCAAATAGAATTATTCATTGTTAGAAAAGTGTGTTCACTGACTTATTTTAATTTTAGGTCATTCCATCAAAGAAATAACCTTGTAACAACTATTGATGTAATATACTCCCTCCGTCCCGCTAATATTAGCACAAACACTGTTTGCGCGGGAATTAAGGAATATGATATTTTAATAAAATGTTGTGAGTGTAAAAGAATGAGTGGAGAGAGAATGAGTGGAGGGTGTAATAAATTATAATGGTGTTGTGAGTATTAAAATAATGTAGGAGAGAGAATGAGTGGGATTGGGGGAATATTTTATTAATATAAAGTTTCCTTTTTGGGAGTGTGCGGATATTAGCGGGACGCCCAAAAAGGAAAGTGTGCTAATATTAGCGGGACGGAGGGAGTATAGTTATGTAAAGCAAGTGGCAGCATTGAAAGCAAATCTGAAGCGCTTGATCTTAAATGGCGAAATTTAATGAGAAGTAAAATTTATTTATAAATATTAGAAACCCCCTACGGGAGGCGCCCAAGAGGAATAAAAAAAGACACAAATGAATCGTGTTAACAAGATTATTGTTTAACTTCCTTGGTGCTGAATTCTAGAAATATGTGTGTATGGTTGATTTTCCCAAATCTCTTGAATCTGTTTGTTCCTTCCCCTCCCCCTTCCTTGTGTAGAATGGTGAGGTGATGAATTCAATACTTATTGTGCTTTAATGGCTTTGTAATAGGTTATGCATCTTGATGCGGAGAAGGAAATGATGTCTCAGTGTGTTGCTTTGCTTGGCAAATTTATTGCTGTTCGTGAGCCAAATATCCGGTATTTAGGTTTGGTAAGTCGAAGAAACTTTAAGACCCATTATTTCTGTTTGTGTGCCAGTGTTGGGTTGGGGAAATTGTCCATTCTCTTATGTTTCTTCTAGTTCTTTCCTTTTTTCCCCTCACTTGTAGAACTTGGTGACTTTGGGACTTCGTAGGAATTGAAAGGCTATTCTTGTCGCTCTTGTCTTACAACATTATCACAATGTGGCTCTATTGCAGGAAAACATGACCCGGATGTTGATGGTTACAGATGTTCACGACATAATCAAAAGACATCAAGCACAAATCATCACTTCTTTGAAGGATCCTGACATCAGGTCAAACTTGATTGCAATTGTTAAATTATACACTTTTTGTTGATTTATTCGTGTAGAGTAGCATCGTTTTCCTGTATCAACAGTCTCAAGTGCTATCTCGCTATGCATTCGCTCACACGTTTTTAATACATTGAATATTAATACGGATCATCTTGATTATTATTAGCTAATTTTGAGTGAGGTGTTTCTGAGAATACACCTTTTTTAGTCCTGCTTTCTAACTCCCATGCACATAATAAGAAAAAGGAAAGATAGAAAAACTCCTAAATCAAAGAGAAACTGTCAAACTGGTATGTTCTTGCTGTATTAAAACTGTTGGCCCTTTAATGAGACAATTCAGAATTAATTTCATTTAGTTTATACCAAAGGGGCCAGTGCGCACTGTGGTGGCTAATACGCTCAGCTGACAACCACGATATGTCGGGCTTGACGATCTGGGTAGCAATTTTGTTCTTATTGCAAAATTAGGTTTGTATCATCCAGCTTGCTTGAATGGAAGCACAATGTGAAGTGGCCTTTCAGATCTCTGAAATCTCTCTCTCTCTCTCTCTCTCTCTCTCTCTCTCTCTCTTTGATGCAGTATACGGAGACGTGCCCTCGATCTGCTTTACGGCATGTGTGATGTTTCAAATGCAAAGGACATAGTTGAAGAACTATTGCAGGTACATAATCACTACGCAAGTATTGTCTCACTTTGGGGGAAGAATACTTCTTCCAAGAAAATCAAAGTACGCCACTGATACATATCTATTTTCAGTATCTCAGCACAGCAGATTTTACAATGCGTGAAGAATTGTCGCTAAAGTCTGCTATTCTTGCAGAGAAATTTGCACCTGATCTATCATGGTATGGTAATCTGTATTGTTACTGCGTAGAATTGTATTACTGTAAGCGAGCATATATGATGTTATATACTCCCTACTGAAATTAAGTCTCTTGTATTTCATTTTGGATGTCCTGAACTATGTGCCCTTATTCATTTTAATACTGTTTTTCTAAATAAATTTTCCATTACTCCCCTTTTAAATGTGAGATATGGGTCCCTTGATTTGACTTGCACTAGATGGTAATTTGGGGGCATCAAGGAAAAAGGTATATGAAGTTAACTATTTTCTCTTAAGGCACATGTATAGTCAATAGGCTATACTGATTTGGCATAAAGTGTTCAAGAACAAGTTTGATATGCACAACAATGTTTGGGACTCTCAGTTCCATGGCCTTGGTTCCCATAGAAGCCTCTGGAAATATATACATCAGTACCATCAGTATCATCATCTGTTCTGTTCCTTAATTCGTATTAGGATGAGCAATGGGGTATCCATCCAATTATGTTTTGGGAAATGGGTAGATGGGTAACTCCTCCTTGTTCTAGTTGTTTCCTCTACCTCTATTATATATGTTGTCCTCGATTCATTTGGCTCTTATTCGTGCTTTTGTGGTTCCTGTGGATGGAGATCATGTTTCGTGGGATTTCCATTTCTTTTGCAATCTTAATGATCGTGAAGTTGTTTGAGGTGTGTGTTCTTATCACTTTTGTATCTTGTTTTTTTGATTGCCTCTCAACCAAGATACCAGAATTTGGGTTCTTGAAGGGTCAAGTAATTATTCTTGTAAGTCTTCTTTTGAAATTCCTGGTTCAAAGTCTCGGCTCTTCTCCTTTTCCCCTTTTTATTTTATTTGGAAGTCTAAAAATTCTATCAGGATCATGACCATTATGTGGGCTATAGTGCTTAATAATAAACTTAACACTATCAATAATCTTCAGATTCGATGACCTCTAAGTATATCTCGCCTAATTGGTGTGTAAATTGCAAGCTTTCAGACGAGTCACATGATCATCATTTGTCTAACTTGTGTTGTTGCTTGTTATTTTTGGAATCAACTGTTTGAGTTGACAAGAGAAAATAGGATGAGCCCTAGATCGTTAAATTCCTTTTTACAGATTCATTTCTGTGGCTTTGGGAGAGACAAGGATGTAGTTTGATTTTTGGAATGTAGGGTTTGAGCTATTTTTTGTGTGTACGGAGATGAACATGATCTTTCGGAATAAACATTTTTCGAACCACTTATCATGGGAGCGAGTGGTTTCAATAGCTTCTCTTTGGGCCCCAGCTAACGGTGCTTTTTGGGGAGTGTCTATCTCGGATTCGAAGCGGGACTGGGCTGCTGTGATTGTGTAGTTCTTCCTTAGTTTTGTTGCCTTTTCCTTCTTTTTGACTTGATGGACAACTTGTTTGTCTCTTTTTATGTTCTTCTGTTTAATCTAATATACACCCTCCGTTTCGCATACCATTACACTTTGTGTTTGGGTACGGAGATTAAGAAATAGTGTAAGTGTTGTAAATGTTGCGAGTATGAAAAGTGAGGTAGGAGAGAGAATGATTGGGAGGAATAGTCAGTTGATTGGTGTTTGAGTATAAAAGTAAAGTAGAAGAGAGAATAAGGCTCCGTTTGTTTCGGGGAAAATAACTTCCGGAAAATGATTTCCTGGAAAATGTTTTCCGGAAAAGGAAAACGTTTTCCGAAAATGTGGAAAACGTTTTCCGGAAAATGTGGAAAACGTTTTCCGGAAAATGTGGAAGATATTTTCCTAGAAAACAACTTCCTTAGGAAAATGGGGAAAACGTTTTCCGGAAAATGAAGATGTTTTTCGGAAAATGTTTTCCGAAAATCATTTTCTCCATTTTCCGGAAAACTGCCAAACACCGAAAAATGGGGAAAACGTTTTCCGGAAAACAAACATGTTTCGGGGAAATGGGGAAAACGTTTTCCGGAAAATTACCAAACACCGGAAAATGGGGAAAACGTTTTCCTCCCATTTTCCTGGAAACAAACGGGGCCTAAGTGGGGGAATAGTATAAAAGATGTCCATTTTAGGAAAGTGTAATGGTATATTATTATTATCCATCCACTTTTTTTTACACCATTTTCCGGAAAACAACTTCCTTAAGAAAAATTCGGAAAACGTTTTCCTTAGAAACGGCGGAAAATGTTTTCCGAAAACCATTTTCTCCATTTTTCGGAAAACTGCCAAACACCGGAAAATGGGGAAAACGTTTTCCGGAAAACAAACATGTTTCGGGGAAATGGGGAAAACGTTTTCCGGAAAATTACCAAACACCGGAAAATGGGGAAAACGTTTTCCGGAAAACGTTTTCCTCCCATTTTCCTGGAAAAAAACGGGGCCTAAGTGGGGGAATAGTATAAAAGATGTCCATTTTAGGAAAGTGTAATGGTATATGGGACGCCCAAAACGGTCAAGTGTAATGGCATACATGGGACGGAGGGAGTACTTATTTTGAGATGTTGGGAGTACATATTATAGCCTGCAAAGATTAGATGTTATAGCTGCTAGTGTTTATTTCTAGAATTATAATGTGCGCTATGATGGCCATAGTTGTAGATGCAAATCCATTATGTGTATACCAGATTAATGTGTTTGTATGCACATGTGTATGTATTTGGAAGTCTGACAGATCCTGCAAGTTTCATTTTGATTGAATTTGTGTTTAAACGAAATATTCCTGTTCTAAGGTCGTGGTGCTGAAACTTCAGTTGAGTTGTGTAAACAGGTAATAGTTAGTTAGGAGAAAAGAGAGGGAAGAAAAGAGAGAGATATGGAAGAAGAGAGAAGCGGCGATGAGACGAAACAAACGATCGTATTCTCATTAGGTCTCAAATCAGAGTTATCAGAGTATATATATAATGAGCCCAAATATACTAAATTACATAAATATCCTTCTTTATATCTTAACACTCCCCGTTAAGCTGGAGCATAAATATTTATCATGCCCAGCTTGTTACAAATATAATCTACTCTCCCCCGTGTTAGCCCCTTCATAAATAAATCAACAAGTTGTTCTTTCGTTCGTTCATACGAAGTAGAGACTAGCTTCTGTAGAACCTTCTCTCTCACAAAGTGACAATCAACTTCGATATGCTTGGTCCTCTCATGGAAAACCGGATTTGTAGCAATATGCATGGCTGCCTGATTATCACACCACAACTTCATTGGTAAAGTAATCCCAAAGCCAATCTCCTCCATCAACTGTTTTATCCACATAAGTTCAGAGGTTGTTTGGGCCATAGCACGGTACTCTGACTCTGCACTTGACCTAGCCACTACTTTTTGTTTTTTGCTTTTCCATGAAACTAAATTACCACCCACAAACACACAATTGCCTGTAGTAAATTTTCGATTAGCCGATGATCCTGCCCAATCAGTATCAGAAAACGCCTCTACTTGCATATGACCATGATCTGCATACAATATGCCTCTACCGAGTGCCCCTTTCAAATATTTTACTATCCTGATGCATTCCAGGGAGTGACACTAGGAGCCGACATGAATTGACTTACTACACTCACGGGAAAAGCAATATCTGGACAGTCACTACAAGATAATTTAGCTTACCAACCAATCTTCGATATCGCTCTGGATTTTCAAACATCTCCCTTTCACCGGTTACGAGCTTCACATAAGGATCCATTGGGGTATCACATGGTTTTGCCCCAAGTAATCCAGTTTCCTCAAGTAGATCAAGAAAATACTTTCGTTGTGATAGAAATATCCCTTTATTGGAGCGACTCACCTCAATCCCAAGAAAGTACTTTAGAGTTCCCAAGTCTTTTGTTTGAAACTGTGTTTGAAGATATGACTTAAGAGCATCAATCCCCTTTACATCATTGTCTGTAATCACAATATCATCCACATACACAATCAACATAATACAACCATCGCTGGTATATTTGAAGAATACAGTATTATCACATGTACTTCTTTGTAAACCAAATGTGAGTACCACATTGATAACTCATGCAAACCAAGCTCAAGGAGATTGCTTTAACCCATACAATGACTTGTTTAGCTTGCAAACCTTCCCCTCATACTCCCCCTGAGCAACAAAGCCAGACGGTTGCTCCATATAGACTTCTTCAAGTAAGTCGCCATTAAGAAATGCATTCTTTACATACAACGGCCAGTGATTAGAGGCAGCTAACGAAATGAAAAGACGAACTGACGTTAATTTAGCCACAGGTAAAAAATTGTCAGTATAGTCTACATCATATTGCTGAGCATAACCCTTAGCTACTAATTTGGCTTTCAATCGAGCCACAGTACCATCAGAATTCATGTAAACAGGTAGCAGCTAGTTAGGAGAAGAGAGGGAAGAAAAGAGAGATATGGAAGAAGAGAGAAGCGGCGATGAGACGAAACAAACGATCGTATTCTCATTAGGTCTGAAATCAGAGTTATCAGAGTATATATATAATGAGCCCAAATATACTAAATTACATAAATACCCTTCTTTATATCTTAACAAGCTGAATTGAATTTACTATTTGGGGAAATGATGATAAAAAGAACTGAAGACTTCTATCCAAGTTATATTTGTGCTGTATGTGTTCAACAACCTTTTGAATTATTTATATAGTCAAGGTCTGCGGATCGTGCGGATCGACTGGATAATGTTTTGTTATCGTTTTATGAGTTCTAAACCAAATAACTTAACTGAGACCTGGTTGATACAATTCCTCTTAAGATGGTCATTTCCGTGGCTAATAAGATATGAAATTAGTGAATGTTTGCACCATGATTTTGTCTTAGCATTGCTGCATAGAATGTGGATTTTTTATCTAAGATTTACTGCTAGTTGAAGTTGCGAGGCGGGGGCTATGATTAGAAAATTATATACTCATCAGCTGGCAGGTTTACATAACCAAATATTTAGTCAACTTTACAATTTGGATGGAATACAATATATGATTGAACATTTCTACCATATTGAGAGCTGGGTTCCACTCAGAAAACTTATTTGTGTGGAACAAATCTGAAGGTTTTAGTGTTTTAAGATCACATATTTTTGCTTCATTGGAATTTTGCAGAAGTTTCGTCCCTTTAGGACTTATGCGAGTAACTAGTATTCTATGTACTTTGACTTATCTATTAAGACTTCATTAAGGAGATAATTTTTCTCTCATTCATTATTCAGGTATGTGGATGTTATACTTCAGTTGATTGACAAAGCTGGAGACTTTGTTAGTGATGACATTTGGTTTCGCGTTGTGCAGTTTGTGACAAACAATGAGGACCTACAGGTAACTGAAATATTTACGCTGCTTCTTTTTTTGGTGTTGTGTCTTGCAACTTTTGATAAAGAAAGACTCACTTGTCTTATTTTCCATTAGCCTTATGCAGCACTAAAAGCCAGAGAGTATCTTGATAAGCCTGCTATACATGAGACAATGGTTAAGGTGTGTGTATATTCAGTTTACATTATCTATATTTATTTTATGTACTCTACAAGAAAATTGCAGTCATGGTGTCTGAGTATAAGAATTGTAAATGGTAAAAGCTTCCTTTGGTCCGTTGGGTGCTGTATCGGGAGGTACTTGCACAACCATGTTGCTAGTACACTTTTAATTTAAGTGGAGTAGCTGAGATATGCTAGTTTCTGTTCTTCGTGTTCCCATTGATTCTAACGAATGTATCACCACATATATATATATATATATATATATATATATATATATATATATATATATATATATATATATATATATATATATATATATATATATATATATATATATATATATATATATATACTAACTAGTGCCATTTTCCCTCCAAAACAGAGATGGTTCTAGAACATATCATTGCTTTTAATTGCATATTCCAAGGAGTAATTGTGCTAGGACCTCTAGACTAATAACACAAGCTACTTATTGCCCCCTGATTATGGACGCTTTATTAATACTAACTAACAACTAACTCAATTTCTAATACTATAGTATTTTGTAAAAAAAAAAAGACTTGCCTTCTTTTATAGTAATCTTACCGTCATCCCCTTTGGATCACATACAACTTCCCATTTAATGCTTATTTATCAACTTCAATTAAAAGTACTAATAGATTTTTCTTAAAAAATAATCATTATGTTTATTTAGGGGTGTAAATGGTTCGGTTTGGGGGAATTTACGGACCGAATCACTCGTCATCGGTTTGGGAAAATTCCAAACCGAACCGAACCATGAAAAAATTCAAACCGAACCAAACCAAATCGCTATGGTTCGGTTTGGTTCAAACCGCGGTTCAGTTATATGGTTCAAACCGTGGTTCAAACCGTGGTTCAGACCATGGTTTATACTACGGTTCAAACCACGATTCAGATCGCAACTCATTTTTTCATATTTGTTTAAATTTTCCATGATCTCAGAGGAGGAGCGAAAGATGCGGGTGTTAAGAGGAAAGTCGGAGGAAGAGAGACTATAGGAAGAAGATGTTGAATTAAGAAAAACACTATACAATCTTCGATTGTGTAGATAACTTAGTTATTTATGTGTTGCAATGACGATAACAAATGATAAAATTAATATTAAATAAGATACACAACGGGGGTTAGGATTAGTACATGTAATGTAGATTATTTTATTAATCTAACTATAAATTTTAATAAATATACGAAAATATTAAATAAGATACAAAACGGAGATTAGGATTAGTTTATTTAATGTGGTTTGGTAGGGTGGTTTGGTCTTGCGGTTCGGTTCGGTGGTTCGGTTTGGTTTGGTCTAGGATGGTCGGACCACAAACCAAACCAAACCATGTGGTTTCTCAAAATTTGAGATCGAAGCGAACCATTCATACTTGAAAACCAAATCAAACCGCATGGTTTAGTTCGGTTCGATCTCAAACCGCGGTTTGAACCGAACCACTTACACCCCTATGTTTATTGTATAGGTAATTTTCTTGATATTTCATCTATCTCTACATTCTCCATTCGGTTCAAAATAAAAGTCACGATTGAACAAAATATTTAGTCCAAATTAATTACCACTTCTGTCCCAAAATGAATGACCAATTTTTTAAATTTTTTTTTTTTAAGTTTACACTTGATTAAGAATAAATTTGATTTTTTTTTATCTTTCATTTTGGGTTAAAAGCATTCAAATTCCTTTTACTCCAACATCGATGTCATTTTTGGATTAATTATTTGTCCGTGCGTTTAATGCACATGTGTAACGCTAGTATTAAGTAATGTTACTATTCTTGCTCAAGTTTGTGAGAATAACTATTTTTTAATTCCTGTATGTATCATAGTTTGAACTTCATGATACTGTTGTTTATATTAAGCTATATTTACGTTCTTTCTTGGAATTGGTGAATTGCCTGGATATAAAAAACATCTTCTCTTTACACCAGTCACGAAGACCACCATTCAAACTCTTTGACTTGCTCACCCTTATGACTAGTATTCTTACCAGCACTGCATCCACTTACCCACAACTGCTTGGCATCACACATCTCCATTTAATAGACCAAAGTTAGAAATCAGTAACAGAAAAATACATGTGTGGCATGTAGCGCGCGTTAGTTGGACAAAAATTATTTATACATGATTCAAAACAGCCATATGGCAGATTGACTTGGTCAAACCAGACAACAAAAAAAGAATGCACTCTTCCACCTTTCTCTCTGTTCTTTCAGTCTCCCAAGTCCCACCATTAATGCTTTATAGGGTGGGGCAATAGTAAAATGTATTTATATTTTATCATTAAATCTGGTTCTTGTGATTTTAGTGTAATGATTGTGGCATAGATGCAGATTCGCTTGTTTCTGTTTCTAAGTTGCTACTGGTCCTGTAGTTAAGGGTTCTTTTGTCTTTGTATTATCGCTTTCTACTGAAAGATTAGTTGAAACACTCGAATGAAACTACTTTGAATCTCATGCATGGTTATATTGTGGGGGCAGGTCAGCGCTTATCTCCTTGGAGAATACAGCCACCTTTTGGCCAGACGACCTGGGTGCAGTCCAAAGGAAATTTTTAGCATCATTCACGAGAAACTTCCTACTGTGTCGTACGTATATTTAGAAGTAGTTCTTCTCATGATTTCTTGGCTCACTACATATTCATTCTTAATTATTTAACTTATATAATCAGGACATCTACAATTCCCATTCTCCTTTCAACTTATGCAAAGATTTTGATGCACTCACAACCTCCCGACCCTGAACTCCAGAATCAGATTTGGGCAATATTCAGCAAGTGAGTACCAAACCTCCGATCATTAATTGTTCTTATAACTGCTTTTGAGGCGCACTTCATGCTTTTAACTCATGATTTCTCTAATGCATATGCATATTGTTTCAGGTATGAAAGTTGCATTGACGCTGAGATACAGCAAAGAGCCGTCGAGTATTTTGCATTAAGTAGGAAAGGTGCTGCCTTAATGGATATATTAGCTGAAATGCCTAAGTTTCCTGAGCGTCAGGTATATGCTAGATTGTTTAATGTTTCGTCCAAAGTCATTTACCATCTCACGGTTTTGGTAGGATATTGCATACATATATTTTGTAAAAGGTCACTGTGGTGGATTAGTTTACAACAAAACGCAAGTACCATCAAATGCCACCAGTTAAACTTCAAATGCTTATTGATCCTAACTATATATCCTTTGGAAACTAGTCCTCGTTGATTAAAAAAGCCGAAGACATTGAAGTTGATACAGCAGAGCAGAGTGCTATCAAGCTGCGTGCTCAGCAGAATATGTCTAATGCTCTTGTGGTGACAGACCAACGGCCTGCTAATGGAACTCCCCCTGTAAGCCAGCTTGGTCTAGTTAAGATTCCTAGCACGAGCAACACGGTGAGATCTCTGTTTACTTGATTACTTTGGCTAACGAGTTTGTTATTGAAGTTTCACTAGTTTGTTTCAGTTAGATATACTGATTGGTAGTCTGAGTATTTGAACAGGATCATAACTCGACAGGGCAAGGGTCAAGTCAGTCCAATGGGACTCTTACTGTTGTAGATCCACAGCCTCCTGCTGCTTCTGCTGATTTTCTAGGGGATCTTTTGAGCCCGTTGGCTATCGAAGGCCCTAGCAGTGCAGCCGTTCAATCAGAGCGTAGCGTAGCGTCTGGGCTGGAGGGTGCTTCGAATGCAGACGATGCTTTAGCCCTTGCACCCGTTGAAGATCAAGCAAATACCGTCAAGGTACTACTTTCTGTTTCTTTCTTATACACTCCTCTTTTCACCTGCCTAATTCCTGAGCTGTCATACCTCAATGTACAAATTGCGGGTCCATCTTATATTTTGACTGGATTGTTAATCATATAGGTCATGCGTTTTAATTTCTTGTGTTGCAAGCTTAATTAACTAACTTAGATCATGTAGGGGCAGGGATTTGATAAATTCTGTTTTTCTGTAGACGATGACTGTAGAGATGAAATTTCTTTTACTACTCCCTCCGTCCCAAAATGAACGTCTATCTTCTTACTCTGCATCATCTCGGACTCTGAATCTTAAAGGGCAATAGGCAATGCTATCTTAACGTTGTTGATCATAGGTACATCTTAATCTGTATGCACTTTTATGCATCTACATGATGACATATTGTGTATCTGATGAGTTACGTCAAGTAATATAATAGGAGAACGAGCAAAAACTGTCATGCCTTCGACAATGATACCTGGAATGTGGCCCCATTGTGAATGATGTCCAGAGCTATAGGATCATTAATATTGTCATGCAAAGGATGACTATTTCGTCCATATTATACGAGTCATTGCTTTTGGCATTAGTTGGACCCCTTTTTCTCGTGTTTAGACACGCTGAACTGGGAATCTGTTTTTGTTTCCACATTTATCCTTCTAATTAAAAAACATGAGTTGTTATTTTCACTTTCTATAAATCCAGCCAGTGTAATGCTTATAATTGTTGTTCATCTCCCAACCAGGTTTTGGGAGGATATGAAGAGTCTAAGCTGGAGGAGATGAAAACATAGGGGTATAATTGGAAAATTAGGATAAAAAGAGGATATGTTTTTAGGACTTCTCAAAAAGGAAATAAGGACGTTTAATTTGGGAATGGAGGTGTATATTTTGAAATCTATCAGATGTAGACATTATAAAGTGCGAAGTTATCTCGCTTGCCAGTCTTCATCTCCTAGGTTCAGGAACTCAAGTATATGGCTTCTTCCTTATGTGTACCTTAGACCAGCATTAACCATTATATAAGGCAAGCAGCTTATGCTGGGTATATTTGGAAGCTTAGTCATCCTCGTCCAAGTACACTTAGTCGAAAAAGCTAGAATTTTATGTAGTCTACTCATTTTTTAACTTATAGTCATGTACTTCCTCCGTCCCTAAATAAATATCTATATTCTAGAAATGTTTGTCCCAGTATGAATGTCTATTTTCTTAAAACTGTCTCTAAATGATTTGTTATCATTTTTTTATTCTTCATTATATACTTGCAAAACTAAACATTTGAAAGTAGATCGCAAGGATATGCATCTTTGCTACTTTACTTTATATTATTTCAGAATATCTCTTAAATAGAAAGGGCAAAAACCCATGTGGGGGTGAAGATGCTCTAGAATCTTTTCGATTGCTCGTTCGAGAACTACGCTCTTTGGCAACCTGGAGCCGTTGAATTTTTTCGCTGCTACAGGGCAATCGAATCGAAACAATCCAAGGAAAAGAACCGAGTTTTTCCAAAGAAGCGCATCCCGCTTGACGTAGAATTGGAGAAATTGGATGCAGTTACTAATTCGGAAGGAAGTGCTAACTAATTTCTTTCTTCCTGACCCAAGACTTTTGATGAACCGGTTGATCCACGCGAAATAAATTTATATGCTAAAAGATCAGGTATCCCAGATAAGGGAACCCCAGGACTCCATTTGGCAGCCTTCCGGATAATTTCATTACCCTCACGAGCAAGATCACGTCCCTAAACGAGTCATGAAGGGTATAACGAACATACCCTGTCTCCACATTGGATCAAGAACGGGGTCAGAAGGATCAGTTCATATTTTTGGGACTGGGGAAGGTAATATTTTTCGAAAAAGGCCAAAATCGGAAAGCCCCTCCCAATTGTATTTCTCCTGAGATGAAAGCATATAAATTGAGTTTTCGACATGAAAGCGTAAGAACTCAATGGTGGCATAGTCAGCGAAATTGTGGGAAAATATTGGAGATTTTGATAGAATAATAGGAGGGGCGTTCTTTCGTCGAAAGGAAGGGTGGTAATTTGATCATTTACTGATCCAAGGAACATCACAGGGATAGGAACCAGTTCTAGAACTGCAAGTCCTACGTTTTTCTATTCATTTTAGCGGCTCTATGAATTCTAAATAAGAGTTGGTTAATGAATATGAGGCTATGAGGATTCATGTTAGCCGATCCCAAATTATTTTGGGACTAAGGCTTTGTTGTTGTTGTTGTTGTATCTCTTAAATAGAAAATACATTCATTTTTAGATGGAGGGAGTGTTATAAATAATTTGGATTTGTTTGTATGCAAATTGTTACCTTGATAGTAACAGCTTTCCTGCGTTATCATACATTTGACAGCCAATAGGAGATATTGGAGAAAGGTTTCAGGCTTTATGCCTCAAGGATAGTGGGGTTCTTTACGAGGATCCATATGTTCAGGTACATTCCTTTCAAATTTTCACTTTGATGATTGTAACTGATCTCATTTATGCTGATCTAATTGGAAAAAAAAAAAAAAACTGATTTGATATAATAAAAGCTAGTGCACTGATTGATACCTTTTTATAATCCCAGATTGGCATCAAAGCAGAGTGGCGAGCCCATCAAGGGAGGCTTGTCCTATTCTTGGGGAACAAGAATACTGCTCCACTTGTCTCGGTTCAAGCTCTGATATTGCCTCCATCACACTTGAGGTTGGAACTCTCATTAGTGCCAGATACTATTCCTCCACGGGCACAGGTCGGACTTTACACTGCTGCATGAATCCTTTGTTTTGTGTTTGTTGGTTGCTTAACCTTCTTTCTTCTTTTAGGTCCAATGCCCACTTGAAGTGGTTAATCTTCGTCCAAGTAGGGATGTAGCGGTCCTCGACTTCTCCTACAACTTTGGAACCCATTTGGTATAACTTAATCCTAGCCCTTTATTTTGTGGGGTCCCTACATATCAGTATATGTTTCAGATGTGTTTTATCTCTTATTTTGGTCCTCGTACAGGTCAACATTAAGCTTCGCCTTCCCGCAGTCTTAAATAAATTTCTTCAGCCTATCCCGGTTGCCGCAGAGGAGTTTTTCCCCCAATGGAGATCACTTTCTGGACCGCCATTAAAACTTCAAGAAGTGGTTTGTATATCTCTCTTGGTGTTCAGCCTTAGAATTTTATGTATTCCAATTGTTGTGTTTAACATCATCTTGTTACTCTGCATTTCTGATGACATACATCATTTCCTGCTACAATACTGACACATGGTTGCTTTCTGTTAACTTTGTACTTCACTTTTAAAAGTGTGGAACTAAGTTAGAATATCAAAAGGACATATTCTCCTGCTTCAAAACAAGTGTCCATCATTACTTTTACCTTTTTACCCGTGATTGATTATTCCTTCCATTACCACCCCAACTAGGGTAACATTGGAAAATCAAGACATAGTAATATTTATAATTGACTCAATTAGCTTTTGTTTAATCCGTGTGTCGGGTAAACCATTTGACTTGTTTTGAAACAGAGGTATTACTTAGTTGTAGAAAATGGCCTGTCTACATGGGACAAAGGGAGTATCCTATTGGTTTCTGTCATTCTGTGGCAGTATATAAGAGCTGTTTTAGGCAAATGATTGAATTTCTAATGTTATTATCGCCTGAAAATGGGGTCGCATTAAACCACAATTTCTGTTTCCTTCTTTTTCTCGGGAAGAGTTCTTGTATTTCAGAGTAAAAATCCCTTAATTAGAAATGTTAACTTTGAGGAATCCCTTGCAACAAAAAGTCCCTTCATCTTAAAATGAGTGTCCAATTCCTAAAATAATTTGTCCTGAAACTTGTGTTCATTTTCTAGTTAAGTTACCAACTTCATTCTTGTCTGCTATCATGTCCTAATTTACACTTAGCAAGTTACAAATCATTAAGGACTTGTATGTAAATCTTCTACTATAAGTGATTAAAAATCAACTAACTTAATTTTCGTCAAAAACCTGAGAATGGATGGTTATTTTGAGATGGAGGGACTACATGTTAACAGATCTAGATTGTAATTTGTAACTTCAATGTAGATGTGATTTTTGTGTAAATATATATATTTTTTAAATCACAATATAAGGCTGTATCCAGGTTGGGGTTAAGCATCAAAATTGCAGGGATAGGAGAGGATTGTAAGAGGGAATTTTTTATGATTTTTTTCGGCTAATTGTCATGCTCCTGCTATTTTCTACTCTCTACTCAACGTTGGGAGTCCAGTATACCGTTTTTTGGATGTTTTATTTTAAGACACCAATTTCCCAAGTTAAGCTATAAAAGATATGATTTTCTCAAAAAAAGAGTATTTCTTGTTAAAAATATGATAATGATTGCATGTTTTAGAAAAATAAGTAGAACTTTGTACAACTCATAAAAAATACAAGTAAAAGTTCAAATGTTAAAAGTTTGACTTTCATATGCGGACTCATTACCTTAGATGGAGGGAGTAATATTTAACATTCTACTTTCTGTTTGTTTCATTATCTTTGCATTTCACTAAAATTCCGACCACATTTTGTAAATTAAACAGGTTAGAGGTGTAAGACCAATGTCCCTGATGGAAATGGCCAACTTATTTAACAGTTTCCGGTTGATGGTCTCTCCAGGACTGGTAATTTCTCTTTTCTGTTTACCTGGTTATGCTTTGTTGCCAAATCAGTTTTCACCATCCACTTGCTTCTCATATACAAAATCTGCTTATTGACCCTTCCTTTCTCAGGATCCAAATGCAAATAATTTAGTTGCAAGCACAACATTTTACTCAGACAGTACACGAGCCATGTTAGTCCTGGTAAGAATAGTTATTCGTTTCGCTCAAGTGTATCTCAATAAATAGAGAAAACTACCTTTTGTATATGTGCCTAATACTTGGGAGATGGACCTTTTATCTCCATTTTACTGAAATTTTATTTGATCTCTTTGTATTACAAGCATGATTTTACTGGCATGTTTCTAATGTCTTAGGGGACTAATTGGCCATTTGTCATATGAATGTGACGCTTCTTCTTTATTCCAGTTTAAAGCTATTGTATACATAAAGGGCAAAAACTTTTAGATAGTTAACTTGTCAATGCTAATTTCTGTCCTGCCCCTTCCTCTTTTGCAGGTAAGGATAGAAACAGATCCAGCTGATAGAACGCAGTTGCGAATGACAGTTGCGTCAGGAGATCCCGCGCTAACATACGAGTATGTTTTAACTTGCTATTTTTTCTGCCAAATTTATCATTTTTATAATCAAGCAAGACGAATTAAAATTGTGAAGCCCTATGACGCTTTTTATATTGTCAATTTTACCCCTAATTTTAACAAAAACACTTGCACTACCATCCACTATATCCACCTTAGTAATAATTTGCTTTATATTTTTGTTATTTTTATAAAATTATACTCCCTCCGTCCCATGTGAGTGTGAGCCAAAATTTTGGACACAATAATTAAGAAAAAATAATAAAATAAAGAAAAGTAGCGATAGTGGAGGAGGTGTTGTGAGTATGAAAAGTAAAATAGAAGAGAAAATGAGCGGGGGATAGTAAGTGGATTGTTGTTGTGAGTATGACAAGTGGGTTCCACTGAATATAAAATTTAAACTTTGCCATTTTGGAAAGTTCACACTCACGTGGGACGGACGAAAAAATAAATAAGTTCACACTCACGTGGGACGAAGAAAGTATATTATAAAAATATTCTTTCCATTCCAAAGTAAGTTTTGCTTGTCAACCATTTTAATGATGGTGCGTTTATTTACCTTGTTTGTGTTTATTTACCTTGTTTGTACCGTTGTAAAACTGCACTTCAACTATTTCCATTTTTTTTAGAATCTGACAATTATTTTGGGACAGACCAAAATGAAAAATGCAAAATTTAGTTTTGAGATTGAGGGAATAATTGATTTTTTTAAAAATATGCCCATGTATTTGTGTGTACTGTACCTTTATTCCTTGTCTATAAATATATTAAAGCAAAGTCGTTCCTAAATTTGGCAATTTGGAGCCCAAAAATGTCACTATCAAGGGGCTAAAAATGGAAATTGATTCAACACATGGTTTTAGCAAATGATTTTGGCAAATGGTTTTTGAACATGGGTGGAGAGAGTGGAAAAATGATCTATACTACTCACATTCTTTTAAAACTTTTGGGAATGTGCAATTTTTTTTTTCTTTTTCATTAATTAATCAACACTAGGTGTCTAGACTAGGTTGCAATATTTGAACGTTTTCTAATTATTTCTTTTAAAAATAATTGTTTAATGAGTTTTAAAATTTATTGTTTTTAATTCAGAAAAATTGAAAAAAAATACCTCATTTTTAGTCTAATAAACTCATTAAACAATTATAATCTAAATATATATTCTTAAATTTTAGACTAAATTTATTGTTTTCTAATTATTAATTAATAACAGTTTTTTTTGTATTAACGATAATTTTTAAATTTAGATGTGGATATTTTTTTATTTTTTTTCACTTTTAGTCTAAAATTTAAGAATATATATTTAGATTATAACTACTTTCCTTATGTTTTCGAGATATATGATCATTAGCTAGACATTTTTTTATTTTACTTTTGTCAAAAAAAAAAGAAGATTTTATTTAAAAAAAAAAAAAATTGAAGAATGTGGAGATAATATAGGTGACTATAGGGAGGGCCGAGGGGGGTAAGGGAAGTTTTGGAGGCAAAAATTGGGTACTTTTTATTTAAAAAATAAATTCATTATGTTATATAGTAATTACTATTAATGCATGTTTGTAGGCTTATAGATACGGATTATTAGGCTTAATAGTTGAAAATCTCATTTTGCTTTAAAAAAAAATACCACTACTACTATCAATAATAATCCTTTCTTTTAAAAAAAAAGTATATGAATTTTTACTTTCAAAAAATAAATATGAATGATTGAAAAAATAAAAGAAAAATGTTCAGGATTTCAAATTTAAACAAATAAGATGATTGAGATTTATTTGTTTGAAGCAAGAAGATAATTTAATTGAGAAAAAAAGGTAAGGAGATAACTGTCCTTTTCAATAAAAGTCATACAACTAAATTGGTGATAAGTGTCTGCATTAACTGTTTTCTAATATTATCTTTCAAGAAATAAAAAATTATTTTATAATATTATCAATAGATTTTCCTTCACATTTTTTTAAATCAAAACCTTCTTACTTTGAAAATTATAAATTTCATTAAACGAACTTATTTCTGGAAATTGACGAATTTCTAGGCTTAAAATTGGAAGCTACTTTTTTATTCTTTGAACTTAGCTACTTTGTTTTGTGTGTTTTTTTAACGATTTTTAGCTACTTTGTTTAAAAAATAAAATTCTTTATTACTTGATCATTATTTTTTAATTTATGATGAAATATTTTTTTATAGAAATAGAGTATTTCGTTTTTTTTTTATTTTGTAACTTTATTCAATGTTTTGTTATCATAAAATTAAATAAAATTTAAATATAGAATAATAATTTTTAAAATGGTGTATTAATCTACTACGAATGTTTTATTTCAGAAAGTATTTCGAAATGTCCAAGTAGTATTCACACTTTGATCTTTCGATTTACTATTTCAGTACATGCATGGCTATATATAATCGTCGTGCATCGCACGGGTTTGCTGCTAGTTCCTTGTAATAAGAAAGTCAGAGAACTGGCCTATCTTAGAAATAAAATTGGGTAAGAAGTAGAGAGAGGGGTAGTAGACTATATTGAAAGTTCCAACTTAAAACCAATTGGTGATAAGAGTAGTAGCCCTCAAATCTATGTTGGTCCATATTTATGTTTATTTATTTGTAGATGTGGGATGTACTCCCTCCGTCCCAGAAAGATGTTCCCACTTTTTTTTTCGTTACTGCAAATGAACTTTGAGCAATAATTGTAGGTGAATTCAATTATCCCGATGAAAATCAAAAATTGCTATTGATTGTATGTATAATATTGTATCAATAACAAGTTTTAGATTTTCATGATCATATGCAAACTAACCCATTATTGCTCAAAGTTCCTTGGTAATAACAAATAAGTGGGAACATCATTCCGGATTCCGGGACGGAGGGATTATTGTCTACTGGTCTAACCACCTGTTGACAGGTTGAAGGAATTCATCAAGGAACAATTAGTTGGGATTCCAACAGGTTCCAGGGCACCTTCTTCCCAAGTACCTCCTCCACAGCCACAGCCACAGCCACAGCCACCTACTCCTCCCTCAGACTTATCAGATCCCGGGGCTATACTGGCCGGTTTACTTTAGAACCATTGGAGGATTGAAAATTTGTAAACTGATTATACGACAAACTCGCCCATCTTCCCTCGAATCAAGGTGAGCAAGGAAGAATATGAAGCACGAGCTGGCAAGATCGCAATAGAGATTGTATGTGAGAGGCAAGCTATTAGAGTTGGATCCTTGAGGGCTTGGGTAGGGTTTGAGATTTTTTCTGCACAATCATATATTGTGCTTTTAGTGTTGAGGTTTTCTCATTTTTGGAGAGGGGTCGAGTTTTTCCCATATTTTTTCCATTTGTTTAGCTTTCCCTTTTTATTATTCATAGCCAGGCTTTTGACGTAATTGATTTATGTAATATGGTCAAGATGTGAAGAAATGCAGGAAGTAGAGACTAGTATGGTTGTATGATTATTGCATGCATATATTTTTAATAAAGCATGAAAAACAAAATCTTTATATTAGCTGACAAAGCATGCTTGAAAGGAAATACTCCCTCCGTCCAATTACATACTTCACATTTTCTATTTTGGGCGTTCAATTACATACTTCACACTGTCTTCTACATTATTTTAATACTCATAACACCATTATAATTTACTATTTCCTCCACTTATTTTCTCTCATATTTTATTTTTACACTCACAACATTATATCATTATTTTTTTCCTTAATCCACGCGTGAACAGTAACTGTAAAACATGTACTTGGACGGAGGGAGTATATGGTTTATAGTTTGTGTGTTTTACCTGAAATGAAATCTCTGGTTAAGCTACAACATCACTCACTCAGGTGCGCTTGTTGGGATATATTTGTCAACATCCATGTGGACTTTTGCCCATTAAGAATTGAACGGAAATCTCGCATATCAAAAATCTAAATAAAGCGGGGCATAATGGCAGAGTATAACAACTTTGTTGGTAAATTTTTCGCTAATACCCTCAAATTTAGACAAATACAATTTTCCCTCTTGTGATTTTGTTTCATCTTACTTTGTAGCGTACTCAACTTTTTCTAAATAAAATGACCATTTTACTTTTATACATCCAAGTGATTAATTTGGTAACTAGAGTTAGTATGGTGAAAAATTATTGGTAAACTAGTCATTTTATTAATATAAAGTTGACACATGGGGTGGGAAAGAGAGATAGAAACAAAACACAAGGTGTTATAATTATACCAGAGGATATAACAAATAATAATGAACATAATAAAACAAGAATAAATATATAAATGGTTTACTAACATCAGTTAGCTACGTACACGGGTATAAAGAGAACATATATTATTAAACTGATGTGAAGCAAAATACAGATGTACCATTGATATTGATGACGCCACGACTTTCGGGTGTCTAAATGGTTGAGAATATCTGGCTTGATATTGGTTTGTACCTAAAACACAACAAAGACAATGAGCACCGTTAAGGTCAAAGCCGGGGTTTGATCCAGCTCAGACCCTCAAGTGTGAGAGTAAGATCTCTTGAGGATTTATAACTGAGAAATAAGACTTGAAATGTCTTGAGTGAGTTGTGTGTATAGGATTTAGACAATGTGGCTTACAAATATAATTTTGCACTTATCTTGTCCATGGGGACAAAGGTTGATACTTATAGTAAGTTGGAGCTGCTCGCTGACGTCATCCCTAAGGATATCTTTGTCTTTGACCTAGGACACGTGTCAACGCCTGGTTGGGTTTGTCAGTAAATCCAGATTCACTGCAGAGGAATGTCGCTGAGTTGTCAGGGACAGAAATAACTTGCGCTAGTTGGCGCGGCGCCTTAATGGCATAGTGGGCGCCTGAGCCACCATTTAATGCAATGGAAATAAGCCGTCTTATTGGTGTCAGAGCCAGTACGGAATCTTGCTCTACAAGCTTTGGCTTTAATCGGGAGTCTGGTGAGATAACCGGGAGTCTGGTGTGAGACCGCGGTCAACATCTTTGGCGCGGTCAACAATATTGACGCGGGCACGGATCTTGCGGTCATAGCTTGAGCAGTCACCAAACTGACGGCCTAGGAATCTCGCGGTCACCTTACTGACGGTCTGGCTGTCCGCGGTCATCTTACTAACGGTCTAGGAATCTTGCGGTCACCTTACTCTAGCAGTCTAAGGGGATGCCACGTCATTTATGACCTTTGGACCAGATCGAGCTTTGGGCCTGGTCAAAAAGGTTAAGGCTCATCAGTGGCCCCTAGCTTTGAGCGAGGGATTATTTATGGTCTGAGCGAGGAGCTATATATTCGATGCTCGTTTTGCGATCAGATCGCTTTTGCGGTCACAAGTGTTGTGTTTTTTTGCTGGTCTTTGCTTAGACTCCCTTGCGTATGGCATATGTGAGGAGCACGTGAGGGGAGTTTGGTGGAAGTTGGTAGAAGCTTTGGTCTGCTTCCCAGTTCGAGTGGGCCCCTTGACTGTTGAAGCGCTAGCGCGTGTCAGGTACGGAGGATATGTGTCTGAATGTCAAGAGGCGCCATAAATTCAAACCGCTAATAATTTGAAATGCGATGGCGCCGGTTCGTGATTCGAGGGGAACGATTTGTGGGCTATTTAATACGGGTCGGCCCGTATAGGTAGGCCTATAAATACCAAATCCTTCCTCCTTCAAACTCTTTTATCGCCTTCAGACTTTCAACTTGCTTAGAGAGAGAAATTTTTTGCCTTCTGCTTCCTTAAGCGTTTTCTCCCTTCAGTCTTTTCCGTAAGTGATTTGTTTTCATTTCCTTCTTCATCTTTTTACTTCTTTTGTTTTCTTAGGATGACTTATAGGATGGAACATCCTTTAGAGTTGGGTAATGGCATGACTCCTGATACCTTCGCCATTTGTAAGAAATCGGGGGTTATATATAGGAAAGTGGCCCACTCTTGGATTAGTTTATCTTTAGAGGCCTTCACCTATTTCTCGGTCTATTATGACTGGGGAAATTGGGTCCCACCCCTGTTGTGGGAATCAAAGAAAAGGATGCTTCTGAACGGTGACATATTGGTGTTGGGGGATGTATTCTGTTCGAGGAATTTTATAATGGCAGTGTTGTGCAGGTTTTCCCCAGAGAGAGACCAGGCGTTGAACGTCGTTGAATTGGTGAGGAGAGCTAGTGTAGATTCCCTTGGTGTGGTGCCAACTGATTGGGAAAAAGTTGATCTAATGGATGAGACCGAGGTGAACATGGCCCCTGATGCCACTGGCGTGCTCGAGGCTGACCTGAACGAGCCATTGGATGTGAAACCCTTGAACACAATTTACCCCAGCGCCCAAATTGAGGCCCAACCTGTACCAGTAGTGAATTTGGACAGTACTGACGATGAGCCCGCATATATGAAGGTGGATAGAGCTAGAGTGGAGCCATCACGGGGATCATCTACCGGTCTCTTTAGCTCTGATAGCTCGGAGACCGAGGTGGTTGATCGAGAGGAGGAAAATCGCATGGCGGCGGGCACAACTCAGCGGGCAGTACAGATAGTTGATGCCTTTGCTGAGGGACCCGAGGAGGATGTTGCTGCCCGCGGCAAGAGCGATGCTGGGGCCTCCACTTCTGGGCGCAGCCAGAAGAAGAAGAAAAGCGCGCCTTGCCCGGACTGGGAGAAGGAGTTGTACACCACCTATGGTGTTGATTCCAATTGCTTTCATGTCCGCGAGCTCCAAGAAGTGGAGGTGAAGGGGAAACTGAGGCCAGAGACTGTGGCCATTGTCCGCGGGGACAATAAATCTTGCATTTTATGGGGTCCAGTTTGAGAACAGACTGAGACTTCCTATTGACCCCTTCATTGCCAAATTTCTTGACTTTAATAAATGCCTCCCAATGCACCTAACCCCAAACACTATCCGAGCTCTTGTCTCTTTTGTTGTGGTGTGCAGGGTCCTAGGCTTTGAACCTTCCCTCTCCGGGCTATATGCCTTTTATTCTAACCAGATAACCAACGGCCATCTCGACCTGAAAACCAAGAATAACTCTGCCGCACCTTTTCTGCCCCAATAAATAAATTCGATCAATGGAATCAGAAGAATATTATGGTCGTTGAGAGTAGATTTGGGTGGAATTTCTCGAGGACGGAGGGTGTCGTTCCAGTTAGGGTTTCTGCTAGTTCATATCCCAGCCCGTCCGATTCTGAGGCCCTTCAAGTTGAAATTACTATCTATCTGGCCCAGTTCGTGACCGAGAAGGTGCAACCCGTATTTGACGTGGATGCGATCATAAATAGCGAGCCCTTGCTGATTTTTTCGGGGGTGGCACCTCAAAGGGAGGGTAGCTACTATGCCCCCAGGGCGGCTATTGAACCCCAGCTTCGTGATCCCGATTGGAGGGTTCATGAATATTTTGACTTTGAGTCTAACAGCAAGACGTGCATGATGGGCGCGGTCTGCGAGCCTCCAGCTTGGATCGGTCTCTATTCATGTTTCTGATTTGAACTGTTTTCCTTATGCTTTTTTATTTTCTCCAAACTGCGATCTAACCAGTTGCTTTCTTTTCTTGGACAGATCCATCAGATCCAAACATGGCCCCCAAGCTAAACCCTCTTCAACTTAAGGCATCCAAGGCGCGCCAAGTGGCTCAAGAGGAAGCGACTAGGCAAGAGGCCTTGAAGAAAGTTCCTGCCAACGGTGTTTCACTGCCCGTGGTAGATAAGAATTCTGGCGCCCTACTAGCTGGTGCCCTAGGTATTCCAGCGGCCAAGGATCTGCCTCCAAAAGGGTCACCTCCGCAATCTAGTCGTACCCCCAGTCCTCGTCCTGATCGCAGCACCTCATCTACTCACTCTGATCGATCACGGAAGAGGGCTAGCACCGAGACTGAAGGTGCGGGCAAGGAAAAGCAACCAAGGGTCGAGTGGCCTGATTTGGTTCCTTCCCCAACTTTAAACTCCCCAGTCAGAGGGGCTACTATCTGCGCCAACTCCTATCCCCTCATGCCCGCAGGCACACGTGAGACTGCGTGGGGCCTAAAGAATAAGCTCGAGGAGGAGCCTCCGGTTAAGAGGGTGGATCTGTATGCCCGCGGAGGGTTTCAATCCATAGTAGGGCTTGGTCTTCTAAACAGGCTCTACACCCCTGACTTCTACAAGAATGTTGGGGCCAAGGAGAATGCATCCGCTCTAACTGGCGATATTGGCTTACTGGACACTGAGGTAACCTCTTACTTTCTTTTCTACTTCTGTACTTTTCTTTTTTGATGATTTCTTGATCGCTGATCGAGAATTTCTCTTATTTGCAGATGGCCAATAAGGCCATGAGGCTTAGGGAGATATCTGACGAGCATGCCAATAATCTGTCCGATCAGTCCAAATCATTATCAGCAGCCCGGATGGCTTTAAATTACCCGGTCCGAAAGATCGTATAAATCTCCCAAATCATTATCAGCAGCCCAGAAGGCTTTAAATTACCCGGTCCGAAAGACCATATAAATTTCCAAAGCACGTCCTCATAACGACATCACCTCAGTTAGAGGGCATAACTCGTCCTTATGACGACACAACCTCAGTAAGAGGACATCACACGTCCTCCTACACCACAAACCATCTTTTAGTAATATTAGCCATCTTTTAGTAAGATTACCCATCTTTTAGTAAGATTACCTACCTTTTCGTAAGATTACCCATCTTTTAGTAAGATTTTCCATCTTTTAGTAAGATTACCTACCTTTTCGTAAGATTACCCATCTTTTAGTAAGATTACCCACCTTTTCGTAAGATCACCTCACACGCGAACTACGATCAGGCTTGATTCCCACTTGGGATACATAGGAATCATATCAAAGGGTCCAGTCAACCGACCTAAACGGTCACCTTAGGACACAATCACGTCCTCACAGTCGACCTTAGTGGTCACATCACCTTAGGACACCACCACGTCCTCACAGTCGACCTTAGCGGTCACATAACCTCAGGGCACCACCACGTTCGCATACACTCACGATTACACGACTTCTGAACTACGATCAGGCTTGATTCCCACTTGGGATACGTAGGAATCCTATCAAAGGGTCCAGCCAATCGACCTAAACGGTCACCCACAGGACACTGACACGTCCACTCACAGAGTCTCGCTCAGAAGACATAAACACGTCCTCAAACACGGCAACGCACTCCCCCCACACGTGAACTATGATCAGGCTTGATTCCCACAGTCGACTTTAGCGGTCACATCACAACAAGACACTGCCACGTCCTCACGAACCGACCTACACGTTCACATCCTCTCCCAGCACGCGATCCAGATCAGGACCCTTATCTTATCGAAGACCCCACTTCCTCCGTAAGTGACATCGCCGAGGGGCTTCTGTAAGTACCTCAATCTGGATCGCTCCCCATCCGACGCACGGGAAACACCACAGACTCACATAAACGTGATCTCGAACACCCTTAGCATTCAAAAACCCCAAAAACCACCAACCAAACCAAGGGGGGCCTTTCTGGGATAAAAAGTACAAAAGGACTTCTTAGGATCCTTTTGGAAAATATGGAAATGGTGGCTTGAGTCGTGCGACACACTTTGCCCCCAGACATAATTATTACAAAATCCTCTTAAAGTCCATGATATTCCCTTAAATCCAGGAAAACCAAAAAAGTGGTAATGGCAGACTATGTAGCGCGACACACTTTGCCATTTTCTGACCCCTATAAATAGAGGGCTCCCCCTCTCATTTTTGACACACCTCCTCTCTTCTCTCTCTCCCCCAGCCTTCAGGTATCCTTCTAATACCCTTCTGGGCAATCCCAGTCCCTTTTGGTTCCCTCCGGGGCATTCCGAGGCCCCTCGTGGTACTCCGAAGCCCTGCCGAGCGCTCCCGAGACGCTCTCGAGCTGCCCCGAGGCACTCCCGAGGCATCCCGAAGCCCTGACGGCCCATTCCGAAGCCTTGCCGGTCCATCCCGAGGCATTCTGAGCCATCTCGAGGCATCCCGGCACATTCCGAGCACAGCCGACGATCCTGACGCACGCCAGAACTTTGCCCGAGCACAACCGACGATCCCAACGCACACCGGACCTCTGCCAGAGTCCATTCAACGATCCCTGCGATCCCAACGCACGCCGAAACTCTGCCCGAGTACACACCTGACAATCCCGAGGCACGCCGAAGCTCTATCCGCAAACACCGGTACGTCCCGACGCCATCCCGGTCCGTCCCGAAACACTATTCAACACTCAAACACTATTCTCAAGCGGAAGACAGACATGAACCAACATTGGTAAGGCTCCCTTCCATCACTATTTCAATACATTTCAATACATAGCGTACGATGTAGACATCCTATATAGCATGCATTTTTAAAAGCACACACACACATACAACTTTTAAAGAAAGAGGGGTACCGAAATACTCGTTTTTACGAGGCGACTCGGGTGCGCTCTACTATGCCTTTCCCGAGGAGTAATCTGACCTCCGAACTTAAAAATCTCATCACACAACAACAGTTTTTAAACTAAGCATTTTTTCAATGTATTGGGCTATATCAAAACGGCGTGGCGACTCTACAAACAAAAACGCAGTGAGACACCTCCTCGACCAACGACGCGAGATGCTGGGGCCCGCGCGCGAGCTGGATCCGGGTAATTTCAACAGGGGCTACTAATCACATGACATCCTTGTCAGGTAATCTCATGCCTTATTTCAATTTGAGTAGCACACATAATATAATTGTTGGTAATGGTCATTCGATCCCAATTCATGGGTATGGACATAGGAGGTTCGATCCCCCGCACCCCTTCTTTTTCTAATCAACATTCTTCATGTTTCGAACATTGTTAAAAACTTAGTTTTGGTTCAAAAATTTGTAACAGATAATTCCGTTACAAATGAGTTTGACTCTTGTGGATTTTCCATGAATGATTTTCAGATGGGAAAGCGCCTCATGAGATGTGAGAGTAAAGGAGGAGATCTCTACCCCATCACCAACATCTTTTCAAAGTCAACTTCAGTTCCTTCTACATTTGCTATTTTTTCATCTGTCCGTTGGCATGAGCGTTTAGGTCATTCCGACGACTTTATCATTCAGTCTTTTAAAATCCATTATATGTAGTGATTCTAAATTACCACATGTATGTCATGCTTGCTCGTTAGGAAAACATTAATTTGAAGGAGTCCTTGTATTGATATTATTCTTAACCTCTTCCAAAGTAACTGTATATTTACCATTAATGCAGGAACCCACAAATCCCTCACATGACAGTGGTAAGGAGACCAACAACATAATAGCAGCATCCCCATCTTCAACCTTAACATCAATATTACGCAATTCAAGTAATAAGGATGTAAACCGATCTATGTGATCTCTAATGGGCGTACCTTTCATCATTTGGAGAGAATACAACTTTTGCTTCAGATAGAGCTTGTTGTTCAATAATCGTGTCAGATACATATCTTACAACGCAAGCCACAGAGCACCTCCGAAATCAGTATCTGCAATATCCGCTAGAACATCATCATCCAAACACCTGGTGATTTTAGAGTGGGCCCACTCATCTAACGCGGTCAGATCTGCTTCTTCCTTCTCAACTGCCTTCCCCGAACTCTCTGTTGATGCGGCTGTGACTGCACCTGTAGAAACTGCTAGTGCTTTGCCCTTTGAATCCTGACAATCCCTGATTACAGTAGCCACCGAACCCCACAAACCCTTGTCTCTCATCGAGGCCTTCATCTTGATTTTCCAAAGAGAAAAACTATTATTCACATTGAACTTGTCAACTGGTGATTCGATTCCTGATCCCATCTTTTTCTTCTGCAGCGGAAAGTCCCCAGACGTTTATCAACCTTGACCGGCTCTGATACCAGTTTGTTATAATAGATCTATGTAGAAGATAGAAAATAAATCAATTACACAACACAACGATATATGTGGTTCACCAACTTGGCTACGTACACGAGTTGAGGGCAAGAATATTATTATCAATTGGCAATCACTGAATACAATCTTTAACCTAATGCACGAATTCTTGATCATAAGAATTCACAACTGTGCAAACCCTAGATCTAGAGAAACAGATGAGTAAGAATTTCCTTGTAATACATAGAATTATTGATTTATATCATACTAGGAATTAAATACAAAAAACTGTTAGGGAATAGGGATTATTTAAACTGCATATTCCTAACCCTGCAAAAAATATGTCGTTGATCAGGCCCAAAAGGGAAAAGGGCGCGAAGGCCCCCTAGGTGCGCGACCGCCTCTACGCACAAAAGGCATGGGCGCGATCGCCCGGTTGGTCCAGAGACTTGGCGCGATCGCCTAGCTCCGCACATTCGCTTACTCATTGTTGTCACATGAATTCCAAAATTGCTTGTTTAATTCCCTAATTTATTGCCAATTCAGATGGTATTAAACCCAACATTTTGCATGACAAGAATTAATCCATTAATCCTTCGTTTGTATTTTATGATTCATTGGTCCAATGTTGTCAACCAAATCACTTCGTGTTGAAGAAAGAAACTTTGGTATATAAAAGTTAACTTATATAAAAGTCAAAAACTTGTAAAAAACGCGTTTTTTGTTAAGCTTAACAAAAAACGTGTTTTTCGCCCGCGGTTCAATTTAACGGACGGTTCATACGCTTTTCCGGTCCGGTTCAATTTCTCGCGACGTATTTGATTTTTGATTTCCTCATTTGTGCCTTTCAATTCGATTTTCCCTATTTTCATCATCTCCGAGCTGTTGCGGCGTATCAATTTCCACCGAGTTTCATCATCTCCGAGCTGTTTTCATTCGTGTTTTTACTTGTTATCCGACATTATGACCGGTCAATCCAAAGAAATCAGGACCAAGAAGCGTAACGAAGGTATAATTTTACTTGTTTTCAGTCATATTGTTCTTCGATTTCAAATCAGTTGCACTGGTACTTTAGAAAACACAAGCAAACATAAGCAAATGTTTCCTCTATTGAAACCCTAAATATAAGAAAATATAAGCAAATGTTGGCTCTATTGAAACCCTAAATATGGCACTTTGAAATCATTGCACTGTCACATTTACTTGCACTTGCACTATCGAAACAGTTGCACATTCACATTTAATTGCAAAAATAAGCAAATGTTGGCACTATAGATAAAACTAGCTTTTTGAAACCGTAACACTGGCACTTTCAAACCTTAAGACTGGCACTTTGAAACCATAAAACTGGCAGTTTGAAATCATAAAACTGGCACTTTGAAATCATACTGCTGGCACTGATTGTGATGATGTGTTGCCTTTTCGCGGGAAAAATTCGATTTTTGCGTTTCTTTGAAAAACCAAATAAAACCGGAAAAACGGAGTCGCCACGCCATTTTAATTTTGAAGGCCAAAACTTTGAAAAAAGCCCGAGATCAGAGATTTAGGTTCGGAGGTCATGTTACGCGTCGGGAAGGACGTTAGTGTGCACCCGACGCGCCTCGTAAAACGAGTCTTCCAAGCTGAAAATCATTTGCGTGTGTGTGTGTGTGTGTGTGTTTTGGCCAAAATAAGTTGAAACTCAGAAAAGTAAAAATTGGGATATCTTTTTAAGACTTTAAACTGATCCCATGATTTTTTGGAAGATTTTTGGATTGAGATTTGGTACTCAAAAGACCTTTTGAAGTTGAGAGCCATTTCTGCCAGAATGAAAAAGGCAGTGGACCTTTGATTTTGAAAGGGATTCAAGGGTCTTAAAACTTCATAATCTGGATAAACTCAGAGAATGAAAGTTGTTCTAGACACCTTAAATAAAGTTTGTGCGAAGGAATTTTCCATTTTGGAGAAGATTTGAGGGGTCAAAACCTTCTGGAAACCTCAGATATGAGATCTGGATTCCCAGAAGCTGATGAACTAGCCTCTGAAAGAAAATTTGAAAAGAGGAGTTTTACTCACCCAAAAAATAAAGTAAAAATATGTCTGGAAAGCTCTGGATGTTGGCTACAAAAAGTGTTTTGTAGTCAACACCAAACTCCAAGTTCATCTGTGTCCAAAAATTAAGACCATGGACTGAGGTCTGAGAAAATTGCTACTGGACAGCAACTTCTCAAGAAAGAAAATATGATTTTAAGGGGGGTTTTGCATCCATGCTTGTCCCCATTTCCCTAGGTTTTGGTTAGTGATCACTAGACATTTTAGTGGTGAATCAACTATACCAAACCATCCTTGGGGTACATTAGGACTAAGCATTTCATTTGCTTGGGGAGGGGGATTTTACCCTTTGAAATCAAGATTTAGTGCTTGAAAATGGTTTTTTAGGGTTTTGAAAGTGCATTTTTGCAAGTAAGCAAGAAAAGCTTTGAAAATAATGTTGATCTTTGTAGAAGATCATCCATGGAGATGGTCTTCCATGGTGATCTTCTTAGATCTAGAGAAAGAAGATGAAAGAACTACATTTTGTAGTTTGAAGATGCATGCATGGATGAGATTTAGGGTTAGGAAGAGGAGGGTTTACCAATCTTCCTTGTGTTCTTGAGTGTTTGGCTTGAGTGTATGAGTGTTTAGGGCTTTAATATGAGAGTGAGTGGATGAGTATGAGTTGGGAAAGATTGGAGAGAAAAAGGTGACAATTCTTGTGAATTCTCACTGTTTTCTCTCTATATTTCGCCAGAGGTTCGGTGCAATTGTGTTCTTCCTTCTTATTTTTGTGACTGGAGGGCTCAATTTATAGCCCTCCTGAGATGACAATCCCATCCGCGCGGACAAGTCCAGGCAGCGTGCACTGTTCATTAAATGCAGCTTCAGCTTTGGACAAGAAGAATAATCTTTTTCAAAATTCAAATTAGGCAGCCAGTTTATGTTTCCAGCATTGCTATATTTGGTTTTCTTCTTTTGTTTTTTCTTTTTGAGATTCTTTTTAAGGTTTAACCTTAAATAACAATGCCCATTTTACCCTCACTTTGTTAGAAATGTTAGGATAGTTAGGAATTGTTAGAAATGTTATAACTTTCGTTAATTTTCTAACGAAAATTCTAACAAGCTCAAATTGGAGCACTTACACTGATGTAATGTTTTTTGATATTTATTTTCACTTCCATCAAAGCGTAAAAGAGTTGTCGATGATGATGATTTTGATATCACTAGTAAGAGGCCTAAAGGGGGTGATAAATTTGAGCATTCGTGTACTCCCAAAAGACTCGTTGAGCTCTGTTTAACTTCAGACCAGAAGAGAGATGTTAGGGCTATTGGATTTGGTTCTTTGTTGAGTCTTGAGGTTAAGGTATTGCCGCTTAGGCTTGTTCAGTTTCTTGTTGATAGATTTGAACCAATAACAAGGATACAACAAATCAATTCATCAGAGAAATATGCTATTACAACATCAGATGTCTATGATATATTTTGTCTACCTAGGAATGTTTCAAAGTCTAAGATAAATCAATCATCCAGCACAAATATGGAATTGAGAAATGGACATTTTGAGGAATTTGGGCGTACTAAAGATGGTCTTCTTGCCTATAAACTTTTGGAACGCATTTCTGAGTTACATCAAGGTAGGGATAATTTAAACGGTTGTTTGTGCTATTTGTTGTTGTAATTTTTCTTGCCCCAGTAGTTACAAAAACAATTGATGTGTCACTGCTAAATATTGTAGAAGACGTTTCACAGATAAGTAAGTTTGATTGGTGTCAATATGTTTTGGACAAATTATGTGAGGGTGTATCGAGGTTTAAGAATCAAAAAAAGAATTCAAAAAACTGTAGTGGATGTGTTATGGTGTTGGTGATTGCTTACCTTCAAAGATTTCCATTTCAAGGGGTGAAAGAATCAACTGTTCTACCTTTGATTAATCATTGGAATGCTGAAAAATTCAAAGGGAGGATTGATTCCGAAGCGAAAGTTGGCTGGGGGAAATTAATTTTTATGGACAGCATGTTTATCCTATAAGTAGGATTGAAGACGATTTTGTGGAGGAAGTACCCAGTGATTTTGTGGAGAAAGAATGTATTCCGTTAAGGATTGAAAGTGGCGCAAAGGAAAGAAATGCAGAGTCAAGCAATGTAAGTATTGTCACTATTTATTACTTACACTGGTACTTTGAATTTCTTATGCTGGTACTATTGATTACTTAAACTGGCACAATGAATAACATGTACTGGCACTTAAAATACACACACTGGCACAAATTTTTGGCTACTCTGGCACTATTGATTACTTGGACTGGCACAATTGCAATCTGAAACTGGCACAATTGAACTTATTCTTACTATTTTTCATTGATGTAGGCTGCTAAGGAGTCATGGGATATATTGAGGAAGGACCTTGATAATGCTGTCCATGCTCACATTGAAAGACTTAAATGTATCAAGAAAGATAAGGGAAGAAATGCAACAGATGAGATGGGGGAAGAGAAAGAGAATGAGGGGAATGGGGAGGGGGAGAGGGAGGGGGAGGAAGTAGAAGATGATATTTTTGATGAGGAATATTTTTTTGAGATTGACAATATTGTTTCAGACATTTTGAAGAAAACAAAAGCTGGCATGGGAAAGAAAAGAAAAAGTTCAATTCCATCATTTGACCTTTTATATCAAGTATCTAGTGAGGAGAGAAGAGAACATACAGAGCAGAAATAACAGGAAGTTAATGAGATTTTTCGGGAGACAGATGATGTTGATGATGAACAGATTGTTAGAGCTGTTGATAACATTATTGCGAATATAAATGAGAGCAACTTTATGAGTTGTTATGAGATGTTGAATGTAGGGTGCACAGTGGGCTGTGGGGAAGCTAACGAGGAATTTGTATACTGTTCTCAGTTTATGATCAACAACGTTGATGTCTTGCGACCGATGTTGAAGCTGAGAAAGGAGGCTGTTGACATGTGCATGTCTACACACTTTTCAAGGAATTTGAAGGAATAAGCTATAAGTTTATCAATACCCAAACAATGGCACCTTTTATGAATGTATACACTTGTACGTAAAAGCATTTACTAATTTATTTTTCTTTTACAGCAGTTGTGATCCTATTTACTCAATGTTCCATAGCTTAACGGTTGAAGATATTTTGAGCATGGATGAAGACAAGGAAATAACTTCAAATACTATCAATTGTTGGGCTATACTTCTTAATAAGATGGAGCGAAAGTCTGGTAGAATGAAGAAGTTTATGTTTGGGCTTAGTCATTGTGTAAGTTCTTTATCTATGATGCTAGTACATTCAAAAATTATATTATCTATGATTGTTTGTTAATTAAATTATATTTGTGTGCATTTTTAAATTTGATGTTATTCATGTGTTATACAGGTTGCTTGGATTAGACGTACAACGAAGACATCTCAAGATGTTGTATCAACAGCTGGGCAAGAAATCACTGATAGTTTAAAACATTGGATTGATATTAATTTTGATGATGCTGAGGGAGCTGATTTGAGTGAAGTTAAATTGGTATGCATTGTCATTTTATACATACATGTACTGGCACTTATTAATCAATAGACTGGTATAAAAGATCACTTGAATTGGTACTTTCAAACTCTGATGCTGGCACTTATTTTCTTGCAGTTCTTTTTGTCCTGCCATAGAGGTGACAACAAAACTGGCCATTACACACTTTTTGTTGTCAATACTGAGAGTCAATCATTTCAGTATCTTGACAACTTGCCAATGAATGATTGGAAGATACAGAACGTGCCAAAACTTGCTCATAGCATGGTAATCTTATTTATTGAATTGTTTTTTTTGTTATTTTCTTTACCAAAACTTTCATATTAATTTTGCTGTTTTTTTTTTTCGTTGCAGCAAGCACCCTTCAAACACTTCTTAAATCACATAAATCATCCAAGTGCTGCAGATATATCGAAGTTTCAGTTTGAGCATATGCAAGTTGAATGGATTAAGAAAAAATATTCTGATGGTAATAATGACTGTGGAGTATACATAATGGCTGAAATGAGACAATTTAATGGCGCAATTTACTCCTGCCCTGAGTTGTGTGATAAGTCATCAAGAGTGCGTATGAGGACCGAGATTCTAGCAAGCTTACTTCTCTGTGATATTAATACTGAACGGCATCATTTACTGAAGCAGTTAGGGTTGTTTACAAGCAATAAAAGAGAAGCCTTGAAGAAGAATGATGAAGAAGAAGAAAAGAAGGAAAGAAGAAGAAGAAAAAAAGAAAGAAGAAGAAGAAAAGAAAAGGAAAGAAGAAGGAAAAAAAAAGAAAGAAGAAGAAAAGAAGAAAAAATCAGATGATGATATGAGGGTTGAGAAGAAGTATAAGACTAGGAAAGCAACAACAAAACAATGAATTAGTGTTTGTATTTGAATTGTTTGTATTTGAATTATTGTTTTTTTATGAGCGAATTAGTGTTATTTTTAACATTTTTATTGATGCAATGTTGGTACATGTGTCCATGGAATAGCTTATGGTCAATGAATTCAATGCACTTACCATTACAGACAAACTTATCACTATTTCACCATTAAAGACAAACTGGAACTCCAAATAACATAAACTGGCACTCCAAATAAGTAATACTGGCATTCTAAATAACACAAACTGGCACTTCAATCAACAAAGTATTACTGACTCTAAACAACACTCACTGGACAATATTATAAAAAATACTGGCATACTAAATAACAAGAGAGTGGCTGAAGCTACAAATAAGTAAGACTGGCACTCGAAATAACACAAACTGGCACTCCCAATAAGTGATGATGGCACTCCAAACAACACAAACTGGCACTAACTGGCATATTAATTTTGCTTTTTTTTTTTTTTTTGCAGCAATCACCCTTCAAATACTTCTGAAATCACATAAATCATCCAAGTGCTGCAAATATATCAAAGTTATTTTATTTGATGAACCATGCCTTCACTGGTTCATCAAATAATAAACACTGGCACATTCAATAACAAAGACTGGCAATACAAAACCTATGTACTGGCAATATATTTAAT
Organism: Adenophora triphylla var. japonica; assembly: GCA_022495995.1. Lineage (NCBI taxonomy): Eukaryota > Viridiplantae > Streptophyta > Magnoliopsida > Asterales > Campanulaceae > Adenophora > Adenophora triphylla. Next base: position 771,232 of record JAFEMH010000094.1, read on the forward strand.
AAACAGAAACAGGCATCACTGGTACTTCAAATATTAAACAATGGTACATTCAATAACAAACACTAGCATATTTAATCTGCAAAACTGGCACTACTTAAAAAATTATAATACAATCAGTTGTAACAGTGTGAAAACAATAAAGTTTGGTTACAAAAATATCAAATCAAGTGTTCATTCGGGGTCTTCGAACCATACTCATTAGTAATTGGTTTTCTCCGTTCAAACTTTGTTTTAGGTTTCCTTTTTCTACCCTTTGTATCTGCACGTACAGGATCCGTCACTGTAGGTGCACTGAATGTTGTGCTTGTTGAAGCACTATTATTTTCACTTGTTGTTGGTCCAACACCTTGTACGTTTCGGGAGAGTATTTCTTGTACTAGCAATGTATCTCTATTAAACCCATCTTCTAGAATTCTTCTTGCATCACTGTTTTCATGGCATGTCATCATTAAATCATAGTACTTTCTCGCCATCTGTTGTTTCCAAGGAATTGAATTATATTGCTCAGTTGGAGTAGTAGATATACCTTGGTAAGTTTTATTCCATACATTTGATTTGGCTGTCTTTGTCCACCTTTTTTGAATGTACTCTTCCGGTATCCGATCGATATTTGTTAAGTTGAGAACCTTAATGCAATGAAAGCACAACCAACCGACTTCACTAAAATGATGGCATGTACAGTTCACAGTTATCTTTTCATTATTTCGAGAGAAAAGTACCCTTTCAAACTTGTCTGGATGGTTCTCATGAGCAACATCAAACAACTTGTTGTTTTCATCCAAGCAAAAGCCAATATTAAACTTTGCAGCAAAAGCTACCTTGACCTCATTCTCAAAAAATCTGAATATTTCCTCCGTGTAAACCTCCCTTGCATGTCTTATTAAAGCTCCATGTATTTATGTGCGAGGTTTTGAGTTTATTGAATCAAATTCCTTTCGTTGCTCCATACTTCTCCAATGTTTTACCGTCTCATTGAATATATCAAAGAATTGTGTTAGGGACGTACTTCTATTTGCTTTGAAACATATGGCATAATTTGTGCTCTCACTTCTCTGTGAAGTAATATGCCAGCTGAGAAGAAATCTTTACTCAATGCTGTACACCATTTCTCTCTTAAGCTATATAAACGATTGAACCATCTGTTCTCAAGAAGGTTATATTTTTCTAGCATTGAATGCCAACAATTTTCAAACTCAGATTCATCACTACATCCTCTCAAGCAATTGTTGAATTCCTTTTTAAATTCTTCATCTGTCTTTAGTTATCCAAAGTGAGATATAGCATTTTGTTGAATGTGCCACAAGCATAACCTATGTCTTGTTCTTTCCTCAAAAACCTGTCAATAATTTATAATATAGTCAAATACTATAAAATCTAACACTGGTACATTATAACAAATGATCTGGCACTTACTAACACAAGTACTGGCACTGTGTAAAACATGAACTGGCATTTAATTAGACAAGTAGTAGCACTGTCTAAAATATGTACTGGCACTTACTAACACAAGTACTGGCACTATCTAAAACATGTACTGGCACATACTAACATATGCAATGGCACATAGTAAAAAAACAATAAATGAAACATTGGAAATAAAATAAAAGTTACCTCTTCAATTGCTTTCGACATTGCAAAGTCTTGATCGGTGAAAATTATTTTTGTTTCTTTTCCACCCATTGATTTTACAAATTCTTTGAGAAGCCAAGCAAATGTTTCTGTCTTTTCACTTGTTAAGAAAGCACAACCAAACATCACAGTGTTCCAATGGTTGTTCACCCCAACTATTGGTGCACAAATCAAATTGTATTTATTTGTGTTATAAGTTGTATCAAACACAACAACATCCCCATACAATTCATAATCCTCCCTCATCATACCATCTCTCCAAAACAATGTACTGAGTCTACTTTCTTCCCCAAACTGCATTTTGAAGTAGAATCCTTCATCCTGAATTTGGCTCAGTCTATCAACTACAGTTTGTGCATCGCCCATTTCTATTTTTTCCATTCTCAATCTCTGTACAAAGTTAAGATGATCTCTTCTTGTATGCCCAACATATTCTTCCCCACCAGCTGTTTTTGCCAAAACATTAAATCCATCAGTTGGCTTGATGCCAGCTTCTTCAAATTGCTCTATTATTTTTCCTGTAGCTTCTAATATCGACCTCTCGCTATGCTTGAAGTGGTTCCATTCTGGCCTTGTCATCTCATGGTTGTGTTCAGTTTCGTGCCGTGCAATCACATACAAGTCTTCCTTAATTAACAATTTTACTCTCATAAGAGCCTGACAACCTGTCCTTTTAGAAGGGGCTTTCTTTTTCCTCATTTTTCTCTTTGGGTTTTCAATTCGTTCCAATGGAGATGGAATCTCTACTTCACCGACTTCTATTGGAGCTGGAACATTAATTTCTTTTCCTCTTTGTGTGTATCCTTGGCATGAACACATAAAATATTTATCTATTGGCCTTGATGTTTTCTTAGAGACACGCGAGGTTGTCATTTTAACACTGAATCCCAATGCATTGGAATGATCCTTGTACAATTGATACAGTTCTTCCCATGTCTTTGCTTTTATACCCAGCAGTGATAAAGTAATATCAATATGGCTTGCTGCAAATAAAAATAAAAAATTAGATTGAAAATAACATTGAAAAAATAGATGCTGGCATATTACATTGGAAATACTGGTACTTCAAATAAGTAATACTGGCATTCCAAATAAAACTCACTGGCACTTCAAAAAACACTCACAGGACAATATTATAAAAAACAATGGATCATTCAAAAATTAAAACTGACACTTCAAACCACACTAACTGGCACTTCAATAACAACAAAGTGGCTGAAGCTTCAAATAAGTAACACTGGCACTTGAAATAACACAAACTGGTATTTAAAATAAGTAATACTGGCACTCCTATCAACACAAACAGGCACTTCAAACAACATTCACTGGATATTATATTTATTGAGGAAGTATATTCTGTGGAATATACCTCCTTCAACAGTAATAAATAATGATAAGTTTGATTGTCTTTAATGGTCAAAAAAGCATTCAAACTTACTATTGAATTTAAAGAGTAATAAATGTGTACAGTTGGTAAGTGCATTGAATTCATTGACCAACTTTTTTGACTGGTTTCAAGTACTCAGCCTATATAAATCTGTCCAAAGGCAAGCATATACATCAAGTTCAAGAAAAATTCTACCTTTAATAATTTTTCTAGTGATGAACAAAGGCAAGGAAAATTCTAGTGAGCCAACTTTGGGTGATTCAAATGATGACAAAAGTTGGAAAATATACATGGTGTGCTACCAAAAATTCATCTATGGTCATCTTGTTGTTTTGCAGCCTTCTTCTGCAAATGGAACTCCCTCATTTCGTTGTCCATTGGAGCCATGTAATGGACACAATTGTAGGGATAAGGATTATGTGGGGATAGTCAATCATGCTCATGAGTTTGTCAACGCTCACAACATTGATGAAGCTGCTAGGATTCACCATAAGGCTTTGGAAATGTATTTGGAATGTATTTTGAATGAATATGATCCAAAAAACAAATTGAATGACAACGTAGGCGATGATGGAGCAGGTGGTAGTGGTAGTGTTTAATGGAACTAAATTATGATTTTAATATTGTTGTGTTTGATGTATTTTGTAATATAGGTGATGTATTGTTATCTGAATGTGCTTCAAATAAGTAATACTGGCACATTATCAAAACACTGGCACATTCAAAAATTAAAACTGGCACTTCAAACCAAACTAACTGGCACTTCATATATAAAGAAAATTATATTATACAGTAGATATTATTCATTAAAAAAAAAACTACAAACAAACAAACCACACAACACATAACAAATTATTCATTCATGCTCTCCATAAACTTATAGAGTGCAGAGTGCTGGAACATATCATGCTCTCCATAAGCTTTAGTTGCCCCACGATCCTTGGCATGTAACAGAAGAGAATCCCAAATCCATGTTGATTTCTTGCTGTTCTTATTGTCACAGAATGGGCAGTGAAGTTTATCTGAACTGTTCCACAAACTATAATATCCCTCCTTAATATCTTCTAAGAAACCTGAAATTTTTTTAGCAGCTCTTTCTTCTTCATTATCTTCAACATTTTTCTCAGACTTGACTGACCTACTCGTACTCATACCGAGAAATTGATTGCTTTTTAGATGAAATTTAGAAATAAAAAAGAAGTGAAGATCTAACTTATTTATACTGAATCCGTCACTGTTTTTGTTTGAAATTTGGCACTATTGAATCCGTGACTGTGTTTTGTTTGAAATGTAGTTAACTATTGAATCCGTGACTGTTTTTGTTTGAAATTTGGCACTATTGCTTATGGACAAAATGGAGCAGTACTAGTTGGGATAACTATTGAATCTGTGACTGTTTTTGTTTTTTTATTACTCAACTTGGAACACCTAACTTGGAACACCTGTCCTAGTGCATGCATTTAATCAACACTCACTGGAAAATATTAAAAAAACACTAGCACATTAAAAAATTAAAACTGGCACTTCAAACCACACTAACTGGCACTTCAATAACAAGACAGTGGCTGAAGCTACAAATAACACAAACTGGAACTTCAATAACACAAACTGGCACATTACAATTAGTAATACTGGCACTCATAACAACACAAACTGGCACTTCAATGAACAAAGAATCACTGACACTCTAAACAACACTCACTGGAAAATATTAAAAAAAACACTGGCACATTAAAAAATTAAAACTGGCACTTTAAACCACACTAACTGGCACTTCAATAACAAGACAGTGGCTGAGGCTACAAATAACACAAACTGGAACTTCAATAAGTCAAACTGGCACTCCAAATAAGTGATACTGGTACTCAACACAAACTGGCACTTCAATGAACAAAGAATCACTGACACTCTAAACAACACTCACTGGAAAATATTAAAAAAATATATTGGCACATTAAAAAATTAAAACTGGCACTTCAAACTACACTAACTGGCACTTGAATAACAAGACAGTAGCTGAAGCTACAAATAACACAAACTGGAACTTCAATAAGTCAAACTGGCACTCCAAATAAGTGATACTGGCACTCCTAACAACACAAACTGGCACTTCAATAACAAGACAGTGGCTGAAGCTACAAATAACACAAACTGGAACTTAATAACACAAACTGGCACTACAAATAAGTGATACTGGCACTCCTAAAAACACAAACTGGCACTTCAATAAACAAAGTATCCTAAAAAATTAAAATTGGCACTCCAAATAACACAAACTGGCAATCCAAATAACACAATCTGGCAATTAAAAAAATTAAAACTGGTACTTCAAACTACTAGCATTATATATATAAAAAAAAACTGGCATTATGAAATTGGCTTACCTGTATCATGATTATCATCAACTTCGTGCAGAATTCGATCAATTACAGTAGCATTATCTCCAGCTTCATCTTCGTGCTTAATTCGATCAATTGCAGTAGCATTATCTCCAGTTTCATCTTCGTGCTGAATTCGATCAATTACAGTAGCATTACATCCAGTTTCATCTTCAAAATCACGTAAGCCCATCTTAACCTAATAAAAATCGCCAGTATTGAATAAAACAATTAGGAACGATTGTAAATATATGAATTCATAGTCTATAATTGATAGTGAATCATATATTACCTAAATGTCTGAAACGGAATGATTTTCGATTGAATTTTGATTTAGCTCGATGAATTTCTATGTTGCGGCGTCGTAATTCTGTGTTTTACTGTGTGTGACTGTGTGTTCGTTTGAATTTGAGTTGACAAAAGACGGTTCAATTTTGTTACTGAACCGGTCTCCGGTTCAATACGCGTATCACAAGTTTAAACCGGGTCCAAAAACACGTTTTTTCATAATGTTATGAAAAAACTAGTTTTTCATAATGTTATGAAAAAACTAGTTTTTCATAAGACCAACTCTTTATATAAAAAAAAATAAATAGAAAAGTTGCATAAATATTCTTACCATTCATCTGATAGACTTTTAGTTGTGCACGTATTTGTTCAAGTTCATAAAAATTATATAAGTAAAAGATTTTTCTTTAAATCATTATACTAATCCAACCTTCTAAAATTAAAATTTATTATTATAACAAATTTTATGCTTGTAAATGCATATCCTAAATTATAACTCTTATTTAACAGGTTTTGCTATGCCCATCGAGTATCGACGGATTACTAACTAGTAAACACTAAACCCTAAACTATACTGATTTCGTAAATATTCGACGGGTTACTAACTAGTAAACACTAAACCCTAAACTATACTGATTTTGTAAATGTCAATGGAACCAAATAAATAAATAAGTATAGTTTAGAGTTTAGTGTTTACTCCCTCCGTCCCACAATACTTGACACACTTTTCCATTTTGGGCGTCCCACTGATAAGTCACACTTCCTAAAATGGCAAAGAATCTTTACTATTCCCTCCACTCATTCTCTCTCCTACATTATTTTAATACTCACAACACCATTATAATTTACTATTCTCTCCACTCATTCTCTCTCCTACTTAACTATCTACACTCACAACACATCAACCTTTTTACTTTTTCCTTAATTCCCGTGCGAAACAGTAACTGTGTCAAGTATTATGGGACAGAGGGAGTATGATTTAAGATTGTATTAGGGTTCATGGATTAAAGTTAGGATGGCTTTGGGTTAGAATTTAAAGTTTAGAAATAGGTTCATGGATTAATGTTTAGGGTTTAAGGTTCAGAAAAAAAAAAACTATACCTACTTTATAATAATGTGTGAAAGAAAAAAAATAAATTAAATTGACATTCCTTGTAAAATACTTATTACTAGTAGAATCATTTCATTGACAAGTAAAATATATACTACTACAAAATATTCTATTGCAAATGAATGATTTCTCTAGAGAAATAATTCTGAATGCTCCTTACGGGAGCACAATATATACTCCCTCCGTCTTAAAATGTTTATTCCATTTCATTTTTTTTTGTTAAACTTTGATCACAAATACTCCTTCCGTTCCACGTTAGTTGAGACTTCTTTCCCTTTTGGGCCGTCCCACGTTAGTTGAGACTACCCAAAATGGCAAAGAAATCTTCACTATTTATCCCACTCATTCTCTCTCCTATTTCACTTTTACACTCACAACATTCTCTCTCCTAACTATTTCTCCCACTCATTCTCTCTCCTATTTAATTCTTCATACTCACAACATTTTCTTTCACTTTTTCTCTCACTTACTTTTCCTTAATTGGTGTGCCCAAAAAGTTAGTCTCAACTAACGTGGGACGGAGGGAGTATATAACAATTTAATTATGTTCATTAAATTCTAAAAATTTCTATTGATTCACCATTAATAATATTATCAACAACAACTTTTAGAATTTCATGAACATAATTAATCTCTCATAAATTTGTGATCAAAGTTCAACAAAAAAGTCAAATAAGACAAACATTTTGGGACGGAGAAAGTTCTTACTCCATCCATCTGTCACTAAATATTAAATACAGAAAATTTTGGGGGAACTCTGTTTCCCCCAAACTTATAAAAAGTCTTGTTTTTAAAAAATCCAAGGCAAAAACTCAGTGTTTTAAGACATAAACTCGATGTTTTAGTTACTAACCTTAACTCGGTGTTTTAACGCCTAAACTCGATGTTTTAACTTCTAGGTATTTTAACGCCTAAACTCAGTGTTTTAAGCTCGAAACTCAATGTTTTACGCTCGAAACTCAAAATTAGAAAGTGAACTTTTTATAACTTATGAAGAAACAAGTTTCCCCCAAAATGGACTCTATTAAATAAAGGTTTATTTTTCTACGAATATTGATCCAAATCAATATTTCCTAGCTTCTAACAAATATTGAACTCATCGGTGGAGGTGGAAGGCGCGAAGATCATGATAGTATTTTTTGATCCATCCTCGAATTATATAGACCTCATGTTTTCGTTGTTTGATCAGCCATACTGGATCATCTTTTTGGGCTACTAGTATGTCCAAGCAATGAGATCCTGCACAAATCAACATTGAGCCAAATATTACTACTTTTTTCTCGAATAAAAAATATTAAGTAGAAATTACATAGTTTAAAAGGTCATAAGCTAGTTTTACCTGAAATTTTTTAGAAAGGATAACTAAATTATAAGGTATCCTTCTTAGTTTATGTGTACGATACATTCTACGTTACTTACTTGGACTATTCAAATATGATGAAGTACCCGTTTTGGCATCACCTCTCCTTAATTTGTTTTCGCAAGAGATCTTGACCTTGGAATTGACTCATGAATAATTGACATGAATTATGCATTAAAGGCTTGATGACACGGTGTTACGTTGAATGTTTGATGCATACGCGATGCAAATTATAGTCAAAGTCAATGCAAAAAGTCAAGATTTGATCAAATTGCCTAACAAAATTTCGGCATGACCTCTCATCAACTTGCTTTCACAAGGGATCTTGACCTCAGCGTTGACTTTAAACGTAATTAGCATGAACTATGTGTCAAAGGATTTATGCCACGGGCTAGACCAAAAACCGACCAAGTATCGGTAAAAAAGTGTGATACGAAATGTGCATGATTGACACTATCGAGGATAAGGTTGGGTGGGATAGCCCCGTGTGCGCAAGAGAGGCATGGTAACACCTTCGAACTGTATCTAAGAGCACCCCGAGTTAGGGTTGAAGTGTGCAAGTGTACAAGATAGAGTGTGAGTAGTGTGAGGTAACTATGTTCCCTTTTGAGTTAAAATAGAGATTCTCAAAATGTGTTTTAAAAGGATGCCAAAGAAATTTACAATGCTCCAAGTGAACACACATTTCTGGTCTACGAAACTAGAGACTCTGGGTTCGAACCCCAGTAGAGTCACAACTGAAAGTGCCCCGATCAAATGCACCGATTGTATGGGTGGTTTGAAAATATTTTGTAAAGGAGGGACGGAACCGCAATATTCAAATACAGTCTTCACGTCGTATTTTTATCCCCAAAACATTGAAAAATGGCTATTAATGTAAAATATGAGTCTGGAGGCCACTTTATACCTCGAAAAGAGTATAATAAGCTCACTTGAAATGCCTCGTATCTATATCTATGAGTCTACCTAGTCAAAATGTTTATGTGTGTGTGTTTTAAGTCAAAATTAGCTAAATAAAGGTTTTCGAAAATAAGTACACTTTTGGAAATCAGTTTAAGATGGAAATAACATAAAACAATTGATTTAATTTTAACTAACAAAAGCCAAAAACTTATAAAAAACGCGTTTTTTGTTAACTTAACAAAAAAACGTGTTTTAAACGAAGGCGGGGCGTCTCTCTCTCCTCACGGTCTCTCTCTCACTAAACGCAAAGCCTTCTTCTTCTTCACCGCAAATGAAATTGAAGTGGATTTGCTCATACGAAAAGCTTTCCGAAACTCCTCGTCGGGACAGTCGTCGCTCCGGCGATCCAAATTCATCAATCATACTCTTCCAATTCATCATTCCGGCCGATCCATCCATCTCCAATGGCGGCCCTACCTTTCGCTTCAACCCAGGCGAGGTTGAAGAGGATTAGAGAGAGAGAGAGTTGGTTGAGGAAGAAGGTCTGAGGAGCGAGAATGGAAGATCGCCATTTCCGCCTTTCCGTCCGCCTAGTGAGAGAATTGGTTTTGTTCGAATTCAAAATGGGGAATTGGTTTTTGTTCGAAATTCAAAACCCTAAGCTTCTCTGTTTTGATTTCTGGTTTTTGTAGGCCATTGCTCTTGTTTTTGAATGCCAGTTATCTAGTTTTGAAATGCCAGTTTATAAGCATTTGAGTACCAGTTTGAGAATTTGATGTATTGGTGGACTGGGTAATTAGATGTCAGTTTATGTGTTTTGGAGTGCCAGTCCATGTATTTTGGAGTGCCAGTTAGTGTATAATAGTGCCAGTTCATATTTTTTGAATGCCAGCAAAAATGATTATCAGTGTTTTTTGAGTGCCAGTGTCTGTGTATTTGAGTGCCAGTGTATGTGATTTTGAATGCCAGTTCATGTTTTTTTGAATGCCAGTGCTTGTGTTTTTGAGAGCCAGCAAAAATATTAGTGTAATAAAGTGCCAGTGTTAGTTGAACAGAGTGCCAGTGTGAAGAGTGCCAGTTCATGTATATAAAAGTGCCCGTGTAAAAGTGCCAGTGCCAGTTTAACAAAGTGCCAGTGTCGATTTACACCGGCACTTTGTTAAATTGGTACCGGCACTTTTTCACCGGCAATTTGTGATACATGAATCGGCACTTTATCACACTGGCAGTTTGTTAAACAGACACTGGCATAAACGGGGAAACCAGTAATTACAAAAATGCCACCGTTTATTTTGAACATGGCTGCCAGTATTTACAAAATTGCCACCGCTTAATTTGAAAACACGTTTTTTCATATCTTAAGAAAAAACTAGTTTTTCATAAGACCAACTCCTAACAAAAATGAAGGAATTTGACTTATTTATAAAAATATAATTGCACATTTAAAAACACATTTTTCCTAGCTTTTTGACAATACTCCCTCTGGTCCCAACTACGTGTCATTTTGGAGATTTTCACACGCCAAAAACTTGTAAAAAACGCATTTTTTCACAAGTTTATGAAAAAACGTGTTTTAAAATTACTTAAAACCCGTCCCCTGTTGCGTCCCCTCCCCTTCAATTTCTTTAACTTATAAAATCTCACCACTTAGGTCAGACATGCCATAGTATCTCTCAGTCAAGATGAGATCCATCATCTTCGTAGATTCATGGGCACACACCACTTCACTTCTCAATCAATCAACCCAATACAAATTTCCTCTTCTACGATTAAGCAGCACTTACCCCATGAATTTGAATCCCCCAAATTCCCTGAATCACAAAACCCCCATCTCTTCTCTCGCCGTCTCCGCTGTTCTAACCAACGAATTAGACACTCAACCTACTTTCGATTTCAAATCTTATTTGCGGGATAAGGTTAATTCTGTGAATAAAGCTTTGGATGAATTCTTACCCATCAGAGATCCACCCATGATTCACGACGCCATGCGTTACTCCCTCCTCGCCGGCGGCAAGCGTGTTAGACCCATTTTATGTATTGCCGTTTGTGAGATTACCAGTGTTTTTGAGTGTCAGTGTATGTGTTTTTGAGTGCCAGTGTATGGATTTTTGAATGTCAGTGCATGTGTTTTTGAATGCCAGTGCTTGTGTTTTTGAGAGCCAGCAAAAATGATTACCAGTGTTTTTTAATGTCGTGTATGTGTTTTTGAGTGCTAGTGCATGTGTTTTTGAATGCCAGTGCTTGTGTTTTTGAAAGCCAGCAAAAATGTTAGTGTAACAAAGTGCCAGTGTTAGTGTAACAGAGTGCCAGTATGAAGAGTGCCAGTTCAAGTATATAAAAGTGCCCGTGTAAAAAGCGTCAGTGCCAGTTTAACAAAGTGTCAGTGCCAGTTTACACTGGCACTTTGTTAAACTGGTACTGGCACTTTTTTCACTGGCACTTTGTTACACATGCACTGACACTTTGTCACGCTAGCACTTTATTTAACTGGCACTGGCACAAACGGGAAAACACAAAACACGTTTTTTCTAAGTGCCAGAAAAAACGCATTTTTTATAAGATCAACTCTTTTCACACACATTAAGAAAGACAATTATATATTACTATAACCTTAGGAACAAAGTACTCCCTCCGTCCCGCCCGACTTAGGTTGTTTAGGTTGGGCACGGGAATTAAGGAAAAAGTGTAAGTGGGTGGATGTTGTGAGTATGAAAAGTGATGTAGGTGAGAGAAAGTTGGGTAGGGAGTAATGAGTGAAAATTTGTTGTGAGTGTAAATGTGGATCCCATTAATAAAGTACTTTCCATTTTGGGATTGTCCTAAGTCGGATGGGACGCTCAAAATGGAAATATGTCCTAAGTCGGACGGAACGGAGGGAGTACCAAATATGCCCTCATTAATTGTGTATCTTTTACATTAGATTCACTAAAAAAGTATAACTAATGACGACATGAAACAAGTTTAAATAGGAATAATTTTGGGGATTTGCCCTAAAATAACATGTATTTTGTATTAAATTTTTAGTTTTAAAATGAAATATATTTTGGATTGCAGGAAGTAAGATTTGGGTGACACGAAAATTGTTGAAATCAACATCAAAATGAAAGCTGCCGACAAACAATTTACTATGTACACGCTTGATGTTTTGCACGTAAATTAAGAAGGGAGTATTATATTGAAAGTGTTGTGGGTGAAAAGTAAAATAAGAGAGAAAATGAGTGGAGGGAATAGTAAATTATAATTGTATTGTAAGTATAAAAATAATATAAGAGAGAATGAGTGAAGGGAATAGTAAATTCCATTTTAGAAAATGTACACATAAATTTGAAACGCCAAAAATAACAAAATATATACGTATTTCTCCTCCATTGATTTATCTTTAAAAGATAAGTAAATTATTGCACCCTAGCAAAAGCTTTCTCGTTAAAGGCTCCGCTGCCAACGTCAAACGCAATATAAAAGTACACCCTCCCTCTGATTGTTTTAAAATTAATGACAACAAAACTTTTAAATTTGCTATTCATAAAAAAATAAATTAAATTTATTTTTGATTATACTCCCTCCGTCCCAGCGAAAGAGCCATCAAATTAGCCGGGCACGCAAAATAAGAAATGTGATGTAGGAAAGAGAAAAAGTTTAAATGTTGTGAGTATGAAAAATTAAATAGGAGAGAGAATGAGTGTGAGGTGATGTAAGAAAGAGAATGTTGTGAGTGTAAAAGTAAAGTAGGAGAGAGAATGAGTGGAGAGAATAGTGATTTAAGGTTTCCTTTTCGGGAAAGTGGCTTTTTAAATGGGACGCCCAAAAAGGAAATAAATGGCTCTTTCGCTGGGACGGAGGGAGTATATATACTCCCTCCGTCCGATCGATGATAATGTATAAACTTTCTTTTTTGGGCGTCCCACAATAATATATACTTTTCTAAAATGGAAAAAAATCTTTACTATTCGCTCCACTCATTCTCTCTCCTACATTATTTTAATACTCACATCACCATTATAATTTACTATTCTCTCCACTCATTCTCTCTCCTATTTTATTTTCACACTCATAACACTTTCAATATAATATTTCCTCCTTAATTCCCGTGCAAAACTCAAAAGTCTATAAAAATGTGGGACGGAGGGAGTATATATATATATATATATATATATATATACTCCCTCCGTCCCACCGATCTTAAGAAAACTTTCTATTTTGGGCGTCTCGCCGATCTTAAGAATTTCAAAAATGGAAAGTTTTTATTATTTTTATACTCTTTCTACCCCACTCATTCTCTCTCCTACTTTACTTTTACACTCACAACATTCTCTCTCCTAACTATTCATCCCACTCATTCTCTCTCCTATTTAATTTTTCACACTCACAACACTTCTTCCACTCATTCTCTCTCCTAATACTATAATAATACTCCCTCCGTCCCACGTTAGTTGAGACTTCTTTTCCTTTTGGGCCGTCCCACGTTAGTTGAGACTGCCCAAAATGGCAAAGGAATCTTCACTATTTACCCCACTCATTCTCTCTCCTATTTCACTTTTACACTCACAACATTCTCTCTCCTAACTATTCCTCCCACTCATTCTCTCTCCTATTTAATTCTTCATACTCACAATATTTTCTTTCACTTTTTCTCTCACTTACTTTTCCTTAATTGGTGTGCCCAAAAAGTTAGTCTCAACTAACGTGGGACGGAGGGAGTATTCCTTAATTCCCGTGTCATTTTATTTTTTCTTAAGCTGGGTGGGACGGAGGGAGTGTATATATATATATATATATATATATATATATATATATATATATATATATATATATATATATATATATATATATATATATATATATATATATATATATATATACCGAACATACCAAAAGTGTCGAGTTGGGCCAAGTAAGCAAAGTTCAATCCTCAAAGCAACTATTACCCCAGCCTATCAAGGGGTCCAGGCCCAATCAATACGAGGCCCACGGCCCATCTCACATATCAGTCGACTAAGCCCGACGTCCGACCCACCAGGTTCCGACCTAACTTAGTCCGACCTCACTATCCAAGCTCTAATACGGGTACGATCCATGCTCTACCCGTCAGTCAGGTCGACCATTCCTCAAATGGCGACCTCGACCTAAAAACAACAAGTGACGACCTGACACTTGACGGCGTATTTGGTTGAACAATTCTCATAATCACATCCCTACAAATCAGGGACCGTTATAGACACGTTCCCATGACCAATAACCGCCGCTACAATCTCGGAGCGCATGTCGCCTTCCCAAAAATACATCACTATTGCCTATAAATACTTCATCACTACCAAACGGTGAAAGGTAACTGTCATTTTGTTATCTGAATTCATTATTCAATACATTTTGAGCTATATACACTGTTATCTTACTCTCACGCCCGAGCGTCTTCGCCGGAGACACATCCGGCTAGTTGTGGGTTCTGATTTCAGGTCAAGAAGCCAGGTGATTGGTCCTGCCACGTGGAGGATTACTGATAAGCACAATTCCTGCAGCATCAGTTTGGTTCCATTGCCGGGAACTGTGCTTTCACTTGACCTCGAAAACTTCATCAACCTACAACAATGGTGACTCCAGACGGGCATGTCGCAGATGCCTCTGAAGAGTTCGAAGAAGTGAACAATAACAACAATACGAACGCTGGAAATCTCAACACCAATGCTGAAAACGCAAATCTGCCTCCTCCCCCACCAAATCGCCCTCATGGTAGAGCAACACGCTCTACCGGTGTTGTTGATGGCGAGGATTGCCGGATACGAGAAGGGGGAAAAGACACGTGGAGGGACATGGAGCTCCACCTCCCCTAGCGTCCAACCGCTCGGTGAATGTTGGAAATAGAGGCGGGTCCCTCATCCAACCCATTGAGCAGAAGGAAATGTTATTGGAGCGAGCCCGCATTTTGGCCGAGCTGCTGCAATGGAGGATGCTGAGAAAGCGGATATAAGATCAGAGAGGGTGGCTCCCTCTCAAACCTCAAACAGGCAGCAGACCAGGAGTGTTAGGCCCAATGAAGGTGTGGGTCAAAATGGTGATCAAAGGATGGTAGTCCGACCTCAGTCACCTATCCCTGTGCCAAGTAATGACTTAAGGGCTAGCCTCACCAGGAATAGGGAGTAGGAGGCTCAATCAGATTTGAGGACACAATTAACCGCCAATAGAAACAGGCGTGTTTCCCCTGCCCGGACACAAAGATCAGGATCCCATAGGGACAGGAATGGGCCCAGGTCGCCCATAAGAGACGAGAGGCGCAGGTCGCCACTCGGGGGTAATAGGCGCAGGTCGCCTACCAGAGATGATAGGCGCAGGTCGCCACAAAGGAATGACAGGCAAAGATCTCCAGTTCGGTCGGAAAGAGCTCCTTCCCACAGAGACAGAAGAAGTAGACAAATGACTCCACCTAGAAGCGAGGGCCAAAGGTCGAATGCTGTTCCCCCTGTTGTAGAGGACAGACCTGATGCTAGGGAGTGGCTCCAGTGGAAGAGAAAGTTCGAACAATGGGAGGAAGAGAAGAAAAAGGATACTGGAAAGGTTGAACGAATTGACTTTGCTCTTCGACCTCTATCCAAGGAGATGAGAGACAGTCGACCTCCTCCTAGTTTCAGATTGCCCCTATTGGAAAAGTACTCAGGGGCAACCAATGCCAAGAATCACATAGCACACCTGGAAGCCACGATGTGTTTTGTCGCCAACGAGGACGACAATATGTGCAAAGCCCTCATAAGCACACTCACAGGGGCAGCCTTGACATGGTTCAATGGTTTGACGGCTGGTAGTATCACCACTTGGACGTGTTTAAGAACAAAATTCCTAGATCGCTTCTCGACCGCTGGAGCTCGAAAAGTGACGGTTACTGATCTAAGCAACTTGGTGCAAGCTAAAAATGAAAGCTCAATGAGCTACTTAACCAAGTTCAAGGAGATGGTGGATAAGATCGAGGAAGATCTCACTGACAGAGAAGTTATCAACTCGCTTCAGAATGGTATTTCCTCGGCGGACTTGGATTATGAACTCACGGCCAGACAAATACAACTCGACAGAGTTGTTCGAAAAGGTATACAATGTCGCGCTAGCCGAGGAGAGAAAAGAAAGAAGAATGGAAAAGGCCCCAAACCGAGGTCGGCGATGACAAGAAGGACTCCAACAAGAATGGAGGAAACAATAAAAATGGCAAGAACAGACAAGGGCGACGAGAGAAGGTGCCCGAGACTTTCACTCCCACGACGGTGAGTCGAACCGAAATCCTAAATGCAGTCGGCGCTCCACTGCCCCAATGAACCCGTGCAACAAGTTCAAGGGACAACAGCAAATACTGTGATTACCACAAGGACACGGGTCATCTCACGGAGGATTGTTTAGGCTTGAAGCGCATTATCCAAAGAATGGTCGAACAGGGAAGACTCGACGCATATGTGAAGAGGCCTCAAACTGGTGGAGGTGAGCAGCCTGCAGGTGGACAACAAGGACCGAGGCAACCTAGATTGAACCTGGGGGTCATTACAGAACAAGCAAGCAATACTGCCATCAAGCACAAGATCTTTCAACTCAGTAAAGCACCACATGTGCCTCCAAGGAGAGATGTCAGAGATGAGGTGATCAGCTTTTACCCCCATGAGTTGGCAACCAATATGGCGGCTAGGGAGCAAGTTCTCGTCATCCCAGGCCTCATAGACGGATGTACGACGAGCAGACTCTTAGTTGACACGGGGGCCTGTAAGGATATTTTGTTCTACAAGACTTTCAAAGAGATGGGTCTTAATGACGAGCAGCTTGAAAGATATGACGGCAGGTTGGAGGGCTTCACCAACCATCGAGTCGATGCTAAAGGCCAGATAGAGCTCGACGTCGACCTAGGCCAGCACCCTTACAGGGTCGTATCAAAGGTAAAATTTATTGTGATAGATGTGAACAGTGACTATGCTGCTATCCTTGGTATTCCTGGCCAGGTGGCACTTGGAATGGTGACATCAATACCTCATCAGCGAGTCAAGTTCCCCACACCTGCTGGAGTAGGCTGCGTACAAGGCACAGCTCGAGCCTACCTAGACCATGTTCTTCGGGAAAGAAAGAAGAGAGAGTTAGAAATTGAGACTGCAGATGGTTACTTGAAGCTGTCCCAGTCGGTCACCAAAACTACTCGACTGTCAACAATCACCAATGTGGAGGAGTCGACCTATCGCTCAAATGACGAAGTCATGATTGAGTCGACACGTCACTCTGAAACCACAGAGGTCGATCCAGATGTAGTTATGGTCGATCAAGTCCTCATAGGCAACCTATGCCTCCAAATCGACAATAACTCGGGGGCCACCACCACCACCAGCGAGGTTACAGACAAGTTGGATGACATGATAGCAGAAGAAGCTCCACACCTGGGGGCCGAGGAGAGACAAGGGGTCAGAGAAATCATCATTGAAACCTTACAGTTCAGAGATGGTCCAGAGTTAGAAGCTGTGGATGAGCTAGAGTCAGTAATCACTAACCCTTCCTATCCCGACCAAAAAATTCAAATTGGGAAGCAGCTATCTGTTGAAGAGCGAGCAGAAATCATTGAGCTACTCAAGGAGAGTAATGACGTCTTCGCATGGAGAGTAGAAGACATGAGGGGAATCAAGGAAGAGGTCGCCGTTCATCGACTTGAAGTCAACCCGACCATAAAGCCTAGACCCCAAAAATTGAGAAGTTTTGCTCATGATAAGGAGGAAGCCATAAAAACTGAGGTACAAAAACTTTTAAGTGCAGGGATAATCAAGGAGGCCACTCACACAACGTGGTTAGCCAATGTGGTCATGGTGAAGAAATCAAATGGCAAATGGCGGATGTGTGTCGACTTCACCACCCTAAATCTCGCCTGCCCGAAGGACAGCTACCCCCTTCCAAGAATCGACAAACTAGTTGATTATATTGCTAGTCACTCCACCCTCAGTTTCCTCGACGCTTACTCAGGGTACCACCAGATTAAGATGCATGAGGATGACATAGTAAAGACGGCATTTCAAAGGGCGGGTGGAGGCATCTACCGCTACAACATGATGCCATTTGGATTGAAGAACGCAGGTGCGACTTATCAAAGAATGGTGAACAAGGTCTTTGCTTCACAAATTGGTCGAAATATGGAGGCTTACGTCGACGACATGGTCATTAAAACTAAGGCCGGACGTCACGTAGTCGACTTAAAGGAGACATTCGCCAATTTACGAGCAAACGACATGAAGCTCAACCCCAGCAAATGTGTCTTTGGAGTTGCAGCTGGCAAGTTCCTGGGGTTTATGGTATCTCAACGGCATAGAAGCAAATCCGAAAAATCAAGGCCCTAGTCGACATGAAAGCCCCCACTTGTATCAAAGAAATGCGGCGACTTAACGGAAGGGTAGCAGCTCTTGGTCGCTTCATATCTAAGTCAGCAGAGAGGTCTCTCCCCTTCTTCAAAGCATTGAGGGGGACGAAAAATTTTGAATGGACGACCGAATGTCATTCGTCGTTCCAACAGCTGAAGGATTACCTCGTCACTCCACCTCTCCCCGAGCGGCCGACCACTTTGGTGAAACCTTATTTGTATATCTCGGTAGGAGACAAGTCGGTTGCAGCAGATCCCGATCGTAGAAGAGGGAGGACTTCAAAAGCCGCTTTACTATGTCGGCAAAGCCTTATCGGATGTGGAGACCAGGTATTACAATGCTAAAAAGGTCGCCTATGCTCTAGTCGTAGCTTCAAGGAAGCTACGAGCTTATTTCTTGGCTCACCCTATTGTGGTATCGACCAATGCGCCCTTGAGAAAAATATTACACAAGCCGGAGAGTTCGTGTCGATTGCTCAATTGGTCAATTTCCCTTACCGAATTTGACATTGAGTATAGACTCGAAAGAGCGCCGAAGGCTCAAGCTCTAGCAGATTTCTTGGTCGAGCTTACGTTCACCAAGGAAGACAAATAACAGGAGCTCCGAAAGAGAAAACTAAAGGGAAAGAGCCGGAGTCTCGTGTCGACATCGCCTACCCGATGATTGTTGGAAGGTCTATTTAGATGGATCGCCACCAAGAATAGCAGTGGAGCCGGGATAGTGCTAATTGAGCCGAGAATGCGGGACGGTTAATACGAGGAGTCACTAAGGTTCAAATTTGATGCTTCCAACAACCAGCCGAATATGAAGCCTTGATAGCAGCCTATAGAATACGCCAAGTGTTTTGGAGCAACTAAAATCATGGCTCACCGTGATTCCCAATCGATAGTCAACCAGTGCCGAGGCGAGTACGAGGTGCTAAGTTCCACGCTGATTAAATACTGCGACCTGGTGAAGGAGCTAATAAAAGATTTGGAATTTTGGGAGATTCAGAGGATTGGAAGGGAAGACAACGAGCTAGCCGACCTCCTCTCGAAATTAGCCACTTCAGATGAACCACATGGTGAGCCCATCTCTTACCTCGAAAATCCAGCTTATGAGAGGGTAAAAATTCAATGTGTAGATGATCCCTCGAGAAATTGGATTTATGAGAAGTGCTGGATCGAAGAAATGAAGGCGTACCTAGAAAGCGGCGAGCTGCCTGATGACGAGAATAAGGCTCGAGCTATCAAAAACAAAGCTCCAAGATACGTCATTCAAGGAGGCGACCTGTTCAGAAGATCCTACACTCGACCATTGCTAAAGTGCATCCATCCTCAAGAGGTCGCCCTATTGATACATGAAGTACACAGTGGAATTTGTGGCGGACACCCGGGGGCCAGAACTCTTGCAGACAAGTTAATCACTTTGGGGTACTACTGGCCGCATATGAGAGCTGATACTCATAACTTCGTTCAACAATGTGATAAATGCCAAAGATTCGCCAACTTACCTCATATGCCTACCACCGAGCAGACTCCAGTAATTGCAACTTGGCCATTTGACATGTGGGGTGTCGACTTGATTGGACCCTTCCCTCCCGCCCGTGGAAATTGCAAGTATGTGATCGTTGCCATAGATTACTTCACTAAATGGGTTGAGGCCAAACCATTAGCTCGCATCACAGAGGAGAATGCAATCAACTTCATTCACGACTTCATTTGGTGTCGGTTTGGTTTTCCTCGAGCCATAATATCAGACAACGGACTGCAGTTCTCCAGAGCCTTCGAAGCAGAGATGAATCGGGTAGGGATCAAGCATTGGCAATCTTTTGTCGCCTATCCTCAAGGAAATAGGCAAGCTGAAGCAGCGAATAAACTGGTTCTGTCTGCACTCAAGACAGGTCTCGTAGGTCGACGCAACAACTGGTTGGACGAACTCCCCCTTGCTCTTTGGGCAGTTCGCACAACCACTCGGGGCCTACGGGGGAAACCCCATTTGCTCTTACATATGGATCAGAGGCCATGGCACCTGCTGAGCTCAGATTTCCCACTGCTAGAGTGACTTTCTTCAATCAGGAGAAGAATGACATCAACAGATTGATCGACTTGGATCTAGTCGACGAGAAGCGAGATACAGCTTACCTTCGAATGGTCAACTACAAGCAGCGAACTAAAAGTTACCACGACAAGAAGGTCAAGGAAAGATCATTCCAAGTAGGAGACCACGTGTTGAGAAAGATTGAAGCAACGGGAAGGAGAACTCAGCAAAATAAACTGTCTCCCAACTGGGAAGGTCCTTACATAGTCACTCGAGTCGTCAAGGAAGGAACTTACATGATAGCTCATCCTGGGGGTGAGGAGTTAAAGCATCCTTGGCACGCCACTCACCTCATCAGATATTACTTCTAGTTTCCAAATTCCAAGCTCAAAGTTTGTCCTAAGTTCTAGTTTTCTATGTAAGCATGCTTTACTTCAATGAAATTACAAATTCTATTCGACCAAACATTGTACTACACTCTATGCAATAAGCTCGATTCTTAATCATCTTTGTACCTTTAAGTGAGTTCGACTCTTAGTCAACTCCACTTCAATAAGCTCGATTCTTAATCAGCTTTGTACCTTTAAGTGAGTTCGACTCTTTGTCAACTCCACTTCAACAAGCTCGATTCTTAATCAGCTTCGTTCATTAAGCAAATTCCGACTCTTAGTCGACTGAACTCTAACAAACTCGACTCTTAGTCAGTCTGCTCTAATTAGCTCGACTCTTAGTCAGCCTCGTTGTAACAAGCTCGATTCTTAATCAGCTTCGTTCATTAAACTAAGTCCGACTCTTAGTCGATTTAGCTCTAACAAATTCGACTCTTAGTCAATCATGTTTCCAAAAGCTACATAAGTCTGAGGTCGACTTAACCGTCATAGGACAGGTCGACCTTAGTCTTAGAATGACTCATTGGCCCTACTATATCTAGCTCGACATATACATGCTGACATCAAAAGCATACAACACACAATAAAGGGAAGTCAGCTACGATTAAATATAAGTAAGTCTCCTAAATTGGGCCAAGACTTAGGCAAATAAAGTTATGATGTTTCATGCCTCCCTAAAACCAGGGCCAAGGCATATGAATAATTACGGACATAAAAAGAAAAAAATTGTTTGTGACTTGTTCTTTACATCATCCACTTAAAAAGCGACCTAAGAGTTCTGGTTATCATTGGTAGTTTCCCCATTCACGTCGCCTTCTTGTTGCTGCGGGCTTAGGGGTTTACCCGACTCTGAGTATAATTGCTGATCAGACTCTTCCTCCATAATGGCAGCATCCTCAAGCTCTTGCAGAACCACATCAAAATTCCTCTCGACAGTTGGGGGAGCTTCCCATTTCTCGCATCCATCTTCTTCATCTTCCTGAGCAATGAAAGCCAAATCATTTTCAAGGTAGGGAACGAGCGAGTGACCACCACGAGCTGCCATGTCGTACTGGGATTCAGAGAACCAACAAGCTAATTGCTCGATGGTAACTGTGGCTGATGAATCCACCAGTGCTCGACGCGCCATGTGTCTCTTGCCGACCTCCAGAAAGTCCTGCGCCTTGGCCACGATGGCATTGTAGTACTCATCTCCCTCCTTAAATTTATCAACTGCAGCTTTCGCAGCATCCTTAGCAGCAACAGCAACGGCAGCCTGAAGGTCTTCTTGCCACTTTACCCGCGCTCGCCGATGATCCTCATTCAGCTCGACCAAGAAGGTGTCCTTCTCCTTCAGAAGTTTGGAAACTGTTGCCAGCTCCGTCTTGGCCTTCTCAAGTTCTTTCTTCTCAGCATCCTTCTCCGCCTCCACCTCCTTGAGCTTGGATTCCGCAGCTTCAAGATCTACCAAGGCTTTTTTCTTGACCATTTCCATGGCGTCATATGAGTTGTCCAAGTCGTTGAATTTTTCCCTTAGCTCGTGCATGTACTGGGACTTCTTGGATAAGTCTTTAAGAGCCTGCCTCTCTCTCTCAATGGAGGCCCTCCAAGAGCATTTAACCTGCTCGACCATAGTAAGATTCTGCATCAAAGGAAATCAAATAAGAGTTAGCTCGGAACTCAAGTTGGTCGAGTAAGAGAACAAGCGACTAGATTGAAAAGGAGAGTGAGAAATTACCTCACAATGAGCCATCCCAGAACGAGCTGAAAATTCCTCGGGGGTGATCCCCTTATCGGTGAAATGAGCTAGGAGGTCGACATCTATTGCCCTCCTAACAATAACTTGGCCCAGGCTCATATCGGGGTAACGACGGCTCAAACTGTTGACCCCTGTTAGTGGAGGAACGTCACTCAACCTCCTCATCATTTCATCCAGAGACTCTTTACTTGGGGGAGAAGAAGTTGGTGGAGGCAATTGGCTCGAAGACACAGATTTTCCCTTCTCAGATCGAGACCTCTTCCTCGAGCTCAGAGGACGATCGTCATCATCTTCCTCCATGACATCATCATCAATATTGACGACGTTCTGAGGACTAACCACATTTACCCCAGCACCCGAGGTTGCAGCATTGGCATCAGAGATTGGGTCAGAACTCAAGCTGGGTCTAATCGACCTCGTTGACTCATCACCTCCTTCATTGACATTCGCGTAAGGGGTCCCACTCGCCGAGGGATCTTCCAACTCAACCTCTTCCATGGGGATCATCCCGACCCAGTCCTTGGGCAAAGCAAATTGTTCCTCGCACTAGCCTTCCCTCTCTCTCTACTCGCCCTAGCATTGACCGCCCCATGGGCTTTCTTAGCTTTCTTCTTATCCGATACTCCCACTATTCGAACCATGGCAGCTTCTTGTTCGGGAGTCAAAACTGCACGACACCAAAGTAACCAAGTGTTAGCTCGGCAATTCAAAATAGTTCTATGTACGAGCTAGATAGTTCTACATACGAGCAAACAATTGGCGAGCTAATTGGTACAATTCAAAGCAGTTCTATGTACGAATTAACTAACTCTACATACGAGCATGCAATTTGATGAATAAAGAAATGCAAGTCAAAATAGTTCTTTGTACGAGCTAGATAGTTCTACATACGAGCAGGCAAGCGACGAGCTAATGAATAAAGACGAGTAAAACCTTACCACCAATGTGTTCTCCATTATCCTTGCAATAACCAGCTTTCTTCTGGCAAAATTGACAATTCTCCTCTAGTCTACCCAAAGAGTGAGTAACCCAATCAGGGTATACCTGACCCCTCAGTACTGGGACAAGAGGCTCCACTACCCCATCTCCAGGCATCATCCCGGCTTGGATATAGTTGTATTTAGTCGTCCCTAATGACTCCCACATGGGTCCGTTCTTAACCAAAGCACACAGCTTCCTATACAAAGTTTGATGCCAAGGAGGCTCCCAATAATTCTCCTCACTAATCACGTCAGACTCGCTATTTGGCAAAGGGAATTCCCATCCCAACCTACTCTCTACAAAAACCACGTATGAATTCCAGCTGCTATGCTTATTGGGAAGATTGGCAAACAACTTTGGAGAATTGGGTTTGGAAGGAGTACTAATCCCCCAATCTGCCTTGTCGAGCTTTGGAGCAAAAAATTCCTTGAAGACTCTCATGCAAGGCTCATGGCCTAGAAACCTACATACCATGGCAAAGCACACTAGTACCCCGCAAGTGTTGGCCCTAAGTCAAGGGGAAGAGCATCCATGCATTCCAGAAATTCGTTGATAAAGGGATCTAAGGGCAACCTCAAGCCCGCTTTGAACTGACCATAGAAAAAAGCAACCCTAGTGGCATCAGTGGTGAAGGTGGCACGGTCCTTGGCCATGAAATCCGCCCTAGTAAAGATAGTTACCCTACAATCCGCCCTATTTATCCCACAAAAGTCATAGACCATGGAGTAACGGGACTCCATATTCTTATTCCCTCGCAGAGGCCTAGGAGGTACATATCCTCTCTCATTTTTCCCCGGTACAACAAAGGAGCCAAATGCATCCACTATCCTGGGACTTGATGAAGTTGAAGCTGTAGCTCCACCTTGAGTCGTCATATCTGTACAAACAAAAGAGGAAGCAGGGGAGTCAGTCCTATGATTACATTCAACACCTACCTAAGGGCGACCTAGACTCCCCTGGAAAACCTATTCTATTTCTAAGGAAGGAAGGTTTATGGACATCCCTAACATAAAACAAGGTGATATGGTCGAGTAGTTCATGGAACAGATGGAAAGTGACGATATTTGAATCATCGACTACTAGATTTTCAACGTCTCCTACAATGGGCAAACCTATCTCACTGAAATTCAACTCCCACCTAGTCAAGATGGAGGCGCATTCATCCAAGGACATCACTCTCCACTCACCATTCACGTTCTTATACACCCTACGGTCAACAGCGCAGTACCCATACCAAGCGTCAGGTTCACTACGGAAGGTTCTAGCCATGGCGAAAATAAAAACAGAGCATGAATGGCAAACCCTAAAGCAAATGTACGAGGGAAATACCTTGATTGATCGCAGAGGGGGAATCCGTTACCAAAGCCGTAAACTTGGGTTAAATCTAGCTGCAATTCCGCAATTATCGCCGAGGAAGAAGAGTTTGAAGACAGTAAGAATTTGTTTCAAAAGGGGATTTTTGGTATTTATATTTTCCCAAATTTGGAATGGGAAAAGAAATTTGAAATTAATTTTCCAAAATTGAACGCTGAAGCGGTTTTCGAGAAAGACTACCAAGCGTCAGAATAGTAATCATTGCTGAAAAGCGGCGCTCCTTCATCTCTGACCGTTCATCGCCGACGTTCGGGATCATGCCACGTCATTTTGGTCGACTAAAGTATCAATATGAGTGGCGACCTGCGAGTAAAGCAATTCTCATCAAAGATTTCCTTAACTTCCAAGCCGACAAAGTCAACTCGAAAGTTGGGGGTCACTGAACATACCAAAAGTGTCGAGTTGGGCCAAGTAAGCAAAGTCCAATCCTCAAAGCAACTATTACCCCAGCCTATCAAGGGGTCCAGGCCCAATCAATACGAGGCCCACGGCCCATCTCACATATCGGTCGACTAAGCCCGACGTCCGACCCACCAGGTCCCGACCTAACTTAGTCCGACCTCACTATCCAAGCTCTAATACGGGTACGATCCATGCTCTACCCGTCAGTCAGGTCGACCATTCCTCAAATGGCGACCTCGACTTAAAAACAACAAGTGACGACCTGACACTTGACGGCGTATTTGGTTGAACAATTCTCATAATCACATCCCTACAAATCAGGGACCGTTATAGACACGTTCCCATGACCAATAACCGCCGCTACAATCTCGGAGCGCATGTCGCCTTTCCAAAAATACATCACTATTGCCTATAAATACTTCATCACTACCAAACGGTGAAAGGTAACTGCCATTTTGTTATCTGAATACATTATTCAATACAGTTTGAGCTATATACACTGTTATCTTACTCTCACGCCCGAGCGTCTTCGCCGGAGACACATCCAGGCTAGTCGTGGGTTACTGATTTGAGTCAAGAAGCCGAGGTGATTGGTCTGTCACGTGGAGGATTACTTGCGATAAGCACAATTCCTGCGGCATCATATATATATATATATATATATATATATATATATATATATATATATATATATATATATATATATATTAATTTTTTCTGATCATTCATTTAAAAACACGTGTTTTTGAAGTAAATCATTGAATGGGATGTCTCTTTGTTTGATTAGCTAGACAAAATAAATGTTGCATTTATAATAAAAAAATAATTTTAATGTAATCTTATTATTATATACGCAATATAGTATTCTATAAAAATGTTAATTAGTCTAATGCAATATTTATTTTAAAATTAAGAGAGTAATATTTAAGTTTGGGCACAAGTTATCTCAAGAAAATATATACTCTCTCCCTCCATTTACATGGTTCACACTTTTTATTTTGGGCGTCCATTTACATGGTTCACACTTTGTTTCTTTCCTAAAATGGAAACTTTTATATTATTAAAATATTAACCCTACCCCACTATAATTTACTATTCTCTCCACTCATTCTCTCTCCTACATTATTTTAATACTCACAACACCATTATAATTTACTATTCCCTCCACTCATTCTCTCTCATATTTTACTTTCACACTCACAACACTTTCAATATAATACTCTCTCCTTAATAAACATGTAAACAGTAACTGTGAACCTACTAAATGAACGGAGGGAGTATATATTTAATAAAGTAGATCGAATAAGATCCAGATGGGTAAACAACATAATTATGAAGCAAATAATGATTTGTGGTATACTCCCTCAAGATCACGCTAATATCTGCACTCTTAACACTTTGTTTGTGCGGGAATTAAGAAATATGATATTTTAATAAAATATTGTGAGTGTAAAAGTATAGTAGGAGAGAGAATGAGTGGAGGGTGTAATAAATTATAATGGTTTTGTGAGTAATAAAATAATGTAGGAGAGAGAATGAGTGGGATTGGGTGAATATTTTATTAATATAAAGTCTCCTTTTTGAGAGTGTGCGGATATTAGCGGGACGCCCAAAAAGGAAAGTGTGCGGATATTAGCGGGACGGAGGGAGTATCAATCAAGAGTTGGTCTTACAAAAAATGCGTTTCTTTCTAAGTTTAGAAAAAATCGTTTTTACACTGGCACTTAATAACATTAACACTGACACTTTGTTACACTAACACTGACATTTTTTTACAATAGCACTTAATATACATGCACTGACACTTTTTTACACTGACACTTTGTTACACTAATACTGTATATACTAGGGCCAATAAATCACTAGCCCTTTCACTACTCTTAGTGTAGGATTGGTTTGGTCATTTTTTTCAATAAGCAAGATTCGCATACCTCATATGATTCATAATCATGTGAGTCTAAAAGTCCATCCTTATAGAGTTTAGATATGCATTTCTCATTTATATGACCAAGCCAGCAATGTCACATGATCGTGTTGTTCACATCATTCGGTTTAGATTTCTTACTTATATTATATATATCTTCAATATCATTTTGTTTCTCAACATCAAGAATATAAAGGCCATTAAATGAATTTGCAATACAATAAAGCATATTATTTAAATAAATATAAAACTTCTTATTCTCGATAAGAAACTTATATCATTCATCATCCATATAAGAAACGGAAATAATACTCCTACTCAAACCCGGAACGTAGTAACACTTGTTCAAAACAAGTACTAGTCCACTAAGTAAAGTAACTTCATAAGTTTCTACGGCTAATGCATCAACTCTTGCTCCATTCCCCACACGTAGGTCCATTTTACCTTCTTTGAGTAGCTTTCTATTCTTTAAATCATGCACATTTAGACAAATGTCGGATCCAATCCGGTATCCAATACTCATGAACAAGAAGTAGAAAGGAAAATATCTATCATATAGATACCTGAAGTAGTAGCAATCATATTGCCCTTCTTCACTTTTTAGGCCTTCCTTATAAGCCTTGCAACTTTGCTTCCAATGACCAATCTCATTGCAATGATAGCAAAATGCATCCTTTTGAAACACTTTGGGTTTAGCCTCTTCGACTTTGGCAACTTTTGTCCTAGGTTTAGCAACCTTTGATTTACCTATTTTGTCTTCCTTTTTGAACTCCTTTCTTGTGTTAACCATTAACACAACAAACCTCTCTTGCCTAGCCTACACTTGGAACATTTCTTTTGTGCGTCGTGCTAGGTCAAAAATAGTTACCATGTGTTCAAGGTCCTTCTGAAGAGCATTACACATGGTGGCAAGCATAAGGCATGCAACATTATTAGAATCATCAGCATGTTTCTTATGTTTCTCCTTATCTGTCCTTGCAATATTTGCAGCGGGTTTAGCAGGAATGAGTTCGTCTGTACAATTTGCCTAAGAACAATTCTTAAGCTTCTGATCCAATCAAAATAGTATGTACCATTCTTTTCGAGCTTGTCCTTCTCAAGGACATATCGCAATTTATTATGTAATGCCATTTCTACAATAAGATATACATACAATATGAACACATATAAGTATCAAATCATTTACCATCTAAGAGACAAATAATGTATTTCATAAATACTCCCACTAAATTATACACCTTCAAATACAACCATGTATCATATAATTATAATGGGCTAAGATCCATATTTCACTTGATTTTGATTTAACTGAGTCAATGCCCGAAATCAAGCTATTTAGGTGGATAACATCAATCATATCATATATGACTCTTAGATCTTTTATGAGATTTCTAGACATCATATGTCAAAACATGTTTTAAATCTCATCTATGCCTTGGGTCAATCTCATTTTAAAGCACCAATTAAGTCAAACATTTTTTAAACGTATGAGACATGAAACGATGCATCTAACTGAGTCAAAACTACATCAACCATTATCTCATCTTGATCACAAATTAAGATATAATGATGCACCCAACTGAGTCAAAACTACATCAAAATATCCTAAAATTTCACAAGTTATCTAATCAAGGGGTGGCATAAAACTTAAACATTTAGAAGGTTTTACACATAATAATAAACATCGCGTGGTTGTAATATGAAACTTATGTGTACATAATTATGAACATAAGACTTCACAAAATTTCTTAAACAAACAATTTGATTTCAATTTTGATAAATTACTAATCTGAATAATCACATTAAACAGATTAATATTCCATGTAGAAGGCTAATCATATTAATAAACTATTAATCATAATTATGGTATACAACAACAACAACAACAACAAAGCCTTAGTCTCAAAATAATTTGGGATCGGCTAACATGAATCATCATATGTCATCGTGTGAAAAGGATGTTGAAAAAAAAAGAAAAAAGAATTAAAAATAATAATAATAATAATAATAATAATAATAATAATAATAATAATAATAATAATAATAATAATAATAATAATAATAATAATAATAAATAAATAAATAATAAAAAAATAAATAATAAAAAAATAAAAAATAAATAATAAATAAATAATAAATAAATAAATAAATAAATAAAAAATAATCAGCCCCCCACATGAATTTTTGCCCTCCACTCCGGCCTCTTCAACACCATACTTTCATCCACTCCAAGTAAACTCATATCATTTTCAATCACTCTAATCCAAGTTTGTTTGGGTCTTCCCCTACCCCTCGCCATTTTATCATTTCTCCACTGTTCCGGCCTCCTAACCGGTGCATCACTCGGTCTCCTTCTCACATGTCCAAATCACCTCAGACTATTTTCCCTCATTTTATCCTCAATGGGCGCAACTCCTACTTTACCTCTGATCACCTCATTCCCCAATCGATCCTTTCTTGTATGACCGCACATCCATCGAAGCATACGCATCTCCACCACATTCATCTTATGCACGTGATACTGTTTCACGGCCCAACATTCGGTGCCGTAAAGCAATGCCGGCCTAATTGCCGTGCGGTAGAATTTTCCCTTTAATCGATGCGATCACATAGAACGCCTGTGGCACTCTTCCACTTCAACCAACCTGCTTTAATCCTATGAGCCACATCACCATCTAACTCTCCATCCTTTTGGATAATGGATCCAAGATAGCGAAAAACTCAGAAGCTTGGACAATCTTTACATCAAATGTGACCGCCCCTGCCTCCCTACTTCCAACTCTGCTAAACTTACACTCCAAATATTCAGTCTTGCTTCTGCTTAGTCGAAAACCTCGAGATTCCAAAGTGTGTCTCCACAACTCCAATTTACTTTCAACACCCTCTCTTGTCTCATCAATCAACACAATATCATCTGCGAACAACATACAACTTGGTATATCATCTTGGACTGACCTCGTCAATTCGTCCATTATCAAAGCAAAAAGAAATGGGCTAAGTGCGGAACCTTGATGCACTCCAATCTTTATAGGGATCTCTTCAGTCTTCCCAACACTAGTCTGTACACAAGTACTAACTCCATTATACATGTCCTTGATAATATCAATATATTTCTTTGAAACACCCTTCTTTGTTAATGCCCACCAAATTACCTCTCTTGGCACTTTATCATACGTCTTCTCCAAATCAATGAAAACCATATGCAAATCTTTCTTTTGATCTCGATATTTCTCCATGGTTTGTCTCATAAGATATATTGCCTCCATAGTCGATCTTCCCGGCATAAACCCAAATTGGTTATCCGAAATATCCACAATTTTTCTCAGCCTTTGTGCAATCACTCTTTCCCAAAGTTTCATAGTATGGCTCATTAGTTTGATCCCCCGATAGTTGGCACAATCTTGGACATCACATTTGTTCTTATACAAAGGGATCAGAGTACTCTTCCGCCACTCCAATGGCATTGTGTTAATTCTCCATATCTTGTTAAATAGCATTGTTAACCAATCTATTCCCCTCTCCCCGAAACATCTCCAAACCTCAATTGGTATACCATCCGGTCCTACAGCTTTCTTCAATCTCATTTTTTTCATTGCCATTTCCACTTCACTCTTTTGAATTCTCCGCATAAAATCTCGATTAACCATACTCGAAGAGATATTTAAATCTCCAATATCCTGCTCTTGACCGCCATTGAACAGGGTATCAAAGTACGAACTCCATCTATCTTTTATCTCTTTATCCCCGACTAGAACTCTTTGATCTACATCTTTCACATATTTAACCGTCCCAATATCTCGTGTCCTCTTATCCCTCATACGAGCGATTCTGTAGATGTCCTTTTCCCCTTCTTTTATATCCAACTTATCATAAAGTTTTTGATTCACCTTTACTCTTGCATCTCTTACTGCTTTCTTAGCATCTCTTCTAGCTTCTTTATACTTCTCATAGTTCTCGTCGCTTCTACATTTCCCCAATAATTTGTAGCATTCTCGCTTTCCCTTTATTGCTTGTTTTACTTCCTCGTTCCACCATGATGTGTCCTTACTTGGTGGCCCATTTCCTCTAGATTCTCCAAGGACTTCTTTCGCCAGCTCGTTTATGGTGTGTTCCATCTTAGTCCAAGTCGAATCTATATCCATATCCTCCATATTATCCGACCAAATACCGGTATCGACCATCTTAGCTACAAATTTCTGTTGATTCTCCCCTTGAAGTCTCCACCACTTGATTCTAGGGTCTACATGTGGTTTTCTCTTCCTCGAAATTCTCTTACTTCGAAAATAAAGTACCACCAGTCTATGTTGAGTTGCTGTGCTCTCACCCGGAATAACCTTGCAATCTGTATAACTCTTTCTACAAGCATTTCTTACTAAGAAGAAGTCAATCTGACTCGCATTACCTCCACTCCTATAGGACACCAAGTGAGATTCTCTCTTCTTGAACCAAGTGTTCATTATACTTAAGTCATATGCCAACGCAAAGTGCAGAATACTATTTCCTGCTTCATTCCTCTCCCCAAAACCAAAACCTCCATGTATGCTCTCAAAGCCATGTCGACTAGACCCCACATGCCCGTTCAGATCACCACCAATCACTAATTTCTCACCACTAGGTACTCGTTGCACCACCTCCTCCAAATCTTCCCAGAACACTTGTTTAATAGATGCATCCAACCCTACTTGTGGTGCATAGGCGGAAATAATAGTTATAATCTCATCACGTATCACCAGTTTAATGCCCATAATTCGATCACTCTTCCTGTACACTTCCACCACATCATTAATAAACTCCTTATCAATAATGATACCCACTCCATTTCTACCCTTATCCTTTCCTGAGTACCAAAGCTTAAAACCCCAAGGCGATATTTCTTTTGCTTTCTCTCCAACCCACTTAGTTTCCTGTAGACACATTATGTGAATCTTCCTCCTCCTCATAACTTCCACCACCTCTGCTGATCTCCCTGTCAAGGATCCAATGTTCCAAGTTCCAAAGCGCATCCCACTACCCTTACACCTACCATGGACTAGCTTCTTTACCCGCACTCGTCCGCAATGCAAGAACCCTTGCATATTTGACACCACCCCCGGGCGAAGAGATGGCGCGTCGCTTCCGGGCGACGACCTAGCAACCTTTGCATACTTATCACTACACCCAGGTCTTTGAAGTGTAGCGCGTCGCTGCTGAGGAAACGCCCCAGCGATATTCATATTTTGATTCATGTCATGATAATGTGACAAAATTTTTAAGCTGGCTGTCACAAGCCTACCGCAACCCTCACCCTTTATCCTGACTTGGGACAGGCAAGGATAAATTCTTGGTGGGTTTATCATAATTATGGTATATCATATATAATCGTTTTCAAAAACAATACACATAAAATCATAGATCTGTTTCATATAGCATGTAAAGCATTTAATCAAATTAAATCTAGCATGCCAATTTTAACCTAATCATGATAAAACGCGGCTCTGATACCACTGTTGGGTTTTGGGGTTACAAACGCAGCGGAAGAACTTTATAAAACAACAAAACCCTAGTCTTGAATCCGTCTAATATGAATAGATAAAACCATGAAATAGATTTTACATACCTTAACATCGATTTGTTGTTCGAAAAACGGATCTTAGATTCAAACTTTTGAATCGATGTCGAACCTTTGATCTTCTTCCTTGTTCTAGGCCTTATGATGAATTAACGATTGTAAGTCTTCAAGCTTTGGGTGATATAGCAATTACCCTCTATCGGTAATCCACACTCAAACGAACCAAGATCTAATCTTGTAGGATTGCTAGATGATCCTCCGAATGTTGAATCAATATTCAACAATCAATGGCAAAATTATGGAATTGATTTGGGTGTTTTTGATATTTGATTCTCAATCAAGATCAAAACTTTAGTGTTTCATAAACTCTAAAATAACATATGTTTTTGTCTGAGGAGAAGGTTTATATTTATACCAATTATAAATTCCTAACACTTAGGGAGAAACCTAGTCCAAACCAAAAACCAATCCGCAAAAGGAAAACGCGTACGGACTGAATTAAGTCTCAGGCATGACTCATGCTGGAGGGCACGAGTCGTGCTTCACCCAAAATCAGTCGTACCACGAGTCATGCTAAATTTTACACTCGTGCTGATCTAAGGCACGAGTCGTGCCAGAGAGCACGAGTCGTGCCCAATCCCACAAAGCACAATTTCTTCACGAATCGTTCCTTTTTGCCTTGCAGTCGTACTGCCCAATGTCACGACTCGTGGCCAAGGGCACGAGTCGTGCCAAAACCCAATTTCACATATTTAAGCCATTTTTCCAATTCGTTCTTTTATGTGTGATCCTTTAGGAATTATATTTATGTTGATTGTGAGTTGAAACATCAACCTCACAAGACATAAGTGGTTTCTAGCAATCCATTATATAAACCCAATTAATATAACATCAAAGCTTTATTCCTTGATAGATCAAATGTCATAATCCCTCTGTCCACGATGTTATATTGAACATGAGTCATGGTCCACGTCAACTCATATTGTTCAATGCTTTCTCGATTCCAAATATGTTGATAATCCAAGTACATTTGATCTCTATCAAATCTCGTGTGTGGCCACACATTTCATCAACACTATTCATTGAGGGGCCCAAGCAAACATCTCTCTCAACGAGAGGGACAAATCCCATCTTAACTTATCATTCTTCCCTACAAGAATCCAATCGTGCCAACATAGCCCTTATTGCTATCCTATTAAAGATAGTGTTAGACTACATCAAACACAATGTTCATCATGTGGAAGACGATGCTAATCTCAGGTACAAAGGATTCAATGACACGACTATCATGAGATTTAATCATGAAATATATGACTATAGACCATGTCATAAATCTCATCGGTAGGTCATGTCCGAGTACCTTGTTCTCTAACAACTACCCATAAGTGTAATGTGTATCCCATGCATATAATCATCTTCATGATTATCCATTACCAACTTATACTAGTTATTCACAATAACTAGGGACGCGGGTTATTATAATAAACATGCAAAACATATAATAAGCCAAATAAACATTCTCTATAATAAATGATAAAGACGATTACATGGCGGTATTAAGTTATAAGTCAAACATAACTAAACGCCTAGGGCATTACACAACAATCTCCCACTTGCACTAGGCTCCATCTATGTATCGTATACCCATGGACCTAACATGACCATCATGCTTTGCTTGTGCGAGGGGCTTTGTAAGTGGATCCCCAATGTTATCATCGGTTGATACTTTGCATATCTTAACGTCTCCCCTATCAATGAACTCTCGAATGAGATGGAAACGTCTAAGTATGTGTTTGGATCGCCGGTGTGACCTTGGTTCCTTTGCTTGCGCAATGGCTCCATTATTGTCACAATAAAGTTCCACCGGATTAGTGATACTTGGAACAACTTCCAGATCACTAATGAACTTTTTGATCCAAACTGCCTCCTTAGCTGCATCGGATGCCGCTATATATTCGACCTCAGTTGTAGAATCGGCAATAGTACTCTGCTTGGTGTTGGGTTTTGGGGTTACAAATGCAGCGGAAATCTTTATAAAACAACACAAAACCCTAAGCCCTAAATTCGTCTAGCATGAAGAGATGAAAAACATGAAATAGAATTTACATACCTTGAATGCGATTGAGTTTGTTCAAAACGGATCTCAAAATTCAACCTTTGATTTTGATGATGAAACTTGGATCTTCTTCTTTCTTGTTCAACCTTGGTGATGAATCAACAATGGAGTTCTTCAAGCTTTAGGAGATAAAGCAACCTCCCTCTAATGGTGATCCACACGCGAACGAACCAAGAACACTTCTTGTTGGATTTCCAGATGATCCCCGATTAATGAAACACCTTTCAATAATCAATGACTGTTTGGTAGAATGAATCTATGGAATTTGATCTTTGATTCGTAATCAAAATCAACCAACTAGTGTTTCATAAACTCTAATTTTTCGTCACTTTTTGCTGGGACAAAAGATTTCTATTCATACTTGTTATAAATCCCTAACACTTAGGGAAAAGAGTCCTTTTTCCAAGCAAAAACGGGCTTCCGGCGCCACCAGGACGAGTCATCCCCCAGGGCACGAGTCGTCCCATAGGGCATGAGTCATTCCACAGGGAACAAGTCGTCCCCTAATTCCAGCAACCTGATTTAGTCGTCCCTGCCTTGGGGAATAGTTGGGCCAAACAAGGGGAACGAGTCGTCCCCTAGGGAACGAGTCGTCCCCTAGGGCACGAGTCGTCCCTTGACCCCAGAATTCCACAATTTAGCCATTTTCAATCCATTCTTTTATGTGTGACCCAAATAGGAATTATATTTATGTTGGTAGTGTTCGAAACATCAACATCACAAGATATAAGTGGTTTCTAGCAAACCATTATATCCACCCAATTAATATAACATCAAAGCTTGATTTTCCCGATAGATCAAATGTCACAATCCCTTTGTCCACGATGTCCAATTGAACATGAGTCATGGTCCAAGTCAACTCATATTGTTTAATGCTTTCTCGATTTCGAATATGTTGATAATCCAAGTGCATTTGATCTCTATCAAATCTCTTGAGTATGGTCATACATTTCATCAACACTATTCATCGAGGGGCCCAAGCAAATTTCTCTCTCACACAAAGAGGGACAAATCTCATCTTGACTTATCATTCTTCCCTACATGAATCCAATCGTGCCAACATAGCCCTTATTGCTATCCTATTAACGATAGTGTTAGACTACATTAAACACAATGTTCATCATATGGAAGACGATGATAATCTCAGGTACAAAGGATTCAATAACACGATGAATGTACGCTCGTCGAAATAATAAAATTTTGAGAGTCGCCACACCGTTTTAAAGGAAACATTGAAAATCTTTGAAAAGAGAATTTGGGTTCGAGGGTCGGGTTACGTGTTGGGAAGAACCGAGAGTTCACCCAACACGCCTCGTCCGTAAACGAGTCTTTCAATGTTCAACATCCAAAACATTCAAGAGTGTGTGCAAAATGTGTGAGACAAGATATGTGATAAAATGCATATAAGTGCTTTGTTTTATCGCTCAACTGAGGAATTACAACTTGTGAGCCATTTACTCTGGGAGGCCACGTCCCAGATTACAATGAAAAAGAACCGATTACATTGGAAAAGTGATTTCTGCAGATTGGCAAGATGTGTCGCGTGACACAGGATCTGCCTGGCTAGTTGTGTCGCGTGACATAGGACACAGCCAGGCATGTTGTGTCACGTGACACAGGTTGCCATCCTGCAGGAACCTTACAGAATTGAACACAGAATTAACAGAGATCCCATCAGATCCAATTAGAACACCAACTCAACTCAGAATACCACAAATCAGCAACGGATTGACCAAGGGGGTGTGGATATGGGGAGATCTACACTCCCTTGGCAAACAAGCCACAATTATAATGAGATCAAACCATGAACATGAAATTAAACTAAGCAAATGAATTAAACAGAGAGATGGCGATTGCCACTTGATAATTGAAGCAGATGGAGCTTAATTATCAAGTAGATGAATAGAGATTGCAATGAAACAAGAAAAATGGCAAATATGAGAGAGAGAGAAGGAGGGAATTGTTACCCTTGTAGTGTCCACAATCTCTACACCAAGTTAGGTGTAGGGATCTTCGAATCAACTGCAGATGTGAATTGGGATCCTCAGATTTAGAGTAGCTTTGGAGCTTCAATGGTGTATGAAGTGTATGAAGGTAGATGGGTGAATTGGATGAGAGAGAGGGATTGAATTGAGAGGATTAGTGTGTGTTGTGTGTGTTTTGGGAGAGAGAGGGGCTTCTGGGCATATTTTGGCAGGGTAACCGTAGGGAGCTGGAAAAAGGCCCTTGAAATGAGAGGGAGAGGGTCTTATTTATAGGCTGCTGATGAGGGCCACTTGTGTCGCACGACCTTCCGCTTCAGTTTTTCATGGCTCGTTGTGTCGTGTGACACAACATGCCACTAACCGTTTCGGCGCCCGGCAAGCGGATTACGGAACATTCCGAATTAATTCCCAACAAGTCCAAAACGATTAATTCTTTGTAGGTCCTTTTGCAGGGAGAAATGACTTAAAAGTATTTCCTTCGCAAAAACTTATAAAAAGTTTTCGGAAGTCTCGGAATGGATCGGAAATTTACCAAAACGCCCCTAGTGCAATTTTATTTCATTAAAAGGCACTTATAAAGGGTCGCAAATTGGATTGGCGTACTCACAGAGCCCCTCGGCAACTTCACTTATGGAAGAAGTGAGGTTGTCGATAAGACGGACCCAATCCCAATGAGCGGCTAGGGATATGGCAGATGGAGGAAAATGATTGATGAGGTTGGATGGCTGGACCTTTTGAAAAAGGATTCCTACGTATCTCAGGTGGGAATCAAGCCGGTCGTAGTTCGGAGATGCCAACAAGGAACAAAAATGGTAATGCAGATAGAGATATGTTTTCATACCTTTGTTGTGCTTACCTGTAGCTGTCGGAAGGACTGAGGCTACGGCTGATGATGATTGGCCGTCCTATATGGGCATTTGATGATGATTAATCTCCGTCCAACACGGGATTTTGGTGATGATCTTCCGTCCAACATGGGCTCTTGATGATCTTTCGTCCAACACGGGATTTTGATGAGGGATCGCCGTCCAACACGGGAATTTGATGATGAATCGCCGTCCAACACGGGAATTTGACGATGAATAACCGTCCGACATGGGATATTTGATAAGAAACCTCTGTCCAACACAGGCATTGATGAGGAAACTCCGTCCAACACGGGAATTTGACGATGAAACTCCGTCCGACACGGGAATTGATGAGGAAACTCCATCCAATACGGGGATTGATGAAGAACTTCCATCCAACACGGGATATTGATGAAGACTCTCCGTCCAACACGGGAATTGATAATGACTCACCGTCCAACACGGGATTTTGATGATGATTCACCATCCAACACGGGATATTGATGAAGACTCTCCGTCCAACACGGGATAATGGTGATGATAAGCCTCCATCCAACACGGGAATCGATGATAAGCCTCCCGAGTCAAACACGGGAATCGATGATAAGCCTCCGTCCAACACGGGAATTTGATGATAAGCCCTCCGTCCCGACACGGGATTTTGATGATAAGCCTCCGTCCAACACGGGAATTGATGAAGAATCACAGCGTCCAACATAGGATATTGATGATTTGTCATGTCGGATGGACTCTGTTGATGATTCAGCCTAGCAAAACTGGCTTTTGATGATGATTTGCCGAAGCTGATGAGCACTATTGCTTGAAGATTAAGGCAAGCTCTCTTTTAGACAATGCTGATGAATCTGAAGATGATAGAGGCAGAAAGTGCCACTTGCAGGGTTTGAACTCTTTGTCCAGATCGTGATGAGGAGCAACTCCTATGATCAAATTATGATCATTGGATTATTGTACCCTGTGGGGGGGGAACACAACACTCTAGGCACTTTGCATTTTATTCACTTGATTATTGTTAATTTTATGCATTATTAATCTTGATGCACGAGTCCATCTCGACTGGGGATGAATATGGAGTGAGGATTTTGTATGGTTTGACGAACAGATATGTATATGTAGCAATTATGCTATGATGGGATGACTGTGTATATATGATGATGTATGGGTTGAACCCTCTCCCATGAATTTGAGGAGTATATGAATGATGGATGATATGATGCAGCCTAGGCAAGTCGGGGATGCTCCCGGGAGTACAGATTGCAGCAGGTTGATTGCTGCTGATAAGAACGATGTGTATCGCGCGCCTGAGATGGCAAGCAGCAGAGGAAATGCAAAGAATGTCCTATCTTTGAAGAGATGACTAGGCGAAGCCCCATATTTTGAGGAGGTGACCATGGCGAAGCCCTAGCTTGAATGCAGCCTTATTGCAGACAGAATCATCATGCGGTCAAGGAGGCATCCATCTTTCCGGACCTTAGTCAACCAGTCCTTGGACGAGACTCGGAAATGTATACGTGCAGGGGCACATCTTTTGAAAAGTGGGAATGAAACCTGATTTTGTGTAACACACTCGCTTTGGGTTTGACTCTTTTGAGAGAGTATAAGTGTCATAAGGTGTGGAAAAGTGTATGGAAGCCCATGCTGATAGAAAGACAGTGTTTGGCTCTATATTCCTAGAATGTAGAACGAGAAGACTTGTCGAGACATTTGAAAACTTGTCTTATTCATAATGATCACAAGGCTGCTAAAAACCCTTTATTGATGTTCGGGTTATTCAACCACTAATCCTGATATGAACAAATATTTTGATTAATCATGAGGAGAAAACCAACTAATATCCAGAATCAAACTTGGAAAGATGATTTGTGTATAGGAACGGCCCTTGATGAGACCGGATTTTCTGAGATTTGAATGTATTTGTGACCAGACCATTTCTGGTTGCCTACGTTCCCCTCAATGTGAGGAGCTCAGGTCGCCGTAGTTCGGGCATATCCCAATTGGAAGAGAAGGAATGTGGAAACTCGAGGATCTTTTGTGAATTGGAGAGTTGAAGCACATGTCTCCTTTGAAGTGTCAATGAAAGACACGGATGCGAAGCCCCAATGAGGCATTCACGGGAAGTGTTTGTGGAGGAGAAATGAAATATGCTCACATGAAGTGCCAAATGAATTTGATTGAATTTGCACAATCTTTGATTGAAGACCTTGAATCGAGATGGAATAGGTTCCAACTTAAGCAAGCAATGAAGCATTAATATGATTTAGATTTCGAATAAATTAGAATGAAACTGCTATCCGATAGGAACTGTAGCTGGGTTTCAAGGATTTGATCGGCCATCGGGTGATTTGGAACATCATGACCTCTTACGATGAGAGGTCGACTGGGCTTTTTACTGACTGAACCTCTAAAGATGAGAGGTTGGCTTTCAAGGGTGTGTTTGGGATTTCTATGGCGAGGATATTGATTGCCTCAAAGAATGAGAGGTCAAGATTGGCTTTGCCAAGGTCAAGAATAATGGTAATGGGGATATCCTCTAAAAGCGAGAGGATGGCTTGGGATTGGTTTTGGTAATGGGAATATCCTCTAAAATTGAGAGGATGGCTTAGGATTGGTTTGGTGGATTGCTGGTGAGAGGAAGTCCAAGCCACCGAGAACTTTTTGCGAACTTGCGAGAATTTGGGTTCCTTTTTGAACATTGGAGAGCTTCTTGAGAAATTGAGGACTTTTGCTGAATTGTGAGGATTTAAAATCCTTCTTTTGAGAATTTGGAAGGCTTCCTGAGGAGCTGAGGATTATATCTGTCATTCCTTCATGATTTGAGTACTTTGTGTACCGACTCAAAGCTAACTTCTTGGCTTTGCTTGGACTTCTCTTAACAAAGAGCAAAGATGATGGCTAAACAGGGTTTCAAAACATGCCGATCTTGAAATGAAAGGATATTATTTGGTGAGGGTGAGGTAATGGCTTCCCTAGGGTGAAAGGCTTCAACCGCAATCCCTACCGGATGATCTAAACGAGATTAAGTCTTCATTGCTTGCTTAAGCTTACTGAGAAATTAATGCAAATTTATTGAGCGACGAACTGGTGAGGATGATGAAAGAGATGTGAGCATATGAGATGCGAGATGGAGAGTTGATGAGCCCCAATTTGAAAAAGATATCAGTTGATTTTCTCACTCCGATTAATTTAAATATTAATCATTTCAATGTATTAGTGATTGAGCAGCACAAGTAATCATTTAAAATAAAACCATTTCAATTAAATGTGACGTGGGTGTGTGAAATTACTCGGATTTCGCGCGTGGCGAAAGGGCGGTTGTCTTTCGCGGATGTTGGTGTTTGAGACCTCGCTTTCGGGAAGAAGAGGAGTCGCCACACGGTTTTGTATATTGAGCCCAAACGTTGAAAAACAACTTTAGTGAAAATGGTGTCGTTTTTATTGGTAGCAAAAACTTAGGAAAGGCTTTGAAAAGGGGCATCATTTTTATTGGTAGCAAAAATGAGAAAAAGGCTTTTTTGAGTACCAGAGATTGTTAGGTTCGGAGGTCACGTTACGTTTCGGGAAGAGTATTTTGAGATCACCCGAAACGCCTCGTATGACGAGTCTTTCTACCTTTCTCGAAAATGTGTGCATGTGTGTGTGTGTGTGTTTGCATTTTGAAAATGGGGGCCTGAATGACAAGCTTAATCTTGGTTTGAATGTCAAACGTTTTATTTTTTGTGATTCTGTTTGAAAAGGCGAGCGTTTGAATGACAAACGTCGGTTTTGAAGTTTTTTAGGAAAAATGGCGCGAATGCTGATTTTGATTTTTTAAGTGTCAAATGTTGACTTTTAAGAAAAGAGCGTTTGAATGTCAAACGTCGGATTTTGAGTTTGAAGATGATCGTTTGGATGCCAAACGTCATTTCGCGCGTTTTTGAAAGAGAGTTCGAATGTCGAACTCCGGTTTTGAACCGGGCATTACATTGTTAGCGATTTTACGGGAAAAAAGCATTAAATGAATATGCGATCAACGAATCGTTTTTTTGCGACTCGGACTTTGATAAGTAAATACTATCACGAGCCAAACAGCTCGGACTTGTAAATGACAGTATTTAAAGTGCGGTATCGACGGAATCAAACTTCCCGGATTTTAAAAGTGCGATCAACGAACCAAACGGCTCGGAATTGTAAAGTTGCATAAAGTAAATGACGATCAACGGATCAAATGATCCGGAATTTGTAAATGACATGAAAGTAAATGACGTTCAACGGATCAAACAATCCGGAATTGTAAATGACATTAAAAGTAACGGAACGGGGCCGGAACGCCGTTTTAACCCGAGATTACTTCTCTTACGGGAAGAGAAGAGGATCAGGGACTAAAACGTATCGGACCCCGTTGACGGTGACATCTACATTTCAACAACGTTCGACCGAAACGGTTGTAGCGACTGGCGCGTAAATTGAGATGGAACGAGAGTTTAGGGAGTGAGAGTGTTACCTATGGCTAGGGGTTGACTCTTTTGGCTCGGGAGGCGTATACGGGATACGATTTAGTGTTTGAACGGTGTTTTGAGGTGTTTTGGTTCGTGTTTGGTTGAAATACAGGATTTTCATGCAAATCGAGGCAAAACGGGACTCGAGAGAGGTTGAAAGGGTGTTTTGCCGTGGCTATGGTGGAAAATGAGTAAGGTTTTTTTTTTTTTGAAATGTTGACAGCCCTCTGTATTTATAGGGTAAAATTGCAAAAGAGTCCGGACGGACTTAACCTAAATTCCAGGGGGTTTTATGGTATTTTTGAAATTGGAGGGACTTGCTGGCATTTCTGTTTTGCCGGCAAAAGAGTTCGGACGGACTGGGACTGCATCCCAGGGGTATTTTGGTCTTTTCACACTGAAATCTGATTGACGTTGATCGGCGGGTTGTGGCATGCATGCCACGTGCCCCTGTGACTCACTAGGTTATGGGTTTTCGTGCCATTATCCCCAGTTTTGTCCGTTTTTTAAGTAACTGTCCGGAAAATGTCTGAAATGCCCCCGAAAAGTGCGTTTTTGAGGAAAAGTTGTACTTTTACGTGCGACGACGTGTGTTGAGTACGCTTTGACGTTAGAATGCACGGGGCAGTCCCGAGATGTCTCGTTGGTTTGAGAACGGGGAGCTTAACGGGTTCCGATTAACCTGGAGCGGGCCAGTTAACAGATTTCGATTAACTTCTAACGGATTTTGGCGATCCGGATTTGGGTACTTACAGTTAGCCCCTCAGCGACGTCACTTTCGGAGGAAGTGGGGTCGTTGAAAAAGATAAGGATCCAAATCGGGGGATGCCTTACTTTGAAAGACCTGAGAGGTCAGCTGGCTGGACCCTTAGCGAAAGGATTCCTACGTATCCCGAGCGGGAATCAAGCCGATCGTAGTTCGTAGGTGCAAGGAGCCGCGTGTGGGGACCTTGACCTAAGCGAGACTGTTGTGAGGCGTCTGAACCTGAATGGAGACTATTGTGAGGCGTCTGAACCTAAGATTAATAAAACTTTTGAGGGCGTGTGGCGCCTCAGACCGAGGTTAATGGAACATACGAGGGCGTGTGGCGCCTCAGATCGGGGTTGCTGAAACATTTGAGGGCGTGTGGCACCTCAGACCGGGGTTGCTGAAACATACGAGGGCGTGTGGCGCCTCAGACTGGGGTTGATGAAATATTTGAGGGCGTGTGGTGCCTCAGACCGGAGTTACTGAAACATACGAGGGCGTGTGGCGCCTCAGACCGGGATTGATTTTGTAAGGCGTTCGTGCCTTGGGTGCTGGACTTATGATGACGGCCAGGTTTTATCCGCTGGGGATAGGGTGGAAATGACGGGAATGGTTGCGTTAAACTGGCGTTATTAACAACACGGAAGGGTTGACGTTCTAACGACGGGGTTAGGAACGGGATGTGGTCTCGAGAGAGACTGACACATTGCTGGGGAAAAGCGTCCAGAGTTCTGACGGGGTCAGTTAGAAACTGAGGGGATTGATTGACGTTTCTTTTTAGACGGATGGTCTTAGGATCCTGCTGGGGAGGAGTGTTCGGGCTGACGGTGATGGCCAAAGAGGGATTGTTGTGCGGGCTTACCTTGATGGCCGCTGATTTGGGATGGTCGGGCTTACGATGACTGCCGGGGAAGTGAACGTTCACTTGCTGGAGTGAAAAGATATTCGGGCTTATTATGGTGGCCGAAGAGGTATTGTTGTGCGGGCTTACCTTGATGGCCGCTGAAGTGGGATGATCGGGCTTACGACTGGCGGCTGGGGAGACGAATGTTGGTGAAAATCAATGGGAATTTTGACGTCGAGAGACGGAGTTGTGATTTGATGTCCGAAGACGGGACTGAGCGTTTGAATGTCAAACGTCGGTTTGGGTGGAAATGAGCGTTTGAATGTCAAACATCAATTTGGAATTTAACGTCTAGAGACGAACGTTAGTGAAAATTAACTGGAAATTTAACGTCTGGAGACGAACGTTAGTGAAAACTAACTGAAAATTTAACGTCTGGAGACGAACGTTAGTGAAAACTAACTGGAAATTTAACGTCTGGAGACGAACGTTAGTGAAAACTAAAACCTCGGGGGAGGGGGTGTTAAGAAGGTCTAATTTGGGGAAAATTTTACACTTTTGGGAGCCAAAAGGGGTAAAATTGAAACTGCGAGAAGCTGAGGGGCCAAACTTGCAAGGAATCTTTTCAGCTGCAAAAGAGTCTGGCCGGACTTAACCTGAATTTGACTAGGTTCAAATCAGCAACAGGCCGACGCAAACTTGAACCATTTTCCATACTTTCAGGCGAGGAAGGAGAGAAAAAGAGAGAAAAATTCTTCCCCATTTCGCGAGTTTTGCTCAAATTT
Organism: Adenophora triphylla var. japonica; assembly: GCA_022495995.1. NCBI lineage: Eukaryota > Viridiplantae > Streptophyta > Magnoliopsida > Asterales > Campanulaceae > Adenophora > Adenophora triphylla. Next base: position 815,838 of record JAFEMH010000094.1, read on the forward strand.
TCGAGGGAAAATCAACATGGATGCCGGCTTGGGACCAATGGCTCGCCATAGGAGGACCGACAACGAAAGAACGAGGTTGGTGAGGACCATTCGAACCACCGTTCTTCCCATGGATCCGACGAAGTTTTATCCGGCTCGGGACACTCACAAATCCAAGGGAGGGATCGAAAGACAGGTAAACTTCCTCTAAATGCCGTTAATTTTAAGAATGTGCATTCTTTAAATTTTAGGAATTTGACTAGAAATGAGTTAGGGTTCTTGGTGCCCGAATTGGGGCTTTTGACTTTGCTATGCGCCTTTGTCGAAATTGACTAGAGTGTAGTTCAATTGACGTTATGGGTAGATGACACAAAAATTTTGGTTGCAAAATTCCATGCCTAGAGGTGTTTTCCGAAATTGAAGTAAGTTTAATTTGGGACGGAGTAATTTTTCGAAATGTTCGAAATGATTTGAAAGTTCCGAATTCGACGGAGTTTTCGAAAGGATTTGAAAGTTACGAATTCGACGGAGTTTTCGAAATGTTTTGAAATTTCTGAATTCGACGGAGTTTTCGAAATGTTTTGAAATTTCCGAATTCGACGGAGTTTTCGAAATGTTTTGAACTTTTGGGATCTTGGACCGTTAATACTCCAACTGAGATGGACATATTTTAGGAAAAATGAACTATATCTGTGTTTCATCATTTTGACATGCGTTCGTGCACTCTGTTGATGTCGTTTCTGTATTAACGTATTATTGCCGTGTCACGTGCAGGGGTGAGGGACAGTTGACGTTCGCAACTTGAAGAGCAGGGAAGCCTTCAAGGCAGTTAGATCGCTGTGGGAGATACTCCCAGATGAGGCTCAGGACGGAGAGAGGAGTCCACAGCAGTTTGTGGTTGACTCCGGTTTGGCTGGATTCATAAGCGCAGTAGCCGCGGTGGCTTCGACGCAGAGGGCGAGGGCCTTGTACGTTGCTCTGAGCGAGTACTGGTGGGACACGACCCACACTTTTCACTTCACGTGGGGGGAGGCAACTGTGATTCCCACTGACTTTGCGGCGATCACGGGGTTGCCATTCTGGGACAACACACTGGTGTGGGTGGATGGCTACACCCCGTGCGGATTCAGGAAACTAGCTTCAGGTTTTGATATTACCGATGCCAGGGGCTTGGGTATTCGGTACGGGCTGATGGAGGCTCATCTGAGGAGGGGTATTGTTGCTTATTTGGAGGGGTCTCCGAGGATGACTGCAGAGCGTCTGGCTCGAGGGTTCATATGTTTTGCTTTGTCAGCGACCCTGTTTCCTACTTTTGACACATCGTGTCACTTCCCTCTGCTGGGCTCGCTGACTGATCTGGATGCCGTGGGAGGGTTCGCATGGGGGGAGGCTGGACTGGCCGAGCTCTACCATGCTTTAGATAGGTTCTCGCGGGGAGAGGAGAACACCTTATGCTGCTTTTCATTTGCTTTGGATGTAAGTTCCCGTCTTTTTCTCTTCCTTGTCTCATTTTGTACTCGTATGTATCTGCTTTGTAGCTGACATAACTTTCCATGTGCTTGGCAGGTGTGGGTTTTGGAGGTGTTCCACCCGCAGAGGTGGGAGACCAAGGAGGCGTATGAGTCCTTGTTCCCTGCCATGTTGATTTGGCAGAAGGAGGCGAAGAAGCCGGCGTCATCGAGGGAGGGTACTCGGCTGACTTACCAGGAGGTATCTCTGGCCCTGAGCCGAGAGTTTTCTGCGCGGATCCAGCTGACTTGTTGGAACCGGATTAATGTCTTTATGGTCTAGGCTGCTAGGGAGGTCACACATCGGCGGAAGCTGCTAGTGGGGCTTCATTGTGACGCGATGTACTTGGGGGAGAGGGTGACCTATCAGCATGGTCCGGGGTCCCTTCCTATGGTTCCGATGGACCCGCCTCCACACATGCAGCATCCTTCGTTGATACCAATGGAGGATCTGGAGCGGTACAGAAAAGGCGTGTTCTATACCGAGTTTATCATAGAGGGTGCCGACTATGACATCTTCCTGAAGACGAGGCTGGGGAGCCCGCAGGTGCTGCACAGGGAGGGCGAGGGCCCTGCATATCCCCGAGACTACCCGCTCCCTCGCGCTCGGTTGGCGTATGAGGGGCTGGATGGTTCTCGCAGGCGACTGATGATCCCTATTCCGGAGGAGACGAGACCTCTATACAGAGTGGACCCCAATGCTATGTTGAGTGCTTTGATTTGATTTCCTGTACTTGATAGTAGCGTTCTGCAAATGTTGCATCTGCGCTGTCTGTTTATCTTTGACGACTTTCCTGGTTTGCAGGTGTCTGGCCGTACGTACAACCAGGCCGTGAGACAATTGGATGGGTGGGCCAACTATGCCAGGAGACTCGTGGAGTTCCTGCGCTGCAATTCCCGTAGGAGTGCGGCTATGCATGAGACGAGGTCATCTAGGCCATCTGCGGCGAGAGATTCGTCTGCTTCCACGGCTGGTGGGGGAGACTTTACACAGGGATTTGGCCAGTTCTCTGGCGAGACAACAGGGTTTGGAGCTCGTCACTCTTCATTCTCGGGGAACGAACAGGGAGAGTCCTCGGGGTCGCAGGCGCAGAGGCGGCCTTTCTCGTATTCCCGCCTGGAGGAATTTGGAGATTACCTGTCTTCGGTGGATCCGGCTGCTGTGGGGCAGTACTTCGAGTACTCGGATGACGAGCAGGACTCTGAGTAGTCCTCTTTTGTTTTATTTTTAGACAAAATGTGTGTATTGTCCAAACAATTTGACTTGTACTTGAAAAGGCGCCTTTGAGGCGGAACCTTATATTTTGCACATTTATTTAGTGATTACCTTCTTTTATTTTTGGCAAATAAGCAAGTAGGTTGATCAAAAATAAATAAAAATGAAACATGCACAAAAATTCGAACTGGTCAAAATTTATGCATATATGCACTGTTATATAATTAATTGCACTGTTGCACGAGCCCGGGGCGGAAGTGGTGTTGGCAGTGGTTGATTGAAACTAGGGGTGCACGTAGTTTCAAAGAGGTTGAACAGGATATGGTTTGGAAATGTTTCCAAATTGAAGCAGCTGGCTGCAGAGTTGACCCAGTCAACTTGAGAAACAGTCCGGCCGGACTTGGACTCAATTTCCATATTCTTTTAAATTGCATTTCAGTTTTTGTAATTGTAAAAACAACACGTTTGTTTCGATCAATCAACTGATTTTTTCTCTCAAATTCTTGAAGATTTTCTTTGCTTTTTCCATGGCTCCATTTCCTAGGCTATCGTCTCAGATACAAGAGCGATACTTGGACAATTTCCAGTCATGGGTACGGCACCACACGAGGCAAAATAAGGGTTTTTTCGAGGGTTGTTACGGGATGAAATCTGTTTGGGCTTTGAAGGAGCTCATGCCAGATTGGGATCTTTGAGAGCTGCGGCTCGTTTCTGGGACGTACGGAGGCATGTGTACAACTTTTCGTACAACGAAATTACGCCCACGTTTGAAAATTTCTGGGCCATATTAGGAGGACCTGAGATGGAACACTAGTTCTTCCCTTGGCGGGTGGCATGGCCACTGTTGAGAAGTTAGTGTCTTTGCTTGGTATCTCAGCTGAAGAAGCATACGGGATGCTAATACTGAACACAGATTATGTTGACATTTCAGGGCTGCCCGATAAATTTGCCGTTGTCGAGGGGAGCGTTTTTGCGTGGGACGCGTTTGCTCTGTGCGCAATTGCTACTTTGTTCACATTCACGTCCCTGGGTGTGTGCCATCACAATGTCTTGGACACGATGATGCGATCTTAGGAACGGGGAGACGTCGTGCCTTTGGTCCTGGGCGAGACGTTCCTGGGCATAGGTCGGATGGCGACCGGAAGCCGATACATATGGGGAGGGAGTCCCGCCATGCTCACTATGTGGTTGAGGGAGAGATTGCAGATGGTGCATGAGGTGCCAGTGTCTTGTGACCCTTGGTCCTTTTCTCGACGTCCTCTGGTGATAGGGGGCGATCAGGCTGAGCTGGAGCTCTGGATGGCCAGACTTCACACACATCACTTGCGATGGTGGGTTCCTCATTGGAAGTTACAGACTTGTCGGACCGCTCAGGAGGGTCTTTTGGTTGTCAGAGTACCGGGGTTGTCCCAAACTGCTTTCTACATCCATCCTTGGTGCTGCGGCAGTATGGGCTGGAGAAGGTGCCATTGACGGGTTTGGGTTATCTTTGCTACCTTCGAGGTGGGATCTCTCGTTGATGGAAGATTCTTCGACGCTATTGCTTTCTATGCTGGCTGTGGCAATACACGTCCTTTCCTGCCAGGGTTCTCTTTCATCGGAGAGGGGGCACTGTTCTGTCTACGCAGTATTTGAACTAGTACGAAGAGTATATGGGGGAGACACAGATGGCCATTTTGTGGAGAAGGAGTGAGCTGTTGGGTCTTGATTACCCTGACGGCTCGACTTTGAGGAGGGACGAAGCGATGGCTAACCTTCAGAATCGTACTGGGGACGACATGGCTGACTATGAGGCCAATGCTAGTCGGGAGGCCGATCAAAGCGCGGTCATGATGGCTCGAAGAGAGGCAGCTCAAGATAGAGCTAGGGAAAGGGCTGCATTGGCAGCTGCCGGTTTGACGGAGGCACCGGGAAGGGTCCCTGAGCCAGGTTGAAGGACTACTGGAATATTCCCTGTGAAGGTGAAGAATACTCGCCGCGGAAAAGGGAAGGGGAAGAAGGATGAAGGACCAAGTACAGGGGACTAGGTTGACCTTGCTGTCCGGAGTATCCACCCACTGTCATTGCAGACACATTAATTGATTAATGTTTTATTGTAGTTTTGCTAGCGTGTAGCGAGTCAAGAGTTGACCGTGCTTGAACTCATCAAAGATTGTTTTAACCGTAATGAATTTGTAGGTTAATTGAAAAGAGTTTTTCGAAACACAAGCAATTGATGCTTATTTTTTTTATTTTTTTTTAGACCGAACCAATGATGGCTGCCTACGTTCCCCTTTTACAATTGGACTAAGGAGCTCAGGTCACCGTAGTTCGACACTTTAGGTGATATTTGAGAAAAACAAAGACAAAAGAAGTCCGACCCTGTTTTTTACCTGGATCATTACCGGGAATGTATCCAGTTGAGTATTACTCTTTTAGCACTTTAACTTTACTGAGGGGTGGTGTATGGGGAAGGAGAGTTGACTCGTGCTCTTCCTCAAACGAAGTATCTGCGGAGCTTGCTTCCGTTCACGGGGTTAACGAAAGGGTTCCCGTCCAAATCTAGAGGTGTCCAGACGGTTATAACCGCCGGTTAACGGTTATAACCGGCGGTTAAAAATTTCGAAAAGTTCTAACCGTAACCTAACCGTTAACCGTGTACTAACGGTTACGGTTATACGGTTAACGGTTATACACGGTTACACGGTTAAAAATCGTTTTTTTTTCGGTTTGGTCCTTTTTTAACGGAATAGTTAACCTGTTTTGGTTAACTTTTTGTATGTATAACCCCTTTTTTTTTTTTTTTTGAATAAAGAATACTATTTGAGATGTTACTTATTAATGATTTTTTTTGAAAAAAGTTATAAAAAAAGTTAAGAATTTTTAAATGAATGAAATTTTAACGAAAAATGTGTTTAATGTATTTTTTTAACAGCTTTTTTTTTTTTTTTTTTTTTTGTTAAGCAAAGCTATTGAGAAATATTTCTTTTAAAAAACAGTTTTTAACATTTTTTTTGAAGAAAATAGTTAACTTTTTAACAGATTTTTAACTAGTTCTATAAAAAAGTTAACTTTTTATTTTTTTTTAATTTTTTTTGGATAAAGAAGACCATTTTAGACTTTTGTTTACTATATACATTTTTTAAAAAGAGTTATATAAAAAAAGTTATGAATTTTGAAAGAAATAAAATTTAACTTTTTTAAAAATAAACGAAAGTATATAAAAGAAAAAGGGACGGTACCCTTAAATTTTATTAATTAAATAAAATTACAAAGAGGGGACAACCAACCTTACCCTTTTATAATTAAGGAGGACATTTAGGAGCCTTTACCTCAACCTAACTATTACAATTCAATAAAAATAAACCTAATCTAATAAATAAAAATTAAAAACTAATCTATTACAATTCAATAAAAATAAACCTAATCTAATAAATAAAAATTAAAAACTAATCTAATCATCACTAATCACTTCCCGTAGAGTCATCCACATCATATTGATATTGTGGGTCAAGTGTATCCTCTTCATAAGGCATATCTTGTTCTCTCTTTTCCGATCTAACCCAATCCCCAAGTAATAGTTGATTTTCCAAGTTTTCAACCGTTAGTTGAGAACGTCTTTCATCCAAAACATTTCCTCCAATACTAAATGCGGATTCGACCGCCACCGTTGACGCGGGAGAAGCTAAGACTTCTTTTGCAATTATAGAGAGTATAGGATAACTCTCTTTCCTTCTTGACCACCACTTTAAAACATCGAAATTATTTGGATTATCACTACTTTGATCCCATTCAAAAGTAGTGTTGAAATATGTGTCTAACTCCAAGGGAATGTTAGAGGAAGAAGAACTAGTCCCTACTCGAGGACGTTTCTTTTTGCTATACAAATTAGTAAAAAAATGATACGGATCCTCCTCAAGTAAATCACCACCAACATCTTGAGAAGAAGTAGAGTCAACATTTTGAGAAGGATTTCCATGAATTGCATTATATTCGTTATAAAAAGACACCAAATCATTTTTTGTACTTTCAACAATATTCGACGGAGAATCATGATCACCTCTACCATCGGGGTATAAATTAGTATAATAAAAAGCTAAAATAGTAGCCAACTCATCTAATTTAACACGGGGATCTAATACTTTTGCAATCAAAATAAAGACGGAATTTCGTTAAAATATTTTATCCACTTTTGTCTCATGGAAAAAATGCAATCCCCTAAAACAACGCAATCTTTTAAATTATTAAAACTACTAACAATTGCAACACAATGCTCAAGAACCAAAATGGAAGTTGGATAATAAACTCCCGATAATGCCAAAGTAGCGGTGTTAAAAATCTTTAGCAATTTACACAAATTAGTGCATGCATTCCATTGATAAGCAAATAAAGGTTGATTATTACCAAGTGTAGCAAAAAAATCCATAAGAAGCTCTTTTATACTCAAAACCATCTTTTAACATTTTATAGGTGGAATTCCACCTAATTGGAACATCGGAACTAAAATATTTGTCTCCAAGATTTTGATTTCTTAAAAACTTTATCCATTTTTTGTAACACTATTTCTTCTAGAAATATATTCAAGGGCCCCTCTAATTGGGGAAACATGTTGTTCTAATGCATGCAAACCATCTTTAACACATAAATTAATAATATGGCATAAACATCTAATATGAAAAACTTACCGCCAAAATGACGGTTGACAAACTCTAATCAAATCCGGTAAACTAGCGGTATTAGCACTAGCATTATCAAAAGAAATAGTAAATATTTTATTCGTAATCTTATATTTTAAAAAAATTCCACGCAACTTTGAACAAATTGCTTCGGCGGTATGGGGGGGATCAAAATTTTCATATGCAATTAATCTTTTTTGTAGAGTCCAAGAATTATCTACCCAATGGCAAGTAACACCTAAATAACTATTTCTTTGCCAATGATCACTCCAACCATCTAAGCACAAATTGAAACTTTGTTTGGTAAATTTGATAAAATCTCAATTAAAGTTTTTTGATATGTTAACACCACCTTATGAATATCACGTACGAGAGTCGAACGTGGTACTCTTGCGGCAGCGGGATTTAAAGAAAGTCTTATAAATCTTTCATAAAAGTCATCATCCGCAAAGTTAAAAGCAAGTCCTTTAACACATACAAATTTGGCCAATTCTTGCCTATAAATTACCTTATTAAATTTAAATAGGACGGAAGACCGAACCTTGGGTGGTGGTTGGTGGAGCTAATTGAGTTTGATCACTCGAAATGCCAAGTTTATCCGGATGTACTGTGCGCATGTGGGCATTAAGTGTCCCGTGCCCTCCACCCTTCGTAAATGGGTAGGATTTATTTGGACAATAGTTGCAAATAGCTCGAAAATTGATGAAGTCATTTTCGTTAATTTGCTCTTTTCGAAAATGTATTGCAAAAGTGTCGGACGTAGGGGCACGTGAACGTGGAATTGGCGGTTGTTCTTCTTGTTCTTGTCCCCGAGCACGACCACCTCGAGCTCGGCCTCTACTCGGCCTCGCTCGGCCCTACCCTTCTACCACTTTCAACCACATTTTCATCCACATCTTGATCTTGCTCATTTTGTGTAAATGGTTCCTCAAAAAATTCGGATTCTTCTACGTTATGATGGGTGGTAGAACCTTGGTGTTCCTTGCCTTTTCGAGAAGAAGACATTTTCGTTAGAAAACTGACTTGAATTCGAAAAAAAGCTAACTTTTGTTTAAAAAACTAACTGCAATTCTGAAAATCTAACTGAAAACTCTAAAAAACTAACTGAAAATCTAAAAAACTAACTGAAATTGAAATACTAACTGAAAACTCTAAAACCGATCAAAACTCTAAAAAATAACCGAAAAGTCTCGAAATACGTTAAAAAACTAACCGAAAACTCTAAAAAACTAACTGGAATTCCTAAAACTAACTGGAAATATTAAAAACTGATCAAAACTCTAGAAAACTAACCGAAATTCCTAAAAGCCGATTGGAATTTTCGAAATACAAAAAAAAAAAAAAATTCGTTAAAAAACTAACTGGAAATTCTTAGGAAACTAACTGAGAATATGAGAGAGGTTAGGATATTTGAGAGTAGAGAGAGAGAGAGAGTAGAAGTAGAGATGTAAGGTGAAATTGAAAATAAAATGGTAGGAGGGAGGTAATATTTATAGTAGGGTGGAGGTTGTTTTTTAAAAGAAATTTTTTTTTTTTTTAATTTAATTGAAGGCTGCTTTTGGGCGCTGGAATTGGAAATAATGGAAGGAATCAATTTCAAATTTTCAATTCAAGGAAGAAGAGGAACTGATTACTGAGGAAGGAAGGAAGTAATTAATTGGGTTTGGGAAAAGAAAAGAAAAAAGGGGAAGTGGGTGTGGGAAACTGGGAACTTGGCCGTTGGTTTTGACTGGGAGGGGGACATCCGGACAGGGAGTCGTGAGGGGGACAGGGAGTCGGGGACAGGAGTGGCGGTCAAGAGACAAGAGCCGTTGGGGATTATTAATTCAAAATTTTAAATTTGAATTTCAAATTTCAAAATTTCAGGGTTAGACGGTTAGTTAGGCGGTTATAACCGCCGGTTAATTATACGGTTATAACCGGTTAAATAACCGCGGTTATAACCGCCGAAGGTTGCTTTTTGAAAACCTTAACCTTAATCAACCGTGTAACCGCGATTCTGATTAAGGCGGTTACGGTTAAGGCGGTTGACGGTTATACCCGGTTACGGTTACGGTTATTAACCTCCGGTTAGCCGGTTCCGGTTAGATTTTGGTTTGAAAATTTCTGGGCCATATTAGGAGGACCTGAGATGGAACACTAGTTCTTCCCTTGGCGGGTGGCATGGCCACTGTTGAGAAGTTAGTGTCTTTGCTTGGTATCTCAGCTGAAGAAGCATACGGGATGCTAATACTGAACACAGATTATGTTGACATTTTCTGTGGCCGCCTGAGCAATTCCGTTGCTGTCGAGGGGAGCGTTTTTGCGTGGGACGCGTTTGCTCTGTGCGCAATTGCTACTTTGTTCACATTCACGTCCCTGGGTGTGTGCCATCACAATGTACTGGACCTGATGAAGCAGTGCCGGAATGGGGGAGACGTCGTGCCTTTGGTCCTGGGCGAGACGTTCCTGGGCATAGGTCGGATGGCGACCGGAAGCCGATACATATGGGGAGGGAGTCCCGCCATGCTCACTATGTGGTTGAGGGAGAGATTGCAGATGGTGCATGAGGTGCCAGTGTCTTGTGACCCTTGGTCCTTTTCTCGACGTCCTCTGGTGATAGGGGGCGATCAGGCTGAGCTGGAGCTCTGGATGGCCAGACTTCACACACATCACTTGCGATGGTGGGTTCCTCATTGGAAGTTACAGACTTGTCGGACCGCTCAGGAGGGTCTTTTGGTTGTCAGAGTACCGGGGTTGTCCCAAACTGCTTTCTACATCCATCCTTGGTGCTGCGACAGTATGGGCTGGAGAAGGTGCCATTGACGGGTTTGGGTTATGCTGCTACCTTCGAGGTGGGATCTCTGTTGATGGAAGATTCTTCGACGCTATTGCTTCTCATGCGGTTGTGGCAATACACGTCCTTTCCTGCCAGGGTTCTCTTTCACCGGAGAGGGGGCACTGTTCTGTCTACGCAGTATTTGAACTAGTACGAAGAGTATATGGGGGAGACACAGATGGCCATTTTGTGGAGAAGGAGTGAGCTGTTGGGTCTTGATTACCCTGACGGCTCGACTTTGAGGAGGGACGAAGCGATGGCTAACCTTCAGAATCGTACTGGGGACGACATGGCTGACTATGAGGCCAATGCTAGTCGGGAGGCCGATCAAAGCGCGGTCATGATGGCTCGAAGAGAGGCAGCTCAAGATAGAGCTAGGGAAAGGGATGCATTGGCAGCTGCCGGTTTGACGGAGGCATCGGGAAGGGTCCCTGAGCCAGGTTGAAGGACTACTGGAATATTCCCTGTGAAGGTGAAGAATACTCGCCGCGGAAAAGGGAAGGGGAAGAAGGATGAAGGACCAAGTACGGGGGACTAGGTTGACCTTGCTGTCCGGAGTATCCACCCACTGTCATTGCAGACACATTAATTGATTAATGTTTTATTGTAGTTTTGCTAGCGTGTAGCGAGTCAAGAGTTGACCGTGCTTGAACTCATCAAAGATTGTTTTAACCGTAATGAATTTGTAGGTTAATTGAAAAGAGTTTTTCGAAACACAAGCAATTGATGCTTATTTTTTTTATTTTTTTTTAGACCGAACCAATGATGGCTGCCTACGTTCCCCTTTTACAATTGGACTAAGGAGCTCAGGTCACCGTAGTTCGACACTTTAGGTGATATTTGAGAAAAACAAAGACAAAAGAAGTCCGACCCTGTTTTTTACCTGGATCATTACCGGGAATGTATCCAGTTGAGTATTACTCTTTTAGCACTTTAACTTTACTGAGGGGTGGTGTATGGGGAAGGAGAGTTGACTCGTGCTCTTCCTCAAACGAAGTATCTGCGGAGCTTGCTTCCGTTCACGGGGTTAACGAAAGGGTTCCCGTCCAAATCTGCTAACTTCATGGCTCCTCCGGAGAAGATTCTTTGTACCACGAACGGGCCTATCCAGGTAGGCTCCCACTTTTCGAGGGGATTGGTCTGCGTAGGAGGCTTTTCCTTTAGCACCAAGTCGCCTTCTCTGATGTCTCGGACCTTGACTTTCTTATCAAATGCTCGGGCCATTCTGCTTTGGTAGGCACGAGTATGCTCCATGGCTTTCAATCTGCGCTCGTCGAGTATAGCAAGTTCGTCATGACGGCTCTGTAGCCATTTGAATTCATTGATCACGTTCTCCAAGAGGACTCGGAGGGATGGAATTTCCAATTCCACGGGTAACATTGCTTCCATTCCGTATGTAAGTGCAAAAGGAGTCTCCCCGGTGGCGGTTCTGACTGATGTTCTGTATCCCCAGAGGGCTAGATGTAGCTTCTCGGGCCAATCCCGACCTCTGACTGTCATCTTTCTGATTATCATTGCGAGAGTTTTGTTTGCTGCCTCTACTGCACCATTAGTCTCGTGATGCAGCCAGGAGAAGACTTGTGGCGTGTAACTCGAATTCCTGGGTCAGTCGTTAGTTGGTCATAATATCCTTCGAAGTGGGTCCCATTGTCGGATATGATCTCGTTGGGCACTCCGTATCTGCACATGATGTTCTCTTTGATGAACTTGCACATGATGTTCTCTTTGATGAACTCGGCCACCTTTTTAGAATTCAGTACCTTGTATGATCTGGCTTCTACCCATTTGGTGAAGTAGTCGACTGCGACTAATATGAACTCGTGACCATTGCTCCCTGGTGGAGTGATTTTGCCGATGACGTCGATTCCCCATGTGGTGAAAGGCCATGGCGTAGTCATACAATAGAGTTTGTGAGGAGGAATATGATTGAGGTTGGAGAATCGTTGACATTTGTCGCAGCTGCTGACAAACTGGATGCAGTCTGTTTCTATTAATACCCAATAGTATCCCATACGGAGGATGATCTGTGTCAATGCTCTGGCGTTCATGTGCGGACCGCAGGTTTCGTTGTGAACTTCGTTCATTAGCTCGCTGGCTTTTTCTTTATTTACACACCGAAGGAGTGGCCCTTGGTGGCGCTTCTTGTACAACATACCCCCCAGAATGACGAAATGGGATGCCAGGCATTTTAGTGCCATCATGTTTTTGGCTTTGATCCCTTCTTTGTATTTTCCATCTTCATTTGTGAAGGAAGCTTCTCCATTTTGGAGGTACTGGTAAATTTGATTGTACCAGGGTTCGTCGATCGGTTAATTTTTAACTTCGATCTCACAGCAGTAAGCGGGTGTTTCCCGTATGTCTATTCTGAGGGGTTTTACTGATTTTCCTTCGGGAATTTCGACAAGAGATACGAGGGTAGCCAGGGCATCTACGAAGCAATTCCTGTCTCTTGGCAAATAATGGAAAGAGATGTCCTTGAACTGAGCAATGAGCTCCTCCATGTACGTGTGATACTTCTGGAGGCCAGAATCTATCGTCTTCCATTTGTTGGACACTTGATTGATGATCACGCCGAGGTCTCCGTACACTTCCAGTTCTGAGATGTTGCGCTCGAGAGCAGCTTCTAGACCGGCTGCGCAAGCTTCATACTCTGCTGCATTGTTGGTTGTTTCAAAATTCAATTTGATGGCTATGGGAGTGTGCTCATCCTTGGGATCGACAAGGAGCATTCCAATACCATTTCCCTTCTTGTTGGCTGCCCCATCGAAGAAGAGTTGCCAGCGGTTTGCGCTGTCAAGTGAAAAGATTCCGTCATTCGAAAACTGCGGATCAGGACCCTTGGGTTCACTGCTTGGGAAGTCTGCCAGCTGATCTGCCATTACTCTGCCCTTTATTGATTTTCTGACCATGTACTTGATGTCAAACTCAGCTAGGAAGAATGACCACTTGGCTAGTCTCATTGACAGAGATGGCTTGTCAAAGTGATATCGGACGGGGTCCATTTTGGAGACCAGTAACACTGAATGTGATTGCATGTAGTGTTTCAGTTTCCCGACTACCCATACTAAGGCGGTACAAGTTTTCTCTAATGCTGAGTAGCTGTGTTCACTTCCCTGAAGCTTTTGGCTTACGAAGTAGATTGCATGCTCAACTTTGGAATCTTTTTGTTCTTGTGCCAGCATTGCTCCAATTGACGTGTCTGTCGTCCACAGAGTACGAACATGTCCTGTTGAGATCTCGGAAATCCACACAAAGATTCGACCTTTCCATTGGCCTTGGTAACCGTCACGATGTTGGAGAGCCAGGTCGGGTACTCAATTACTCTGATGAAACCAACGCGGAGCATTTTCTCAATTTCTTCTTTCACTTGCAAGGACCGCTCTGGCTTGATCTTACGCAATTTACGTTTGATGACAGGCTTGGATTACGGATCCAGGGAATTCTGTGCTCCACGATTGAGGATCGAGTCACCGGCATGTCCCGATATGACCAGGCGAACACGTCAACATACTCTTTGAGGAGGTTTATCAGGGCTTCTTTTTCTGCATCGGCGAAGAAACTGCCCACTTGTGTCTCTTTAGGCTCTTGCACTGACCCCAGGTTCACTTTAGTCATAACCTCTTGGGCAGCTTGGGCCCGATTGTCCTCTTAGTCTACTACACGCTTGAGAACTTCTTTAATGCATTGTTCATTTAATGTGTCTGTTTCTTTATCAAGTGAGTCATTATTAACATCTTTTATGTTTTTTGTTAACTTATCAGATTTTAAAGTGGCAATGAGGGGATACTCCGAAAGTTCAGACTTTTCATTACATGCGAACGGGGATACATTGTTGGCTACATTATCATAGTCTTCCGACGTAAGGCCGTTGGATGACTCAGAGGACTGGACTTTAACAAGGACTGACTCGGAGGGTTTGAGACCGGGTTTAGGGAGATGTGAGTGTAGGCCCAGCTTGTCTTCCATTTCTGTCTGGCTTGCCCTTGGTCCGGTGAAAGTTACCCAGTTCTTCAGTGGCATTGCTGGATGCTTGATGAGGGTTCGGGAGTCGAGAGGCTTGGCTTCTGCTGTCCCGATCATGGCGATCATGTTGTTTTTGGAGCCCAGGTCAATCAGGTTAGGCACCTCCATGACTTCTTCAAAAAGACTCTGTAGAGCGGGTCCACTGAGAGCGTCTTCTATGAATTATGTTCCTTCTGCTTTGGAGTTACTGTCTCGAATGTGGCCTTAGCGGGCGACTCGAGCTAACATCATTTCCCCGTGAAGAGTGTCTCGAGTTGCTCTTCAATGTCTCGGATTCCTTTGAATGTGTACTCGTGCTGGACTGTGGTGGCAATTGGTCCAGGTAGAGTTGTGATGTCGAGGAAAGCTCCCCTTATCGGATTAGCCTTGAGTCCTCTGAAACGCTTGAGGTCCCGTGCTAGCTTTTCCATCCTTTCTGTAGTCTCTGTGCTGACTTTCCCGGCTTCTTTCTCATCTTCATCAGTTCCACTTTCGGTACCCTCGGCCCGTTGTTCTGCTTCCGCCGTCGGTCCCCTCGGTTGTCGGTTCCCCTCACGGTCCCTCGGTTCATGCTGTCGGTTCCCTTGATGAAGTAATGGGCGAGGTCGAAACTGTAAGGTTGGAGGTTGGGTGTGCTGTAGGAGGTTCCCCTTTTGTGGGCTGCTGCTTTGGTGCGGGCGAGCCTTTTGTTTTCCCTGATATTAGCTGGTGTTGGCACATAACTGATCCCCTGGACTGTAGTGTGGTCCTTGACTTCGATGACTTGGTGTTGGCCTTGTAACCTTTTGCCGAGCCCCAGTCCTGGGATGAAGTTCATGAGTTTCATCATCTTCATGGCGGGAGGAATTTTGTCTTGAAACAGTGGAAGGTCCACATTTCATATTTGGATCTTGGAGGTCTCCAAAGTGAATCCAGTTAATGCCATGTCGTCATCATGCTTGATCTCTAATACTGGAATGTCGTTGGTGCTGGTCCCCTAGGTGGTGACGCTGTCGCCGTAGGCTGTGGTTAGCTCGTTGCCTTGCATGAACTTGATACACTGATGAAGGGTGGATGCCACGCCATTTATTTGATGCAGCCAGGGTCGCCCCAGGATAGTTGTGAAAGTGATAGGAATGTCCAACACTTGGAATTCGGTGGGGATCATCCGCTTGCCGAACCAGATATTTAGAGTAGCAACCCCGAGAACTGTACGGGAAGTGGAGTCATAGGCCTTGACAGTGAGGACTGAAGGCTTGGATCTCGTGGGCTTGATGTCAAGCAGGTCCATCATCTTGACGGGCAAGACATTCATTCCGAAACCTCCGTCTACCAGTACACGGGGAAGGCGACGCTCGTCCAGCTGAACTGTGATGTAGAGCGGCTCATTGTGATCAGCCCCAAATTTTGGCAGGTCCAAATTTGTGAAGGTGATGATGTTGTCGATCATCTGAATTACTTCTTCTGGAGTTGCGTCCACGGGGACCATGGTGCGGGCCAAACTTTCCTCTAGCTTGAGCTTGTGAGGATATGAGAATGTGAGCAGGGACCAAAGGGAAATGTTCGCCTGGGCCTGCTTGAGCTGAGTGAGGATCGGGTCCTCTTTCACGGAACTTGTGTCTTCGGGCAGGTAGGGTTGCGGTTCTGGCTCCCCTGGCTTTTTAGTGGCCTTAGGTGGTAATGAATGGATTTGACCCGATCGGGTTAGGACGCTGACATCAGGCTTGGTCTCTTCTGAACAGGTTGCTCTGAGCTGAGCCATAGTCAAAGGAGGATTCCTCGAAGCATAGGGCCATATGTCTTCTCTCAATTCATTGACTGTAGATGCTTTCCCGGGAGCTTCGGCAGCTTTCCGGATTCTGTCCCAGGATACTGGCTTGGGTGCCTCCGTGGGGAGGGAGTTTATGGTTTGGCACAGCTGTTCGAACGTCAGTGCGCAACAGTGGTTGCCAGAACTGAATTATGCATTGCTGACCCTCCGGGGGAGGTTAGAGAGTTCTTGGTTCTTGCGAACTGTCTCCTTGATCTCTTCACGGTATACCGCACTTCTTTCCTTCTTGCTGAGCATGCTCAGGGCATTCTGGAGTTGGGTTAGGCGATACTCATGGTTTGCTAATTTTCCTCCACTCTTGGCCCAGATCAAATTTCTTGCAGTAGAACCTACGTCAAGAGTTAGCGCCTGCGTTTCTTCCCATGTGAGAATAGCCAGTGCTTCCTTGAACTGTATGCGGCAGTCTAGATAAACTTCCAGCGGGGAGAGCTTTCTCTTCTGCTTTAACTGAGTGGCGGGTATGTCGGAAGGTGAGTACACGGATTCCCGAACGTCTGCCCATGTAACTGGTTGCTGTCCCAGTTGATCTTTTTGTAAACGAATGCCGTAGTCTGTGGAATCTCCCTGAGCAGTTGCTGGAGATGTATTTCCATCTTTCTTTTCTTTTTGAATAGACCTTCCTCCCTCAGTTGGCCTTTTAATTTGACAGCGGAAATGATCCGTTCCCATCCTCCTAGGACCCTTGGGATTCCGACTTTATTGACTTCATGCCCGACTTGGAAGAGAATGTTTTCATCGTCTTCGTCGTCTCTTTTACAGAGAACTTGCTTTTCTCGGGGAGATAAGCGCTGGTGCTCTTCATGCTGTTTGGCTAGGTATTCCTTGTGCTATGCCATTCCATCTCCTAGGTCGTCGGGACCGTTGACCGCCCTCCCTTGCCAGAGGGGGTTGGAGGAAAAAAGACGGTAGTCCGGGAAGTTGCTGTGAGCAAAACCCTTGAGGTCGAACTGGTCTAGAGTGGCCTCTAGCTTTTCTCGTCTGAAAGCGCCATGCGACGCTTTAAGGGCTTGGTCCCTGTGAGTCTTCTGAGCTTGGTTCTCGTCCCAGAGACGGTTCTCTTGAGTGGCTAATTCCATGAGGGCTTTCCTTGCGAGAGCTAAATAGTCTCCGTAGGTGCGTGCCGTCTGACTGGTGTCTAGAACTGTGATCACATCCAAATCCCCAAATGGCGGAATCACTTGGATTATATTGATGAAGGAAGTTGGGCTGGAACATTCCATGCGGCCCTCCTTGATCTCGGTTACCAAGAAGTTCGCCCATATCTGCTTGATTGAACCCACAGGGGTATTGAATTTTGTGATATTGATAGTCTCGTGATCTCGCTGGATCGCCAAGTCTATCAGAGCTAGCAGTTTGCTGGCGGGATGCCTGAATCTGTGGCCGTGACCGGAAGCGGGGATCGAACTTGAGCATGTTGATGCTGAGGTGATCATTCCTTTCTTCGGAAGCAGGACCTGTCTTGCGGGGAAGACTCTTACAGATGTTTTCAGGGTGGCTATGGAAGCGTTCCCGAGGTGTGAATGTGGTGCCCAAATTTTGTGTTGGATTCACGCGAGTTTGAAGACATCCGAGTTATTTGAAAAACGGAGTCGCCACGCCATTTTGATTACCTCAAAACTTTGAAAAAAAGGTTTTTACTTGGGTTCGGAGGTTAAGTTACCCCTTGGGAAGAACGTTTGGCGTTCACCCAAAGTGCCTTGCCGGAGCAAGTCTCCCAAGATTTCATTAATCGTGCTTGCTTGCGTGCTTTCTTTGTGTGCATGTGTTTGAGAGTAAAAGGGGGAAATGTCCCAAGTTATCTTCCGGACGTACAAACCATTTGTTGGTTGTCGCTCGGGATTCCTTGGAATTTTATGTATTCGGGATTATGATCCCGTCCTCATCTTGTGACTTGTGATCATCGCATTTTAACCTCGGGACCCTCGGGACTTGCGTGATCGAGAGAATGACTCTCTTTTGGTCAAAGATGAGGTTCTTTAGGAAGGAATGTCCTTAGCCCATCAATCCTACACTTTAAGACGGTCGAGCTCGTATAGAGGCTTCATACTCATTCTTAAGCGATAATCGGAGATATAGGGTTCAAGGTTATCCTTTTCCTAAAGAAATCATGAACCTTTAATGGAAGGAACGATGCAAAGATGAGAACTTTTACACCGGTCCGTTCCAAGGTTGGGGAAAGGGGGAATGCATGATGAAAATGACTCTTTAATGAAAAGATGACATTTTTGGTTTTAGCAAATGATGCTTTTTGATTTAAAGAAAGGATCTTTATTGCAAATGATGCATAAAGATAGGATTTTTATGCAAATGATGCATTGAAAAAGGGGTTTTGATGCAAAGGATGCATTTTTATTGAAAAAGATTTGATCTTTATATGCAAATGATGCATAAAAATGACATTTTTATTTGAAAATGGGGGTTTTAGGTGCAAAGGATGCACCTTTATGAAAAAGACTACATTTTTATGACAAATGAGGTCTTAATGCATGCAAAAGGGAAAGGGGGTGATAAAGATGTGATCTTTATGAATAAATGCCAAGTCCCAAGCAAGATATATGAATGCAATGAGCAAGTATATCAATTAAAATGCAAGGTTAGGGCGTGCGAGGTTACCAATCGTTTCCTTCGCTTCTTCGGACGGAGCTAGGAGGAGAGGTTCGTCTTGGGTCTTCAAGGAGGAGGAGATGGCTTCTTGAGCTTCTTCTTCGCCTTCTTGAGCCTTCAAGGGTGTTCTTCACGTCTGATTGTGTTTGTGAGTGTATTGTATCTCTATTGTGTGTCTTGTTGTTGTTGTGAAATGGGTAGAGGAGGGCTCTATTTATAGGCGATGGATAAGGCTAATGAAGCCGTGCGGTCGAGGCGACGAGCTAATGCGGCCGTGCGGGCTTATCCATTGTGACTCGGCATTCTAGAACCATGCAAGGTGGCATTATTCTAGAACCTTCCCTCCTAATTAAGAAAAACGTGTTTCTTAATTAGGAAGGATTATCTTCAGCCTTTATTTAATAAAAACAGTTCCGGAATGTTTCCGAACACTAGGAAAGGTACAGGGAATTGCTTAGGAAAAACTTACCGAAATTGCCGGGAAATTTAACCGGAAGGCATGAGCCAGATTTGGGTACTTACAGAAGCCCCTCGGCAACGTCACTTGCACGGCGAGTGGGGTTGTCGATAGAAAAGGCTCCCGATCTGGAGAATGCCGAGACGGATTGGGTGACCAAGACGGTCGAGTGGCAGAACCTTTTGGAAGGCTACCTACGTATCCCGGAGGAATCAAGCCAGCCGTAGTTCGGAATTAGGATCCGCTGGGAAGGAAGAAGAGAAACTGGTCTCTTCTTTGGGGAAAAAGAAGAGAAAATGACCTAGGAGGTCAAGCAATTGATCCTACTGGGGATATGCTAGGAGTGACCCAGGTGGTCGGATATCTGAACTTCTATGAGGGGCGCTTTATCACTGAGGAGTGACAAAGAAACAGGGTGACCAAAGTGGTCGAATGGCTGGACCTTTTATAAAAGGCTACCTACGTATCCCGGAGGAATCAAGCCTTGATCGTAGTTCAAGCATCACTAGATAGTTAGGAACGATGTCTAGGATCCTTGAGATTTTGACAATTCGGAGGCTGTCACCTGAAGAAGCTAGAGCTTATGGCGCTATCTCTTTATGACGGAGATAGAGGTAACTTAAGTTGGGAAACTTGAGCGTACGTCACTATTCGCGGATAGAGGTAGCACAGGTTGGAATGACTTGGGCATACGTCACTATTCGCGGATAGAGGTAGCACAAGTTGGAATGACTTGGGCATACGTCACTATTCGCGGATAGAGGTTGCACAAGTTGGAATGACTTGGGCATACGTCACTATTCGCGGATAGAGGTTGCACAAGTTGGAATGACTTGGGCATACGTGTTAGTACCCGACCTGAAAATACCCCTGATAGGCATTAAGGAACCTCTGAGGAACTCTCAGTCATTTATGAGTTTCAATAGGCTCAAGTAATATTTCTCCGAAAGCCCTTATTTGTAGTTTTAGAATCCCGATAGACCAAATGTCAGCTAAAACTTCCGAAGGCCATAACTTTCTCATACGAACTCCGTTTTGGGCCCACCGCATATCAAATCGAACGCGAGAACAAGATCTACGCAAAGGTTCGATCGACCCTTTTCAAAAGTGCCGATCGACCCTTCTTTTAAAGTGCCGATCGACCCTTTTCAAAAGTGCCGATCGACCCTTCTTTTAAAGTGCCGATCGACCCTTTTCAAAAGTGCCGATCGACCCTTCTTTTAAAGTGCCGATCGATCCTTTTCAAAAGTGCCGATCGACCCTTTCAGTTTTCCCACATCACTTTCGTAACCGTTCATCCCCAATTCCTTTCACTATATAAACCCCACTCCGCCTCACACTTTAAACACAGAATTATTCTACGGAAAACTCAAGACAAAACTTGAGGTTTCCTCCATAGAAAACTTGAGACTAAACTCGAGTTTTCTAAGTCTAAATATTTTATCAAGCCCATTCTTCGAATCTTCATAGATTCGATCCAAAAGCCTTGCCATCATTAGGTAAGTCTTCTGTTTATTTTTTCTGTCTTTATTATTATTGTCTTTATTATTATGCTAAATTTATTATTTGCATGCTTAGTATTTTAATTACTTTATTTCTTGCTTATGTCATATATGCTAGATTTAGGATTGTTTTAATATATTTAAATATGCAATAGCCGAGGATGATCTAGGGTTTCGCCAAGAAACCCAATGGATCTAGGAACTATTTCTTTCCTTCCACCTTAGTTATAATTATCCCATGATCAACAATCCCCCAAGAATGAACGTTGATTAGTGCACCTTCCGAGGGCCTAACTCAAAGGTTCTAGGGTGTGATCATCAATAAATTCTTTCTCTCCCCTCCTCCTTATGCATGATCCCGCTTCTTCTATCTATTCCCGTAAACACCGCACACAACCAACACCCCACATGCTAGAAAGACCGATTCGTCGGGCAATAGGAGTGATAACGTTTCTTCTTCTGTTGTAACTTGACCCCCGAACCCAATTAACTGTTTAGCCTTTTTTCAAAGCTTTGGGCTATATCAAAGTGGCGTGGCGACTCTCAAAATTTAAATTAATATTTTTAATATGGTTTAAATCGAGTGTCACTAAATGAATATCCTATTTCGATCCGACATTTATATAATTAATTATTTCAAACCTCCGAATGCGCGTTGCATCGGGACGGGGTATTCACAGTGGCGACTCTGCTGGGGACTGTTTTGAAAACTTTTTCAAACTAAGTGGGTCAGACTTTCGTTTTTTTTAGTGGTGTTGTATTTTGCTTTCTTTTTATTTTCCTTACTCTAAACTGTTGCATTGCATGCATGCATTTCATGTAAATAAAAATCTTTCTCTTTTTTCTCTAAAAAAAGAATTAGACTCCTCTACCTCACACTACCACTAGAGTCCGTTTCACACTGCACAGACACCCTTTTACCCTTCGGAGAAGCCAAAGTGCGGGAAGTGTGGTGATCATGTCTCCTCCCTTCCGAGTCTCACTTGGCCATCCACTCATCAGTGCGCTTCGGCTGCACGGTGGGAGCCTAAAATCTAACCCTTGTGTCACCCACTTTACTAGGAATACACTCCATGTGACCGGTTGGTTTGACTAGCTTTTTTATATAGACAATTAATAAGGTCTTTATGTTAAGTCACTGCGAATCAATGATAAGTCAAGATCTATCGAGAGATTAAGAGCACAAAAAATTGATTTCCTTTTAGAGGACGTACCATGTAAAGTTTGAATGCTTGATCTTGTCCTATCATGAGTCTGTAGTACTTCCCATAAACATCATATTAAATGTCTATATGAGACGGTTAGTCGTTAGGATCCACCACTTTAGGACATTTAGTTAGTTGCGAAAAAGGGGTATCCCTTCCAACCAAGAGTAGGTTCTACAAAATAGAGGGCTTTTTTGTAAATAAAGTGCTTAACTATCCCTCATTTCTAGGACCCTTCGAGGTCCGCTCCTCATTTTTAGGACCCTTCGAGGTCCGCTCCTCATTTCTAGGACCCTTCGAGGTCCGCTCTTCATTTCTAAGACCCTCCGAGGTCCGCTCCTCTATTCTAGGACCCTCCGAGGTCCGCTCCTCATTTCTAGGACCCTCCGAGGTCCGCTCCTCATTTCTAGGACCCTCCGAGGTCCGCTCCTCATTTCTAGGACCCTCCGAGGTCCGCTCCTCATTTCTAGGACCCTCCGAGGTCCGCTCTTCATTTCTAGGACCCTCCGAGGTCCGCTCCTCATTTCTAGGACCCTCCGAGGTCCGCTCCTCATTTCTAGGACCCTTCGAGGTCCGCTCCTCATTTCTAGGACCCTTCGAGGTCCGCTCTTCATTTCTAGGACCCTCCGAGGTCCGCTCTTCATTTCTAGGACCCTCCGAGGTCCGCTCCTCTATTCTAGGACCCTCCGAGGTTCGCTCCTCATTTCTAGGACTCTCCGAGGTTCGCTCTTCATTTCTAGGACCCTCCGAGGTCCGCTCCTCTATTCTAGGACCCTCCGAGGTCCGCTCCTCTATTCTAGGACCCTCCGAGGTCCGCTCCTCATTTCTAGGACCCTTCGAGGTCCGCTCCTCATTTCTAGGACCCTTCGAGGTCCTCTCCTCATTTCTAGGACCCTCCGAGGTCCGCTCTTCATTTCTAGGACCCTCCGAGGTCCGCTCCTCTATTCTAGGACCCTCCGAGGTTCGCTCCTCATTTCTAGGACTCTCCGAGGTCCGCTCCTCATTTCTAGGACCCTCCGAGGTCCGCTCCTCTATTCTAGGACCCTCCGAGGTCCGCTCCTCATTTCTAGGACCCTCCGAGGTCCGCTCCTCATTTCTAGGACCCTCCGAGGTCCGCTCCTCATTTCTAGGACCCTCCGAGGTCCGCTCCTCATTTCTAGGACCCTCCGAGGTCCGCTCCTCTATTCTAGGACCCTCCGAGGTCCGCTCCTCATTTCTAGGACCCTCCGAGGTCCGCTCCTCTATTCAAGGACCCTTCGAGGTCCGCTCCTCATTTCTAGGACCCTCCGAGGTCCACTCCTTATTTCTAGGACCCTCCGAGGTCCACTCCTCACTTCTTGGACCCTTCAAGGTCCACTCTCCATTTCTAGGACCCCCCGAGGTCCGCTCTTTACTTCTTGGACCCCTCAAGGTCCACTCTCCATTTCTAGGACCCTCCGAGGTCCGCTCTTTACTTCTTGGACCCTTCAAGGTCCACTCTCCATTTCTAGGACCCTCCGAGGTCCGCTCTTTACTTCTTGGACCCTTCAAGGTCCACACCCTCTACTGCGGACCGCCCTAGGTCCGCTCTCTATCTTGGACCGTTCAAGGTCCACTCTTTGACCCTTCGTGGTGCTCTTCCTATACTATGTCCACTCTCCCAATCTTGGACCGTTCAAGGTCCACTTCTCATATCTTGGACCGTTCAAGGTCCGCTCCTCTTCTCTTGGGCCGTTCAAGGTCCGCTCCTCATATCTTGGACCGTTCAAGGTCCGCTCTTCTTCTCTTGGACCCTTCAAGGTCCGCTCCTCATATCTTGGACCGTTCAAGGTCCGCTCTTCTTCTCTTGGACCCTTCAAGGTCCGCTCCTCTTCTCTTGGACCCTTCACGGTTCACTCCTCTTCTCTTGGACCCTTTAAGGTCCACTCTCTTCTCTTGGACCCTTAAGGTCCACTCCTCTCTTGGACCCTTTAAGGTCCACTCTCAATTTAGGACCCTTCGAGGTCCACTCTCTCTATCTAGGACCATTAAAGGTCCACCTTTCCACCTGAGACTCTTCGAGGTCCACCTCATCTCTTGGACCATCCATGGTCCATTCCTCTACCTTTGACCTCCTACGGTCTACATCCTTCAAGTTAGGACCCTCCAAAGTTCTACCTCTTACCTCTTGAACCATCCCATAGTTGCTCCCTTAGTCTTAAAACCATCCATAGTTTAGATCCTTTATCTCTAGCACCCTTCAGCCAAAGACCTACCTAGATCAAACTCTCTCGACCCATATAGATCAAACCACCATCTAGTGGCCTACCTAAGCCAACTTACCAAGTCCAATTAGCTCGTCTAGATCACCCTCACTCATATTTGACCAAGGATCGAGTCATCTTCCTCTCCTTTTTTTTTCACCAAACGGACTCTTTTACATTCATCCTCTCTCTTTCTCTAAACTTAACCCTGGTTGTATCATCAATCGGGGCCCCCTCGAACTACGGTGACCTAAGACTCATATCTTAAATGGTAAGGGTTACGTAGGCAACTTCAGCCCGGCCAAACTCAAAATTGTGGAGGTCAAATATTTTCTCAAGGATGCCTTAAGATTAATTATGAATCTAATTCAACTCATTGGTTTGACTCCGCCATATGTTTTTACAAGATTCCACATCATGTCTATGGAGAAAAGCATTGAAGCCCTCAAAGAAGTCTCAAACATGAGGTTGGGAGTGATCAACCTCCTCAAAGACATGCATGAAATTGAGCAATACCATTTTGTCTTACATTCAGAATACTTGAGAAGAGTTCCTCCCCTATTCAATTCCGTGGGTCCCTATCATCCACATGCTTATGGTTCCCCTTATGGTCCTACACATCAGAATTTCTCATTCAGGATGCCTGCTGTGGCTACCAACCAACTAAAGGCATCAATACCCGAGAAGAAGATCAACAAGGAACATTTTGATGACTTAGGAATGCCTGTGGGTGAGTTCTTCGACATTTTGGTGGGAAAGAATTTGATCGAGCCGCTCGAGAACTACAAGCCTATTAACCCAAAGGAAGACTTAGATACATCCAAGTTTTGCGAGATACCACAAGTACGTTGGGCATACCACCGACAAATGTGTACAATCGAAACGCTTGATTCAAAGATTGATCAACCAAGGGAAGACCCAAGGCCTCATTGATGAAGGAACCCTCGCCCTCCAAGGGAAGATTTAGATTCATTCAGTCTTGTAGGTTCTAGTATGTCTTTCTTATGTCCATTTTGGGCATTGATATGTAATGTCCACTTTGAACTAGTTATTTCAACAATAAAAAAAAAGGTCTTTCTTTCTTTTCTCTCTAGACTTGAGACATAATCTCGCATTACTTTCAAGAAGAATTGTTTTATTTATAATTATCACTTGGTTGCTAATCTCACTGATAAACTCACCGGCTAATAAAGTAAACAATGAATGAATGCTTTGATTGGAGTAAACAACTCACCGTTCCTTCTTCATACACACCATCTCTATACACCATCTCTATACACCATCTCTATACACCATCTCTATACACCATCTCTATACACCATCTCCATACACCATCTCTATACACCATCTCTATACACCATCTCTATACACCATCTCCATACACCATCTCCATACACTCTCTCCATACTCCACCATACACTTTTCATACACTCTCCCCCACTTGACCTCCTTTCCATATGGTCAAGACAAGCACAAAGACCGTTGTTGCTCATCATCAGAAAATAGCTGCTCACGCCACCGCAATTTAAAGAAGATGCAAGGAGTTGTTCCTATCCTTCACAAGTGCTGCATGAATATCAACTTGGGGCTCACCAACCCCCCAATTTCGCGTCTCCTCTGATTTTCCATTTGATCGTTAAGCTTTCATTGAACATGCTCACATATATTTCTCATGGTCCGAATATATTGTGCCTTACTTAATAAGTCGGTTAAATGAGTTTGCATTTATTTTAAATACTCTCTTGAGAATGCTATCCAAAGAGCAATTGAAGTTTAAACCTCTCACCATAGGAAGCCATAACCTTATCCTCACTAAATAATACCCTTTCATTTCAAGATCGACAAGTTTTGAGACCCTAAGGAAGAAGCCCATACTAGGAGCTCCCCCGATTTACAAAGGAAGTAATCACCTCCAAGCTCAAGAAAGGCGGAATGCAAAAGAAACTCATACAAGGGGTTCCTTCGACTCACGAAAGAAGGGACCACCTCCAAGCCCAAGAGGGAAAAGGTAAAACCATCCTAAAGGCATACGCTAGGGGCTATCGCGAGCAAACAAATCCGAAGGCTTTTCTCGATAAGAGGGTGTTTGAAAAAAAAAAAAAAAAAAAAAAAAAAAAAACTTCATCACCCCGAAGTGAACCTCCCATCTCAAAGGTTGTAAAAATGAGACATCGAGTGAAGGTCCTACCATGATCAAGTTACTCGCCGAAATCACAACAAACTCGCGAGAAGAAGCAACAAAGATTTCCTCTTGAACAAATCCCATAAACCAATTCCAAAGTCCATCCTCTCACTTTTAGAGGATTCCATCACCACCCTTGACCTTGCCAAAATCAAAGTTAACCTCACTCTTAGAGGTTCTGAAGAAGCAGCAACAAGAAAATCCCTTCACCTTAGAAATTCCAAACACATCCCTCAAGCCAACCTCTCAGCAAATGGCCCAGCCGACCTCTTACTTTAAGAGGTCATGTTAAGCATCATCCAATGGTCGATCGAAACCCAAAGACCAGCTACAACCGCTACCGGATAGCATTCTCAAAAGATTATTTAAAAGAAATGCATATTCATATTTTTGAGTCACTTGTTATCCTACGTGAGCATATTACATATTCTCTCAAAAGTTTGGGAACTCGTCCTATTCTTGAAATTCGTTCATTCGACTCCTCAAACACTGTCTGCAAAAGTCTCACTGGGGCTTCGCATCCGTGCCTCTCAGCGGCACTCCGGTAAAAGCAAGGAGACACGCGCCAGGGACTACTCCCCTCGGCTTGCGAGAACAAAGGAACAAAGAATCTTCACTTGAAGGAATGAAAAAATCTTTGGGTTATAATCAGTCAATTCCCACCTTTTCTTCCATCCCAATCTTTTTTCTATTTTTCATTCTTTCCCATGAAGGAGATCAATGCAACGGCAGCCCGCACCACAATTACCACCGAACAGGAGCGCAAGCAACAACGGAACATCCTTCTCCTTCTAAAGACAAGCCGATTTCACCTTCAAATCAAAACATTCATTTGTTTACCTATATAATTGGAATTTGATAAACCAATCAGTGAGGTCCATTCACGAGCAATCAAGATATAATTCTGAATAAAATAATTCTTCAAATGTCTCGACAAGTCTTCTTTTTCTACATCATAAGAAAATAGAGTCAAACACTGTCTTTCCGTGCTCGGGGGCTTCCATACACTTTTCCACACCTTGTGATGCTTATACTCTCCCAAAAGAGTCAAACCCAAAAGCGAAAGTGTCATACACGAACTCGGGATCCATTCCCACCTTCGAAAAATGCGCCCTGCACATATACATTTCCGAGTCTTGTCCAGCGGCGATTGACCATTGTTCAAACGAGGGGTCGCCCCGTGACCGCAAGATGACTCTGTCGCAAATAGGGATGCATTGAATCTCTCCAAGTGGGGCTTTTGTTAAGGCTGTTCTCTCAGGCTCTCTTCAGTTTGCTCTGCATCATCAAGCTGGGGCTTTGCCATTCCCTTCAGGTTTGCTTTGCATCATCAATCTGGGGCTTCGCCATTCATCATCAATCGACTTCGCCAAAGTCACTTCATCAAACATTGGGGCTACCCTCAACAAAAATGGGTCGACTATGTGCTCTAACAAAAATCGGAGCTCCAATGAAGTCATATCTAGCATGAAGGGCATCCCTTGTCATCAAGATCAGCATATGGCAAACTCTTTGAGTCAGTTAGAAACATGATTAATCATAAGGCCTCTTTATCAAATAAACATGCTTTCAAAATACTGTCCTCCTTGGTACCTTATTTACAAAAATCACTCTTTGGTCTCCACAAATTTTCAAACTCTTCAAGTCTATCAAAGACGCCTCTCTCAAGATGACTCGGTCCTTATCTCTCGGACCTCAAACTTACCTAATCCCACCTTCTACCATCGACACTTACTCGGCCTCGCCTAGTTTAAACCAATAACCTTTCTGCTCAAACTGCCTTGTTTAGACTTACCGCAAATGTAAAACCCTAGCCTTAAGCCTAAGTGACAAATACCTCTCTAAACCTTAGCCTCAAGCCTAGGTGACAAATACCTTTCTAAACCCTAGCCCTAAGCCTAGGTAACAAAAATCTTTCTAAACCCTAGCCTTAAGCCTAGGTGACAAATACTTCTCTAAAACCCTAGCCTTAAGCCTAGGTAACAAATACTTCTCTAAAGCCCTAGCCTTAAGCCTAGATGACAAAAATCTTTCTAAACCCTAGCCTTAAGCAAGCCTAGGTGACAAATACCTCTCTAAACCCTAGCCTCAAGCCTAGGTGACAAATACCTTTCTAAACCCTAGCCTCATGTCTAGGTGACAAATACCTCTCTAAAGCCCTAGCCTTAAGCCTAGATGACAAAAATCTTTCTAAACCCTAGCCTTAAGCAAGCCTAGGTGACAAATACCTCTCTAAACCCTAGCCTCAAGCCTAGGTGACAAATACCTTTCTAAACCCTAGCCTCATGTCTAGGTGACAAATGCCTCTCTAAAACCCTAGCCTTGAGCCTAGGAGACAAGACTCCTCTCTAAGCCTTAGCAATGATTATCCCAATCTTTTAATCGCTTGGTTCTTCGGCTCGAGAAGCCATGATAATCCCAATCAATTCACACAACTATTCTTCATCGCAAACAGAGCCTAAGTCCTTTGGCGCCTACAGCTTCCCACATTTCGTAGGTCTATCCTCCATTTCAACGGTCCGTCCCGCATTTCAGAGGTCTATCCTCCATTTCAAGGGTTCATCCCGCATCTTTCAAAGGGTCCGTCCCGCATCTTCAAATGGTCCGTCCCGCATCTTCAAATGGTCCGTCCCGCATCTTCAAAGGGTCCGTCCCGCAGAAGTCAAACTCTCACAAATCTAGGGGTGACTCCCACAAAAGTCAAATATTTGGCTTTTGATTCCCACACAGTTTTTTCCACATATTTTCAAAAAGAAAATTTCAAGACTACACTGCTTGAATTTCCTTTCCACATATTTTCAAAAAGAAAATTTCAAGACTACACTGCTTGAATTTCCTTTCCACATATTTTCAAAAAGAAAATTTCAAGACTACACTTGAATTTCCTTTCCACATATTTTCAAAAAGAAAATTTCAAGACTACACTGCTTGAATTTCCTTTCCACATATTTTCAAAAAGAAAATTTCAAGACTACACTGCTTGAATTTCCTTTCCACATATTTTCAAAAAGAAAATTTCAAGACTACACTGCTTGAATTTCCTTTCCACATATTTTCAAAAGAAAATTTCAAGACTACACTGCTTGAATTTCCTTTCCACATATTTTCAAAAAGAAAATTTCAAGACTACACTGCTTGAATTTCCTTTCCACATATTTTCAAAAAGAAAATTTCAAGACTACACTGCTTGAATTTCCTTTCCACATATTTTCAAAAAGAAAATTTCAAGACTACACTGCTTGAATTTTCCTTTCCACATTTTTCAAAAGAAAATGTCAAGACTACACTGCTTGAATTTTCCTTTCCACATTTTTCAAAAGAAAATGTCAAGACTACACTGCTTGAATTTTCCTTTCCACATTTTTCAAAAGAAAATGTCAAGACTACACTGCTTGAATTTTCCTTTCCACATTTTTCAAAAGAAAATGTCAAGACTACACTGCTCGAATTTTCCTTTCCACATTTTTCAAAAGAAAATGTCAAGACTACACTGCTTGAATTTCCTTTTCACATATTTTCTCTCGGAAAAATCAAGACTACACTTCTTGAATTTCCTTTTTTGAACTACGACTTGGCTTGATTCCTTTTGGGATACGTAGGTAGACCGACGTGGGTCCAGCCGCTTGACCTACCTGGTCATCTTTTTTGCGACTCAGATCGAGTCCCAACCTCACATTCGCAAAATCACTTTCCTTACCTCCTGAAATCCCTTTTTTCAGGACGGATCCTTTCTTTTATCGTCGACCCCACTTGTCTTACAAGAAGCGTCGCCGAGGGGCTACTGTTAGTACCCGGTCCGAAAAAAGGTATTCCAAATACCTGGTCCGGTTAATTAATAAAAAGCCCTAAAGAAGCCCTAACCCTAAGGAAACCCTAAAAGCTCATTAATTCTTCCGTACCAGCGCCGTCGCTGTCAGCGTGGAAGGTACGCCAGTTGGAAGAGCCGATCGGCCCTTTGCCCGTGCATTGGCCGATCGACCCTTTTATTTAGAGCCGATCGACCCTTCCATCCTAGGGCCGATCGAACCTTTATAAGCCCACCTGTGTACCGAGGTATTATAAATAGGGGTGCCCGGCTCCCCATATTCTCAACATAATTTCTCCGGGAGAAGCAAGCCATACTTGCTTTAACCTTTATTTCCTCTTTTCCTCTCGAATCGCCAAGATTCGACCTCCAAGTCTTGCTACAATTGGTAAGACTCTCTTTTTAATATTCTTGTTCTTTATTATTGTTTGCATGCTTAATATATTTTAATTGCTTTATCTCTTGCTTATGCCATATATGCTAGATTTAGGGTTGTTTTAATATATTTAATTGTTCATAGCCGAGGATGATCTAAGGTTTCGCCCTAAGAAACCCAATGGATCTAGGAACTACTTCTTTCCTTCCACCTTAGTAATAATTGTCCCATGATCAACAATCCCCCAAGGATGAACGTTGATTAGTGCACCTTCCGAAGGCCTAACTCAAAGGTTCTAGGGTGTGATCATCAATAAATTCTTTCTCTCCCCTCTTCCTTATGCATGATCCCGTTTCTTCTATCTATTCCTGTAAACACCGCACACAACCAACACCCCACATGCTAGAAAGACCGATCCGTCGGGCAATAGGAGTGATAGCGTTTCTTCTTCTGTTGTAACTTGACCCCCGAACCCAATTAACTGTTTAGCCTTTTTTCAAAGCTTTGGGCTATATCAAAGTGGCGTGGCGACTCTCAAAATTTAAATTAATATTTTTAATATGGTTTAAATCGAGTGTCACTAAATGAATATCCTATTTCGATTCGACTTTACATAATTAATCTTTTAAACTTCCGAATGCGCGTTGCATCGGGACGGGGTATTCACAGGGCTACCGGCTTGGATGCATTTGTAGAGGCTATCGGCCGGGGTGTCCACATCACCTCGAAGAGCAAGGGCTTGGTCCAGGCCCTATCTGAGTTCTGGTGGGACAGTACTCATAGCTTTCATCTGAGCTGGGGAGAGCTGACAGTGACTCCTGCCGATTTCACCGCTATTACGGGCTTACAGTTCACTGGGAGGCCCGTGACTTGGAGGGACCACATCACAGCGGAGGAGTTCCGTGCTTTGGTAGGGTTTGAGCCGATTCCGAAGGGGCCGGGATGGAGACACGGAACGTCGAGGTGGCAGCTCGTACTAGCATGCGTAATTTTGCCGCTAATGATGTGACTCGCCCGCCACCGGCTAGAGCATTCATATGGTTGATGCTATCGTCACCATCTTTGCCAATTCTGGGACGATAGCTGCGACTTGCCTCCTCGACTCTCCTGGAGGATGTTGATGGGATTGGGACGGTCTCTTGGGGAGAGGCCGGATTGGCGGAGTTGTACTTCTCGTTGGACATGTACAATGGAACAAGGCCGCTTCGATGGACCTGTTTTTCTTTGCCCTTGAGGTAGTCTCCTTTCTTTTTCTTTTCTCTTTTCCTGTCTTGAGACTTTTATGAGAGAGAAAATGACCTTTTGATGTTTTGAACATGCAGCCCTGGTTTTGCGAGGTGATCGGGTTCTTCCCTTGGAACCAAAGCAGAGTGATGTCACCATCTTCCCCGCTATGGTTCGCCGGAGGGGAGATGCGAGAGATAAATTCACTGGGAAGACCCGATTACCTTCGACTACAAAATGGTGAGGCCGGTCATCAATGTGGACGGGCACGACGGAGTGGACTTCTACCCTCGCGGTGTATCCAGAGATCTTGCCGAGATGCTATAGAGGTGACGAGGCGCAGGAGGTGGCTCACAGTGGCCGACATGTGATGTCATCTACCCGGGGACCGCTTCTCGAGACAAAGCATGGTCATGTTCCCCACTAGATGCCATTACTCCTTCGACCCTCCAAAGACGGATGCCGCAGCCTCGTGGACCGGCCGAGGATGAGATTGCTAGGTACCGAGTGGTGCGTGGCCGCGGAGGAGTACTTCGACATGGACACCCCTACGCCGTGTTTGTGGAGCAGCGCCCGAGGACGCCACGTAAGCTAGTGAAGCTAGCGGTCACTCAGTGGATATGGGGAGGATGAGCCACCGACTCGCCGATCCCTCCCGCACATCTCGTCCTACGTGGTCCATGGAGTGCCGAGGAGGATGAGGATACCTGTCCTCGATGCTAGGGAGCCCCAAGCACACCTTGCCGCCCGATAGCACCGTAAGTGTACTCTTAGGGTCTTATTCCCTTTTAGCTTTCGCATTTTCTCGCTTTTTGGCTATTTTCTGAGATTTTCTGAGATTTTTCTCTTTTTTTTTTTTTCTCGTGTTCCAGCCTCGCACTTACGATAGGCCGGTTACGTAATAGGGCCGGAAGGACATGTGCCGGTCTCTTCGAGGAAGCTAGCCTCGCGCTTCGAAGGCGGCAGCTGATGCACAGGAGCTCGGGCGCAAGAGACGGCACGTCGGGGCACAACGTCTACCTCATCGGCCTCGGAGTACTCTTCCAAAGGCTATGCCTCGGGGCGGGGACCCAACGCCGACATTCTGGAGCACTGGCCGAGTATGGGCACGATAATGTCCATCTATCTCGGATGTGAGCGACTGTGAGGACTCGATGAGGGAGGCTAGCATCTACGAGCCGAGCAAAATGATGAAGAGGAAGAAGAATCGGAGGCCTAGGAGGTCTCTAGAGTAGATTTGGAACAAAAACAAACAATGAACAATTTTTATGCACACTTTGTTTATTTTTTGTTTTATTTGGGCGCCGATGGGGCGAAAACATTGTATTTATGTTTTAATTGCTTTTCTAATTCATGCTTTTTCAATTTGCATATTATCTGAGCCTTGGGGCGACTTTTTTGCTTGGAATTGGGGTCAAAATGGGCCAAAATGATTTATAATGGTGTATAAATGCTTGAATGGCTTCGGATATGTTTTTGTACACAAAGTTTTGGTTGAAAAGTGGGGTGAAAACTCCCTTGGGCAGCAATCTTTGGTTGCCGCAGAATTTTTTTCTCGCAGAGGGCTAATGTAGCCGTGCGGCATGGCCTTGAGGGCAAAATGTAGCCGTGCGGCTAATGCCTGTCTCGAGCCGGTTATTTTCTCGAATAAAAGCAAGGCTTGGCCATTTCATTTCATTTTCACTCTAGACTTGTCCCAATTGTTCCCGCGAGCATATTTTGGACCTAAAAGCACCATCTTTGATCATTTTGCGATGGAGAATCCCGTTAGATTGCAAAGGGGGAAACGAGACCATTTTCTATCCGGTCTTCAATCTTGGGCGAGATATAACTTCCAAAATCACAAGGGGCCGCTTGATTCTTCCCTTCAAGATCAAGTCTTTATGGCATTTGAGGGATCTCCCGCCCGATTGGGATCTCGTTGAGAGCCGCAAAGAAAGTTCTCGGGATGTCCGAGACATGTTTATCAAGCTTCTCTTACAACGAAATCGTCCCAACGCACGAAGACTTCGTGAGCCTTGATTGGGAGTCCCGAGACCGAGGCTATATCTATTCCGCTGACGGAGACGTGCCGGTGACGGTAAAGCTTGCATCTTTTCTCGCAGATTCCTTTGGGAGAGGCCGAGAGGATGATGGTAGCCCCTGATAGGATTGACCTTTCCGATATCCCGGGCAGTTTGGGTTTCCGATATGGCTGCGACCACGGTGGCTATGGATGCTTTCATTCTCTCGCGTATTCTCTATTTTGTTCACCGCCGAGTCCGTGGGGATTCGTCATAGTGGCCTCTTGGACATGGTCGAGACCGTGTGGCCGGGAAGGATATTGTCCCGCCGGTTTTGGGAGAGACATTTCATGGGATTGATAGGATGGCTCGGGGAGACCGTTTCATGAGGTCCGGAGTCCGCTATGTTGACTCGCGGCCGCAGAGAGGCTCGGCTTTGCCCGGGGCTTTGCCAACCTGCCCTTGGGTGATTTCTGAGAGGTGCACCTAGGCAACAGAACAGGTAGCCGGAGCCGATGATGGCTAGGCTATCCACTTCGGACATCCGTTGGTGGATACCACATTGGAAGCTGCGTACATCAGAGGATATTTCAGAGTCTTATGCCGCGAGGGTTCCAGATTCTCGCCGGTCGTCCTTCTACATACCCCCGCTTGGTATCCAGTGCAGCTTTGGGGCTTTACAGAGCCATTGAGTGATTGGGAGGACATCCGGACCATGGAGGTGGTGTCATTGGACATGAGAGATCCAGCCTTCTCTTTCTTCTCGAGGGCTTGGACACATACCGCTTTCCCACCCAGGGCTATCTTCGTGAGCAGAAGAGCACCATCTTGACCACCTGCCTACTTGACCGGTACGAGAGGGAGATGGGAGCGACTCAAAGCTATCTTGGAGGATAGACGTCGAGCTTTATTGGGAGCCGACGTGACTCGAGTAGGACTCCGAGGGAGACCGAGGCTAAGGCGAGTTGCCATAACCAATCGTGTGACTTGGTCGTGGATATGGAGGCTCTGGCACAAGAGATTGTCCGAGGTTGCTCCTTCGACCGAGGCTCGAGGGAGGAGGTGCGGACTCGTGCTCGTATAGAGAGAGCGCCATTGACACGGGGTTGGTAGAGGCTCCAAAGTGAGGATACCAGAGGTCGGGATGAGGGATACCGACATTATTGAGAAGAAAAGGAAGAAGACTCGACGAGGCCGAGGAAAAGGGAAGAAGATCAAGAAGATTCAAATAATGACGACCGACAAGTCTTTTCTCAAGATCCTCTTATTGCCATTTTGCAAACACATTAGTTTATTTAGGCATTTTATTGTATTTTAGATCTTTTTAGGTGTTAGCGAGTTAAGAGGTAGACCGTGCTTGAACTCATCAAGAAGTTTTTAACTTGTAATGAACAAGAAATATTATTTTAGAAATTAATCAAGACACATTTCATGGAAATTCAAATGTCTTTATTGATTGGGACCCGTTTTAAGAAAACTGGAATACCCTTTATTATTTTTTTAGGACGCACTTCATGGAAGCTTGATTGTCCTTTTATTATTTAGGACACATTTCATGGAAACTTAATCGTCCTTTTTATTGTTTAGACCGAACCATATATGGCCGCCACGTTCCCCTTTTTACAAGAAAGGCTAAGGGGCTCAGTCTACGTAGTTCATTCTGGTGAACTAATAATAATTTTTTTTTATGTGCAAACTTCCGTCTTTTGCCTAGACCGCCCTTTTTGGGGTTTTCACTTAGTCGGGCATTACTCTTTTTGCACTTTTTTTTCTTTTTTTTTTTATATATATTTTTTATGTGTGTACTCCTCTTTTGCCTAGACTCGCCCTTTTGGGGTCTTCACTCTAGCCGGGCATTACTCTTTTTGCACTAAGATTTTTTTTCTTTTTTTTTTCTTTTTTTTTTTTTTTATTTTTTTTTTTTTTATCGTACATAGTATCTTCTGAGTTTATCACCGTTGACCGGGTGGACAAAGGGATTGCCATCCAAGTCTCGCAAGCTTCATTGCTCCTCCCGACGCATTTTCGCACCACATAAGGGCCGATCCAGACGTGGTTCCCCATTTTCCTGTGGGGTTGCCTCGGTAGGGGGCTTTACTTTCGCACCAAGTCGCCCTCTTTGATGTCTCTCCGGCCTTGACCTTTATCAAACGCCCGCCATTCGCCTCGGTAGGCTCGGTGTGTTCCATGGCTTTTAGCCTTCTCTCGTCGAGTGGCTAATTCATCATGCGCCACAAGAACCATTCCACTTCATTGACACTATTTTCCAGGAGGACCCTTAATGACGGATTTCCAACTCTACCGGTAACACCGCTTCCATCCCGTAAGTTAGGCAAAAGGAGTTTCTCCTGCGTGGCTGCTCGACAGACGTTTCGTAGCCCCAGAGTGCTAGGTGCAGCTTTTCGGGCCAATCACGACCACGGGTGGCCATCTTCCTGATGATCCGCTCGAGTGTCTTATTAGCAAAGCTTCCACGCGCTCCATTGGTCTCGAGGTCCGTACGGACGACTTGTGGCGAATAACTCCTGAATTCTCGACAATAGCCTATCGCAGCCTCTTCGAAGTGTGACCCATTATCGTAAATGATCTCGCTGGGCACCCCATATCCGCACATTATGTTTTCTTTGATGAACTCGGGCCACTTTTCTCGAAGTGAGGACCTTGTAGACTCGCTTCCACCCACTGGTGAAGTAGTCAATGGCCACCAACACGAACTCGTGCCCATTGCTTCCTCGCCGGGATATTTTCCCTATCACGTCAATGCCCCAAGTTGCAAATGGCCAAGGAGTCGTCATGCAAAGATGTGCCATGAGGTGGGAGATGGTTGAGGTTGGCAAACCGCGGCATTTGTCGCAGTTCGGACGTGCCGAACGCAATGCTTCCATGGAGATCCGGTAGTAACCCATTCTCGAGGATCACTTGCATCGTGGCTCGCATTCATGTGAGGACCGCAGGGACCATCGTGGACTTCGGCCATCAATTCTCGGCTCTTTCTTGAGTGACACATAAGAGGAGCGGTCCTTGATACCGCTTCTTGTATAGGTCGCCTCCTAGAATGACGCATCGAGAAGCCAACCTTTTCGTGGCTTGCAAGCTTTTGGCTCGACTCCTTCTTTTGGTCTACCTTCTTCGTCTCGAAAGCCGACTCTCCGTCTTGAGGAATTGGTAAACTGATTGTACCAAGGTTCCTTTATAGGCTCTGGGTCCCAGGTCCACTTCACAAACGTAAAGCCGGGGCTTCTCTTCTACCCACTCAAGGGCTTTATGGCTTTTCCCTGGTGGATCTCTACCAATGAGGCTAGAGTAGCTAGAGCATCTCGCGACTGCTCTTTTCCCTAAGTAGCTGGAAAGTTACTTCTGAACCGTGCCCAACCAACTCCTCCATATGGGCATGATACCGTTGCAGATTAGGGTCTGCAGCCTTCCACTTGTTGGAGACTTGGTTGATGATCGTGGCCGAGTCTCCGTAAACTTCGAGCTCCTTGACATTTCTTTCTAAGGCGGCCTCCAAACCAAAGAATGCAAAGCTTCATACTCGGCGACATTGTTCGTGGCAGAAAGTTCAACTTGAGGGCTACATGGGGGTATGCTCATCTTTCGGGATCGACCAATAGCATTCCTACACCATTTCCTCTTTTGTTAGCGGCTCCGTCAAAAGAACAACCGCCATCTATTTTCGTGCTCAACCGCAAAGATCCCTTCATCCTCGAAATTGGGGTTCGTGCCCTCTCGTCTTCACATCGGGAAGTTCGCTAGGTGATCTCGACAATGCTTGACCCTTGATGGCCTTTCTCGGTCACATAGTTGATGTCGTATTCCCGCCAAGAAGAAGGACCACTTCGCTAGACGATTGGATAGGGAAGGCTTGTCAAAGATGTACTTGATGGGGTCCATTTTCGAGACCAAGTTCACAGGTGGGCTTGCATATAATGCTTCAACTTGCCGACTACCTGCACTCGCCCCGCACAGTCTTTTCACACGCCGAATAATTGAGCTCACTCCCCGTAGCTTCCTACGACAAAGTAAATGGCATTTTCTACCCGAGAGTCTTTCTTCTCTTGGAGCAAGCATAGCCCCAACCGCCGTGTTCGATAGCTAGATGTGAGCGTAAGAGGCTTCGTCTTCATGTGGGGGCATAGTACCGGGGATGCACTAAGTATGCCTTGATCTCGGTCAAAGGCGTCTTGGCATTCTTCGGTCCATTCTCAGTGTCCACATTCTTCTTCATGAGCTTGAAGACGGGCTCGCACATAGTGGTCAACCGATTGACAAAACTACCGATGTACTCGCAATTTTCCCACGAAGCTTTTGACTTCGTCCTGGTTTGAGGTGGCCTCATATCCATGATGGCTTTGATCTTTCTGGGGTCAACTTCTATACCTCGCTCCGTGACTACATGTACTCCGAGCACTTTTCCTCATGTCACTCCGAAGGTGCATTTCAAGTGGGTTTAGTCTCATGGAATGTGCCGTCTCACCCTCTCAAAGAATTTTCGTAGGTCAACAAAGTGCCGCCCACCTTCTCCTTTGGAGTGGATTATCATGTCATCTACGTAGACTTCAATCTCTTTGTGGATCATGTCATGAAAAAGTGCGGTCAGCCGCCCTTTCGTAAGTAGCCCCGGCATTCTTGAGCCCGAATGGCATTACCGTATAACAAGAGGGTCCCCTCGCGGTGTGGTGAAGGCCGTCTTTTCTTGGTCTTCCTCGGCCATCTTGACTGGTTGTAGCCCGCAAAACCATCAACGAAGGATTTGACTTCGTAGTTGGCGCAGTACCCACCAGGATGTCTATGTTTGGCGAGGGTAGTCGTCTGGGCCGGCCTTGTTCGTATCTCTAAATCCACACAGCAGCCGCACCTTCCCATCGCCTTGGTTACTGCCACGATGTTGGACAACCATGTCGTATTCAATAACTCTGATGAATCCTACCCGCAGGAGCTTCTCAATTTCTTCTTCGACCTGCAGGGACCATTCCGCTTGATCTTTCTCGCCGCTTTACCTGGCTTGGCATCTGGTGCTAGAGGGCTTCTGTGCTCTACTATCGGACTGTCTAGCCCCGGCATATCTTTGTATGACCATGCAAACACGTCGACGTATTCTCTCGAGCAGCTCAATCAATCTGTCCCTTTCAACCCCCCGAAGAAGCTTCCAATCTGTGTCTCTTTAGGTTCCTCAATAGTACCCAAGTTCACACTTATCAAAACCTCCTCAGCTTGGGCCCGGCTTTTCCTCTTTTTCCGAAACTCCGCTTAAAGATTTCTTTAATGTATTGTTCGTTTAGTGTGTTTGCATCTTGTTCAAATGATTCATTATTAACTCGTTGTTAAGTTTTCGAGTTAATTTATCATTTGTTAAGTTCGCAATAAGAGGATAATCGAAAGATTTGTCATTTCATTCAAGATAAGGGGAAAGATGACATCGATTACATTTTTCATAATCCTCAAAGGCGTGAGGCCTTCTTGATGACTCCGAGGACCGGAATTCGAAGATTCCCACTCAACCGAAAAGACAACAGGTGTTTGACACGACCAAGGGTTGAGGAGGACGCAGGGTACCAATCCAAGCTCCGTGATCATTTCGGTCGGCCGACTGGCTATCGGCCCCGAGAATGTCTCCCAATTCTTCAATGGCATTTCGCCTTAGTCACCAAAGTGCGAGGAT
This sequence comes from Adenophora triphylla var. japonica, assembly GCA_022495995.1. Classification (NCBI taxonomy): domain Eukaryota; kingdom Viridiplantae; phylum Streptophyta; class Magnoliopsida; order Asterales; family Campanulaceae; genus Adenophora; species Adenophora triphylla. The sequence continues at coordinate 855,068 of JAFEMH010000094.1, forward strand.
CAAAATGACTTTCACCATCGTCTCCAATAACGGCAACTATCTCATCATCTCGAACTGAAGTCGATCAAGTCTCGGGATTTGTGCTTCTTCGTCAAACAACTCTCGCAAACCCCATCGACCGTCTTCACCGGGCCGGGCAGCCTTTCTATCCGTCGATCTTCTAAGGGCTAACTCAAAGGCGGAGAAGTCCATTGTCCCGCATGTCGACCTTTTGACACCGGCCGGATTTCCTTTGAAGACGTACTCATTCTCAACGGTAGTGGTAGCCCTGTGGATATCCTGCAAATCAAGGAACATTCTTCGAACGGATCAGCCGGCTTCGAGATGTTGGAAAGGATCAAGAGGGGTAATCCCTGGATAAGGGATCGATGAGGATGGAGGAGGGCATCGTTATAGGTGTATGGAGCCGAGATGGCCGCTTCCTGAGGCTCATCTTCTATCATCACCAAGGAACCGCTGGGTTCGACCACTATTTGAACTCCATGACGACGAAGCGCTTCGACGAGCGTGGCTAAGCCATTGCTCCTCATGAGCCTTACGACCGCTTTCCAGGGCTAAGGTTAGCTCTTCTTCCCTAGTCATCTCGGTTACCCAAACCAAGATCAAGTTTCATTAAATCGGTCATTCTCGACTCTCCGAACCGATGAAACTGAGGATTCTCGCGAACTGTCTCGAGGATTCTCGCGCTAACAAGTCGCCGACCCTGTGTTCTCACCCACTTCTTTCGCCGCGGAAAGGGATAGGAAAGGTTTAGACTCTGGTAGGTGTTTAGGTCAAGGCTCGTGCAATATGCAAATTAGAATCTTCAAGTTTACTTAAAACAAGATCTTTTATTAATATCTATTCGTTGGAAAAGTGGGTTCCCGCCCTTCTTTTTCACAACTACTCTAGATCCTGGATCGCCGGGTTCCGTCACTACGTCTATAAGCCCCTCGTATTCCACCCGTATTTCGACCTCCCAGGGTGGGACATGCCCCGGCGAGGGTCCTATAGGCACGCGGATCCCACCGACCGAGAGTAAAGAACGCTCCTATCGGGTCTAGCGGGTCATAGGACCTTTCAACGCACGAGCGATGCGGATTATAGTCAAGGCAATACCGTGAAAGTCTCGTCTCTCGCTCGACGGATCTTCGACGTAGTTTCGCTTGAGCGAATGACGGTTTTTGACTTTCGGTAATGTCCGAGAATATAATAGGCATGGGTCGGGCGGCAAAGCCGGATGACACAAAGGTCACATTGAACTTCAAGCATACGCAAAGCCGCGTGAGTCGAATCGAAGTCAATGCTGGCCAAGATCTTCGCCAATTTTTCCTTGTCTAATTTGGCAGAGCTTCGCTTGAGCGAAAGATCTTTTGATTTTGGGCAAAGACTTGGTCTCGACTCTTACGCATTCCGTGCGTCAAGGTCAATAGTCAATGCCTGAGTCAAGATCCCACCGATTTTTCCTTGTCGGAATTTCGGCACTTCGCTTGAGCGAAAATCTTGGTTTCCGTTACGAGCTAAGGCTTGACCTTTACGCTGGTATGGGCAATCGGGCTATATGACACGCGACTAGACCAAAAACCAACCAAAAGTCACGGTTTTTTGAAACGTGTGACACTGACCGTGCATCGGGTCGACACCGTCGCCATGGGAGGTCGGGATGATTCCGTGCGCGCCTGGAGCATCGTAAGGCTGCCCGTGATCGCACTGGAACCACCCCTCGGGCCTGAGGGACGCGCGTGCAAAAGTGTACAGATATATCAAAGGCCAGTAGGTGCGGTCTCCTAAAATTGTTCCTTTTGAGTTAAAACAGAGATTTTCATAAATGTGTTTTAAAGGAATGATTTTCGGACGGGGAAAATGCAACACATAAGCACGTAAATTTTCTCGGGAGCCCTGGCCACTCATGGAGTCAATAGCCCCAAGCCGCTAGGACCGCCAGATTAACCATGATTTTTCCCGGTGGAATTGCCACCGAGGTCGTATGGTCGAATCCTATGAGGATTAGCCGTACGATCGCATTGATCAATTTTCCTGTGTTCCACTCCTTTTGCTTTTCTTCAAGTTATTTCCCGTTTCAAAGTACGCACAGTATTCCAAGATGCAAATGATGCAATGCATGGTAAAAGAAAGCAAACATGATTAATGAAATCGCGATGGGAGTCTAACCCGCTCAAAGGGAAAAGCTTTCTTCTATTTTTTCAAAATTATATTTTTTTTCGAAAAGGGATACCGGTACGTGGGATTGTTAAACCACCTGCTATCCCAAGCCTTGTTGTGGAGCGATACAGAAGGGTAAGTGGTCCACCTATATACCAAGTATCGACTTTTGTTTTGAAAATAAAGCTTTTCTCCTTTTGGGATGTTCCCCAAATGAGTCGCCAAACCGTGAATGTGTGCCCAAAATTCTTGTTTATTGGAATTCACGCGGTTTGAAGACATCCGAGTTTATTTGAAAACGGAGTCGCCACGCCATTTCGATTACCTCAAAACTTGAAACAAGATCTTTATTAATATCTATTTGGTTGGAAAAGGGGTTCTCGCCCTTCTTTTTCACAACTACTTAGATCTCGGATCAGCTGGTTCCGTCACTACGTCTATAAGCCCCTCGTATTCCACTCAGATTTCGACCTCCAGTGGTGGGATTTGCCGGCGAGTGGTCCTATGTGGCACGCGGATCCCACCGACCGAGAGTAAAGAACGCTCCTATCGGGTCCCATGCGGGTCATAGGACCTCAACGCACGAGCGATGGATTATAGTCAAGGCACACCGTGAAAGTCTCGTCTCTCCGCTCGACGGATCTTGGCAGAGTTTCGCTTGAGCGAATGACGTTTTGACTTTCGGTAATGTCCGAGAATATAATAGGCATTGTCGGGCCTGGGCGGCAAAGCCGGATGACACAAAGGTCACATTGAACTTCGTTGCATACGCAAAGGAGCGTAGTCGAATCAAGTCAATGTCGGCCAAGATCTTGCCAATTTTTCCTTGTCGGAATTTTGGCAGTAGCTTCAGCTGAGCGAAAGATCTTTTGATTTTGGGCAAAGACTCGTCTCGACTCTTACGCATTCCGTGCGGTCAAGAGTTCAATAGTCAATGTCTGGAGTCAAGATCCCACCGATTTTTCCTTGTCTGGAATTTCGCGGCACTTCGCTTTTTGAGCGAAAAATCTTGGTTTCGTTGAGCTAAGGCTTCGACCTTTACGCGGTATGCGCAACGGGCTATATGACACCGGACTAGACCAAAAACCAACCAAAAGTCACGGTTTTTTGAAACGTGTGACACTGGATCGTGCATTGGTCGACACTGTCGCCGCTTATGGGAGGTTGGGATGATTCCTGCGCGCCCGGAGCATCGTAAGGCCGTCCGTGATCAGCACTGAACCACCCTGCCTGGTGGACGCCAGGCAAAAGTTGTACAGATATATCAAAGGCCAGTAGTGTGCGGTCTCCTAAAATTGTTCCTTTTTGAGTTAAAACAGAGATTTTCATAAATGTGTTTTAAAGGAATGATTTTCTGGACGGGGAAAATGCAACACATAAGCACGTAAATTTTTCCGGAGCCCTGGGGCCAACCATGGAGCCGAATAGCCCCAAGCCGCTAGATCGCCAGATTAACCATGATTTTTCCCGGTGGAATTGCCACCGAGGTCGTATGGTCGAATCCTATGAGGATTAGCCGTACGATCGCATGGATCAATTTTCCAGGTTCCACTCCTTTTGCTTTTCTTCTAAGTTATTTCCCGTTTCAAAGTATGCACAGATTCCAAGATGCAAATGATGCAATGCATGGTAAAAGAAAGCAAACATGATTAATGAAATCGGCGATGGGAGTCTAACCCGCTCAAAGGGAAAAGCTTTCTTCTATTTTTTCAAAATTATATTTTTTTTCGAAAAGGGGATACTGGTACGTGGGATTGTTAAACCACCTTGTTATCCCAAGCCCCGGGTTAGGGAGCGATACAGGAAGGGTAAGTGGGGTCCACCTATATACCAAGTATCGACTTTTGTTTTGAAAATAAAGCTTTTCTCCTTTGGGATGTTCCCCAGCGGAGTCGCCAAACTGTGAATGTGTGCCCAAAATTCTTGTTTATTGGAATTCACGCGGGTTTGAAGACATCCGAGTTTATTTGAAAAACGGAGTCGCCACGCCATTTTGATTACCTCAAAACTTGAAACAGTATCTTTTATTAATATCTATTTGGTTGGAAAAGGGGTTCTGCCCTTCTTTTTTCACAACTACTCTAGATCCCCGGATCGCCGGGTTCCGTCACTACGTCTATAAGCCCCTCGTATTCCACCCGTATTTCGACCTCCCAGGGTGGACGGCCTGGGCGAGGGTCCTATAGGGCACGCGGATCCCACCGACCGAGAGTAAAGAACGCTCCTATCGGGTCTAGCGGGTCATAGGACCTTTCAACGCACGAGCGATGCGGATTATAGTCAAGGCAATACCGTGAAAGTCTCGTCTCTCTGCCTCGACGGATCTTTGACAGAGTTTCGCTTGAGCGAATGACGGTTTTTGACTTTCGGTAATGTCCGAGAATATAATAGGCATGGGTCGGGCGGCAAAAGCCGGATGACACAAAGGTCACATTGAACTTCGTTGCATACGCAGGCGTGAGTCGAATCGAAGTCAATGCCGGCCAAGATCTTGCCAATTTTTCCTTGTCGGAATTTTGGCGCAGCTTCGCTTGAGCGAAAGATCTTTTGATTTTGGGCAAAGACTTGGTCTCGACTCTTACGCATTCCGTGCGTATGGTCAAGGTCAATAGTCAATGTCTGAGTCAAGATCCCACCGATTTTTCCTTGTCGGAATTTCGCGTACTCTCGCTTGAGCGAAAAATCTTGGTTTCCGTTATGAGCTAAGGCTTGACCTTTACGTGGGTATGCAACCGGGCTATATGACACGGACTAGACCAAAAACCAACCAAAAGTCACGGTTTTTTGAAACGTGTGACACGGACCGTGCATTGGTCGACACCGGCCGCCATGGGGAGGTTGGGATGATTCCGCGCGCCCGGAGCATCGTAAGGTCAGTCCGTGACTGCGCACTGAACCACCCTCGGGTTTGAGGGACGTGCGTGCAAAAGTGTACAGGATATATCAAAGTGCGCGTAGTGTGCGGTCTCCTAAAATTGTTCCTTTTTGAGTTAAAACAGAGATTTTCATAAATGTGTTTTAAAGGAATGATTTTCGGGATCGGGGAAAATGCAACACATAAGCACGTAAATTTTCTCGGGAGCCCTGGCCTACCATGGAGCCGAATAGCCCCAAGCCGCTAGGACCGCCGGGGATTAACCATGATTTTTCCCGGTGGAATTGCCACCGAGGTCGTATGGTCGAATCCTATGAGGATTAGCCGTACGACCGCATGGATCAATTTTCCAGTGTTCCACTCCTTTTGCTTTTCTTCGGGTTATTTCCCGTTTCAAAGTACGCTTGCACAACATTCCAAGATGCAAATGATGCAATGCATGGTAAAAGAAAGCAAACATGATTAATGAAATCGGCGATGGGAGTCTAACCCGCTCAAAGGGAAAAGCTTTCTTCTATTTTTTCAAAATTATATTTTTTTCGAAAAGGGGATACTGGTACGTGGGATTGTTAAACCACCTTGTTATCCCAAGCCCCGGGTTAGGGAGCGATACAGGAAGGGTAAGTGGGGTCCACCTATATACCAAGTATCGACTTTTGTTTTGAAAATAAAGCTTTTCTCCTTTGGGATGTTCCCCAGCGGAGTCGCCAAACTGTGAATGTGTGCCCAAAATTCTTGTTTATTGGAATTCACGCGGGTTTGAAGACATCCGAGTTTATTTGAAAAACGGAGTCGCCACGCCATTTTGATTACCTCAAAACTTGAAACAGTATCTTTTATTAATATCTATTTGGTTGGAAAAGGGGTTCTGCCCTTCTTTTTTCACAACTACTCTAGATCCTGGATCAGTGGGTTCCGTCACTACGTCTATAAGCCCCTCGTATTCCACCTGTATTTCGACCTCCCAGGGTGGACAAAGGCGAGGGTCCTATAGGCACGCGGATCCCACCGACCGAGAGTAAAGAACGCTCCTATCGGGTCTAGCGGGTCATAGGACCTTTCAACGCACGAGCGATGCGGATTATAGTCAAGGCAATACCGTGAAAGTCTCGTCTCTGCGCCTCGACGGATCTTTGACGAGTTTCGCTTGAGCGAATGACGGTTTTTGACTTTCGGTAATGTCCGAGAATATAATAGGCATGGGGCGGGCCGCAAAGGCCGGATGACACAGTGTCACATTGAACTTCGTTGCATACGCAGTGCGTGAGTCAGAATCGAAGTCAATGCCGGTCAAGATCTTGCCAATTTTTCCTTGTCGGAATTTTGGCAGAGCTTCGCTTGAGCGAAAGATCTTTTGATTTTTGGGCAAAGACTTGGTCTCGACTCTTACGCATTCCGTGCGGGTCAAGGTCAATAGTCAATGTCGGAGTCAAGATCCCACCGATTTTTCCTTGTCGGAATTTCGGCAGAATTTCGCTTGAGCGAAAAATCTTGGTTTCCGTTATGAGCTAAGGCTTGACCTTTACGTGGGTATGCAACTGGGCTATATGACACGGACTAGACCAAAAACCAACCAAAAGTCACGGTTTTTTGAAACGTGTGACACGGACTGTGCATTGGTCGACACTGGCTGCCATGGGAGGTTGGGATGATTCCGTGCGCGCCCGGGAGCATCGTAAGGCCGTCCGTGGACCGCACTGGAACCACCCTCGGGTTTGAGGGACGTGCGTGCAAAAGTGTACAGATATATCAAAGCGTGCGCGTAGTGTGCGGTCTCCTAAAATTGTTCCTTTTTGAGTTAAAACAGAGATTTTCATAAATGTGTTTTAAAGGAATGATTTTCGGGACGGGGGAAAATGCAACACATAAGCACGTAAATTTTCTGGGAGCCCCAGCCATGGAGCCGAATAGCCCCAAGCCGCTAGGACCGCCGTATTAACCATGATTTTTCCCGGTGGAATTGCCACCGAGGTCGTATGGTCGAATCCTATGAGGATTAGCCGTACGACTCGCATGGATCAATTTTCCAGGTTCCACTCCTTTTGCTTTTCTTCGGGTTATTTCCCGTTTCAAAGTATGCAGATTCCAAGATGCAAATGATGCAATGCATGGTAAAAGAAAGCAAACATGATTAATGAAATCGGCGATGGGAGTCTAACCCGCTCAAAGGGAAAAGCTTTCTTCTATTTTTTCAAAATTATATTTTTTTCGAAAAGGGATACCGGTACGTGGGATTGTTAAACCACCTTGTTATCCCAAGCCCCGGTTAGGGAGCGATACGGGGAAGGGTAAGTGGGGTCCACCTATATACCAAGTATCGACTTTTGTTTTGAAAATAAAGCTTTTCTCCTTTGGGATGTTCCCCAGCGGAGTCGCCAAACTGTGAATGTGCGACAGAAATTCTTGTTTATTGGATTTCACGCGAGTTTGAAGACATCCGAGTTTATTTGAAAACAGGAGTCGCCACGCCATTTTGATTACCTCAAAACTTTGAAAAAAGGTTTTATGGGTTCGGAGGTTAAGTTACCCCTTGGGAAGAACGTTTGGCGTTCACCCAAAGTGCCTTGCCGGAGCAAGTCTCCCTAGATTTCATTAATCGTGTTTGCTTGCGTGCTTTCTTTGTGTGCATGTGTTTGAAAATAAAGGGGGGAATGTCCCAAGTTGTCTTCCTGACGTACAAACCATTTGTTGGTTGTCGCTCGGGATTCCTTGGAATTTATGTATTTGGGATTATGATCCCGTCCTCATCTTATGACTTATGATCATCGCATTTTTAAGCCTTGGGACCCTCGGGACTTGCGTGATCGAGAGAATGACTCTCTTTTGGGTCAAAGATGAGGTTCTTTAGGAAGGAATGTCCTTAGCCCATCAATCCTACGCTTTAAGACGGTCGAGCTCGTATAGAGGCTTCATACTCATTCTTAAGCGATAATCGGAGATATAGGGTTCAAGGTTATCCTTTTCCTAAAGAAATCATGAACCTTTAATGGAAGGAACGATGCAAAGATGAGAACTTTTACACCGGTCCGTTCCAAGGTTGGGGGAAAGGGGAAATGCATGATAAAAAAATGACTCTTTAATGAAAAGATGACATTTTTAGGTTGCAAATGATGCTTTTTGATTTAAAGAAATGATCTTTATGCAAATGATGCATAAAAATTTGATTTTTATGCAAATGATGCATTGAAAAAGGGGTTTTGATGCAAAGAATGCGTTTTCATTGAAAAAGATTGGATCTTTATATGCAAATGATGCATAAAGATGACATTTTTATTGGAAAATAGGGATTTTAGGTGCAAAGGATGCACCTTTATGAAAAAGACTACATTTTTATGACAAATGAGGTCTTAATGCATGCAAAGGGGAAAGGGGGTGATAAAGATATGATCTTTATGAATAAATGCCAAGTCCCAAGCAAGATATATGAATGCAATGAGTAAGTATATCAATTAAAATGCAAGGTTAGGGCGTGCGAGGTTACCAATCGTTTCCTTCGCTTCTTCGGACGGAGCTAGGAGGAGAGGTTCTTCTTGGGTCTTCAAGGAGGAGGGAGATGGCTTCTTGAGCTTCTTCTTCACCTTCTTGGACTTCCAGCAGCTCCTTGGGGGATCTTCTTCGTATTATGAGAGTATTATGCTTCTTGTTGATGATTAAAATGGGTAGAGGAGGGCTCTATTTATAGGCGATGCTGGATAAGGCTAATGAAGCCGTGCGGCCGCAGCCCTTTCGCAAATGAGGCCGTGCGGGCTTATCCATTGTGACTCAAAGATTCTAGAACCATGCAAGGTGGCATTATTCTAGAAGCTTCCCTCCTAATTAAAAACGTGTTTCTTAATTAGGAAGGATTCCCTTCAGCCTTTATTTAATTAAAAACAGCTCCTAATGTTTCCTAACGCCGGAAGGTCTGGGGAATTACCGGGAAATTTACCGAAATTGCCGGGAAAATTAACCGGAAGGCATGAGCCAGATTTGGGTACTTACAGATGTACAAAGCTTCATTGTGCCCTGAGGCGTCTCTTGGTAGGTCTTCGTCACAGAAGGTGAGCATACTGCCATACAGTCGGGAATCATAGATCTGGTCTCTATCCGGAGAAGGAGAGTCATCAAGCCATCCGTTTCCTGTCTTCCTCTTGCAAGGTAAAGCTTTTGCTGGTGCCTCGGGATTGTGTTGAGACTGTTTACGGCGGTTGCCGCCCTTGGTTAGCACGTTGATTGAGTGCGAGTGCCAAGCTGATTTTGACTTTCCTTTGCCGGCCCCTGCTCTGAAGTTGGGCAAATTGAACCTTGGCTGATCCCGCGGGGGGTTAAGCTTCTGACTGGCAGTGAGATTGTCAAGATTTGAGGTATTCCGGTGTCCTGAGGCCTGAACTCTGGTGTCAGCAGGACTTTTCGGCTTTCCCACCCCTGTCTCGCTTCTAAAGCCGCATGGCCCGGGAGGAAGGGAGGACCTGGCTGGAGTAGAGTACGTAGTAATCGAACCTCCCGGATGGCTCTCCGAGTGTACCCACACTGGTGTCTCCAGCTTCATATCTTTCTCTCAGTTTCTGTTGAGAAGACTTCTTCTTCTGCTTTCTGGGAGAACTACCCCTGATCATGTCTTGGAACTCGTACTCAAGGCATTCAAAGCAATCACAAACATCGTAACTGATGTGGACATTTGATGAGGACCTGGCTGGAAGAGGCGGAGGAACTGGCTCTGTGGCATTCTTCTTTGGCACCCATTCAATGGAGTTCACAATGATGTTGTTCGGAAAAGGGTTTCCGACTGTATTGGGTCCACGGGGACGCTCCAACTTTCCTTCCTCTATCAAATTCTGAATTTCGTATCGTAACCCCACGCAGTTGTCGGTGGTATTGCCATGATATCGATGGAAGGCGCAAGATTCTTGCTCTTGTCGCGTTGACTACGGGATTCTTGGGTTTGTAGTTTGCAACGGGTTTGAGGAGGCCTTCCTTGATCAACCCTTCCAAAGATCTTACTCGCCGGCATGTCCAACTTATCGAAGTGTACGGCAGTCGCTTCGAGTGGAGTTGTTTCTTTGCGGGGACTGGGTTTCGTTGCCCGACCGCTGTCCCCGATGGATGTAGTTGACAGACGTATCTTTCCCTTTGCCGGGGCCGGTGCGGAATTGAATGCAACCGCTGATCGGTATTTGTATGGCCGTGCCAGAGCCAATTTTTCCTTGAGATCCTTCTCGAACCGTGAGCCGGCATTGACCATGGCCCGAGATCCGGGAAGAAGTGATGAGCGATGAGAGTTCGATGGACGGTCTTAAGCAGACTTGAAGATCCGCATCTGCTCATCCTTGGAGAGTGGCTCCATGATCTCGGAGAGTTTCCAACTCCACCTGTTGTAGAATTCTCCGACGCTTTCATCTCGCTTCGTTCGGTGGTGATTAAGTCCTCACGACTTGTTTCCCACTCTAAGTTGGATCTGTACCGCTCTAGGAAGATGTTACTGATCTGATCCCAGGTATGGCGGTCTTCAGGCTTGACCCTTAGGAACCATCGTAACGCTGAACTTTTGAGCGTATGCTGGAAGTGATCGGCCATTTGCTGGAGGGTTGCTCCTTTCGCTCTCATGCCGAGAACGTAGGTGTCAACATGCGTTTGAGGACATTCGGTTCCGTCGAATCGGTCCATCTCTGGCATTCTGAACTTGGCAGGGAGAGGCGTGACCATTCCCAGATCTATGGATCTGAGCGTTTCTTGCTTTGAGCTGCTCATGCTGGCTTTCAGGACTTTCATCTGTTTGACCATCCAGGCTAAGGTTGGGTCCAGTGGTGGACTTTGAGGCTCGGCGCCGGGTGCTACCATGTGAGTGGTAGTGATTGGAGGTGGAAGGCTCGATATATGTGGATATATGGGGGCCTTTTCTGGACTGTATCGGGGTTTGTCCCCGGTGTTTTGGGATTCGTGTATAGGCAATGGGATGAACCCAGGAGGGTATTGAAGGATATTGGCATCTGTTTGAGATGGTCCAGCGGTGCACTGGTTGTACTGAGTGATGGGAGTAGTACCGGCTTGGCCGTATATGACAGGGTTGCCCTGAGAGGTGGCAACATGAAGCCTAGGTCGGCTGTTTCCTTGGTTCGAAGGCATCCCGTAAGTTGGCGGGGGGGGGGGAACCTGGTTGAAGGTTTGAGGAACTAGTTTCGGGGAATCGTCATCCTCGACTAGGACGAAAGTACCGCCTGACTGGGGGATAGCTGCTATACCTAGCTCATTCAGAAGCTGTACCACGAAATTCTGCTGATCTTCTTTCTGCCTCTTGTGAACCTCACAAGCCCGGATGGATTTTTCCAATGTCATATATGTTACCGGTGGCAGGGGTCCGTCCCCGTCACGATTTCTCGGTGAGCTAGACATGTCGGATATTCTGGCTGAGGGAACTAAGGGAACCGAAGAGCTGTCTGACGCTGCCGTAACTGTGACTCTGGCGAGGCGCTGACTCGGAATTCTGAACCACTTTCAGCTCGCTGCAGGGATTGAAAGGCAGGGTTTAGGCTTCAGAATGGGTATTTGGATCAGGGTTTCGGGCTTGTGCAATGTGCAGTTACCGATTAATGTTTACTTAAAACGCATTTTCTCAGAGTCCTAATCGGTTGGAAAATGTCGTGTCTTCTTTTTCGCAACTAACCTAAAGGCTCTAATCAATGGATCTCATCACTACGTTTATAAGCCCCTCGTTTCCATTTGTAGATCATCTTCTCGGGATGGACAATCCCGAGCGAGGGTTCTATAAGGCAAGCGAGTTCCACCGACAAAGGAAAAAGTGAACTTAAGGCTAGCTGATCACGCAAACTTCCAACATATGTGACACGCGGGCCATAGTCCAAGTCAACGTCCTTATGTTAAGGCGGGGATCGTGCCAAAATTTTGGCATGACCTCTCCTGACTCGCTTGCGCGAGGGGCCTTAGCTTCTGGCGTTGGCCAAGTTGTGGGTGGCACGGTGCATACGGTGAGGGTTTGGTGACACAGTGTCACATTGAACCTTCGGGTATATTTTTCGACAGAGCTCCGCGTCAAAGTCAAGGCTGAAAAGCTCAAGACTTCTGGTCGAGAACGACCTTCGGTCTCAGTCTTTCGAGCTTGACTCGTGACGGAACCCGGCGTAAAAACATACACTTGGACTTTATGACACGTACTAAGCCACAAACCAACCGGGGTCTTGGACGAAGTGTGACACAAAGAGTGCATGGCTTACACGGGCTAGGATGGGCTGTTGGGGACGACCCCGTGTGAGCTCGAAAGGTGTCTGGCAGACCAATCGAGCTGCAACTGAACGGTCATCCCGGGTTACGGGTCGTAGTGTGCAGTGTACCGAGGCAGCAAGTGCACATGAAGTGCGGTGTACCGAGGCAGCAAGTGCGAGTAGTGTGCGGTCACTAAAATTCTTTTTCTGAGTAAAACAGAGATTTTCATAATGTGTCTTAAATAATTCTATGCGCAGTTCAAAATGTAGCATGAAAATCAAGTATGAACGGGAATGTACGAACATGTTATGATTTTTAAAAAGGTAAAAATGCAACGCCCTTTTGAAAAACCGTTCGAGGTTTAAAGTAACACACGCACACAAAAACGAGGAAGGGTAAATGAAAGTTTGACCCACGGAAGGCTTTTTGAAAACAACGGTAGTTTTGAAAAAGTATCCAAGTCCCCAGCGGAGTCGCCAACTGAAATTACCCGGATTTTCGATCACGGCGAAGAGGCGGTTGTCTTTCGCGGATTGGTTGGTGTCTGAGACCTCGCTTTCGGGAAGGAGAGGAGTCGCCACGCAGTTTTGTATTTTGAGCCCAAACGTTGAAAAACGGCTTTAGTTGGAAAATGGTGTCGTTTTTATTGGTAGCAAAAACTTAGGAAAAGGCTTTGAAAAGGGGTGTCATTTTTATTGGTAGAAAAAACGAGAAAAAGGCTTTTTGATTACCAGAGATTGTTAGGTTCGGAGGTCACGTTACGTTTCGGGAAGAGTATTTTGAGATCATCCGAAACGCCTCGTATGACGAGTCTTTCTACCTTTCTCGAAAATGTGTGCGTGTGTGTGTGTGTGTTTGCAGTTTGAAAATGGGGGCTTGAATGACAAGCTTAATCTTGGTTTGAATGTCAAACTTTGATTTTTGTGATTCCGTTTGAAAAGGCGAGCGTTTGAATGACAAACGTCGTTTTTGGATTTTTTTTAGGAAAATTGGCGCGAATGCTGATTTTAATCTTTTTTTAAGTGTCAAATGTTGACTTTTTAAGAAAAGAGCGTTTGAATGTCAAACGTCAGATTTTGAGTTTAAAGATGATCGTTTGGATGCCAAACGTCATTTCGCGCGTTTTTGAAAGAGAGTTCGAATGTCGAACTCCGGTTTTGAACCGGGGATTACATTGTTAGCGCTTTTACGGGAAAAAAAAGCATTAAATGAGTTTTGAATGTCAAAGTCAGCTTTTGAGTTTGAAGATGAGCGTTTGGATGCCAAACGTCATTTCGTGCATTTTTGAAAGAGAGTTCGAATGTCGAACTCCGGTTTTGAACCGGGCATTTCATTGTTAGCGATTTTACGGGAAAAAATCATTAAATGAGTTTTGAATGTCAAAGTCGGCTTTTAAGTTTGAAGATGATCGTTTGGATGCCAAACGTCATTTCGCGCGTTTTGAAAGAGAGTTCGAATGTCGAACTCCGGTTTTGAACCGGGCATTACATTATTAGCGATTTTACGGGAAAAAATCATTAAATGATATGCGATCAACGAATCGTTTTTGCGACTCGGACTTTGATAAGTAAATGCTATCACGAGCTGAACGGCTCGGACTTGTAAATGACAGTATTTAAAGTGCGGTATCGACGGAATCAAACGACCCGGAATTGTAAAGTGCGTTCAACGAGCCAAACAGCTCGGAATTGTAAAGTTGCGTAAAAAGTAAATGACGATCGACGGATCAAACGATCCGGAATTTGTAAATGACATGAAAGTAAATGACGATCGACGGATCAAACGATCCGAAATTGTAAATGACATAAAAAGTAACAGAACGGGGCTGAAACGCCGTTTTAACCCGAGATTACTTCTCTTACGGGAAGAGAAGAGGATCAAGGACTAAAACGTATCGGACCCCGTTAGACGGTGGCGTCTACATTTCAACAACGTCGTTCGAAATGGTTGTAGCGACTGGCGCGTAAACCGAGACGGAACGAGAGTTTAAGGAGAGAGAGCACTACCTATGGCTAGGGTCGGCTCCTTTGGCTCGGTGGGCGTATATAGGATACGAAAAGGTGTTTGGAACTGTGTTTTGAGGTGGTGGGGGTTGTATTTAGTTGAAATACAGAGTTTTCACGCAAATCGAGGCGAAACGGGGCTCGAGAGAGGGTGAAAAGGGTTTGGGTCGTGGCTGTGGTGAATTTGGGTGAATTTTTGTTGTTGTTAAAATGTTTGACAGCCCTCTGTATTTATAGGGTGAAATTGCCAAAGAGTCCGGACGGACTTAGGCTGAATTCCAGGGGGTTTTGTGAAACTTTGGAAACTGGAGGGACTTGCTGGCAATTCTGGATTCTCTGCAAAAGAGTCCGGCCGGACTTGGACTGCATACTAGGGGTATTTTAGTCTTTTCACACTGAAATGTGATTGAGGTTGACAAGGGAGCTGTGGCATGCTTGCCACGTGTCCTGAGTGACTCACCAGGTTTATGGGATTTCATGCCATTATCCCCGGTTTTGTCTATTTTTTAAATAACTGTTCGGAAAATGTCCGAAATGCCCCCGGAAAGTGCCGGAAAGTGCGTTTTTTAGGGAAAGTTGTACTTTTACGTGCGACGACGTGTGTTGAATACGCTTTGACATTGGGATGCACGGGGCAGTCTCGGGACGTCTCGTTGGCTTGAGAACGGGGAGTGTAACGGGTTCCGGTTAACCTGGAGCGGGCCAGTTATCGGATTCCAGTTAACTTCTAACAGATTTTGGCGATCCGGATTTGGGTACTTACATTGCATGTAGTGTTTCAGTTTCCCGACTACCCATACCAAGGCGGTACAAGGTTTCTCTAATGCTGAGTAGCTGAGTTCACTTCCCTGAAGCTTTCGGCTTACGAAGTAGATTGCATGCTCAACTCTGGAATCTTTCTGTTCTTGCGCCAGCATTGCTCCAATTGACGTGTCTGTTACTGCCAGGTACAGGAGGAGTGACTTATCTTCATGTGGCGGGCACAGGATCGGGGGATTCACCAAGTATGTCTTGATTTTCTCGAAAGCTGTCTGGCACTCGGAGTCCCATTTGATGTCAGCATTCTTCTTCATTAGTTTGAACATTGGCTCGAAGAGAGATGTCAACTGGTTGATAAAGCGGTTGATGTACTGAAGTCTTCCCATAAAACTTTTTACTTCTGTCAGTGTCTGTAGCGGCTTCATGTCGATGATGGCCTTGATTTTCTTGGGATCGGCTTCGATACCTCTTTCTGTAACCATGTACCCTAGTACTTTGTCTCGCTTGACGCCGAAGGTGCACTTTGCAGGGTTCAATCTCATGGAGTGCTTTCTGAGTCTGTTGAAGAACTTTCTCAAATCTATCATGTGCTGCATGTCTGATCCTCTGGAGTGGATGTTCATGTCGTCGACATATACTTCGATTTCCTTGTGAATCATGTCATGGAAGAGGGCTGTTGCGGCCGTAGTAAGTAGCCCCACGTTCTTCAAACCGAACGGCATGACCGTGTAATGCATGTCCCCCACGGAGTGGTGAAATCGCCTTGGCTTGATCTTCCTCGGACATCTTGATCCGATTGTATCCGGCAAACCCATCTACGAAGGACTTTACTTCGAAATTTGTCGTGGTGTCGACTATCATGTCGATGTTGGGCAGTGGGAAATCATCTTTAGGGCTGGCCTTGTTGAGATCTCGGAAATCCACATAGCATCTGACCTTTCCATTGGCCTTGGTGACCGTCACAATGTTGGAGAGCCAGGTCGAGTACTTAACTACTCTGATAAATCCGACGCGGAGCATCTTCTCAATTTCCTCTTTCACTTGCAAGGACCACTCTGGCTTGATCTTGCGCAATTTCTGCTTGATAGGCTTGGATTCTGGATCCAGGGGGATTCTGTGCTCCACGATTGAGGGATCGAGTCTGGCATGTCCTGATATGACCAGGCGAACACGTCAACATACTCTTTAAGGAGATTTATCAGGGCTTCTTTTTCTGCACCGGCGAAGAAACTGCCCACTTGTGTCTCTTTAGGCTCTTGCACCGACCCCAGGTTCACTTTAGTCATAACCTCTTCGGAAGCTTGGGCCCGATTGTCCTCTTGGTCTACTACACGCTTGAGAACTTCTTTAATGTATTGTTCATTTAGTGTGTCTGCTTCTTTATCAAGTGAGTCATTATTAACGTCTTTTAAGTTGTTTGTTAACTTATCAGTTGTTAAAGTGGCAATGAGGGGATAATTCGAAAGGTGAGACTTTTCATTAGACTCGAACGGAAATACATTGTTGGCTACATTATCATAGTCTTCCGGCGTGAGGCCGTTGGATGACTCAGAGGACTCGACTTTGATAATGACTGACTCAGAGGGTTTGAGACCAGGTTTAGGGCGATGTGGGTGCATGCCCAGCTTGTCTTCCATTTCTGTCTGGCTTGCCCTTGGTTCGGTGAAAGTTACCCAGTTTTTCAGTGGCATTGCTGGATGCTTGGTGAGGGTTCGGGGGTTGAGAGGCTTGGCTTCTGCTGACCTGATCATGGCGATCATGCTATTTTCGGAGCCCAGGTCAATCAGGTTTGGCACCTCCATGACTTCTTCAAAAACACTCTGTAGAGCGGGTCCACTGAGAGCGTCTTCTATGAATTCTGGTTCCTTCTGCTTTGGGGTTACTGTCTCGAATGTGGCCTCGGCGGCTGACCCGAACAGTCTGTTTCCCATGAAGAGTGTCTCGAGCTGCTCTTTTATGTCTGGGATTCCCTTGAACGTGTACTCATGCTGAACTGTGGTGGCAATTGGTCCAGGTAGAGTAGTGATGTCGAGGAACGCTCCCCTTATCGGATTAGCCTTGAGTCCTCTGAAACGATTGAGGTCCCATGCCAGCTTGCCCATCCTTTCTGTAGTCTTTGTGCTGACTTTCCCTGCTTCTTTCTCATCTTCATCAGTTTCACTTTCGATCCCCTCAGTTCTGCTGTCGGTTCCCTCAGTTCTGCTGTCTGTTCAGTTCTGCTGTCGGTTCCCTTGTCGGTTAATGAACTTGACGCACTGATGGAGAGTGGAAGCTATGGCTTTCACATGGGCGTCCCAACAGAGCTGTAAATTCGGACGGGATGTCCATCACGTGGAATTTTGCTGGCACCATTTGGGTTTCGAACCAGAGCTCCAGAGTCACCGTTCCCAGGATGGGACGAGATGTGCTGTCGTAGGCTTTGATAGTTCGGGCAGATGGGATCATGTGGCCTTCGTCGATGCGTAGGGCTCGCATCATGCTGAGAGGGAGGACGTTGACTGCTGATCCATTGTCTACCAATACCCCGGGGAGAGAGATGGTGTTGAGCCGGAGAGTGATGTACAGAGCTTCATTGTACCCCGAGGCCCCTTTCGACAGGTCTTCGTCACAGAAGGTGAGCATACTGCCATACAGCCGGGAATCGTAGATCTGGTCACTTTCTGGAGAGGGAGAGTCATCAAGCCATCAGTTTCCTATCTTCCGCTTGAGAGGCAAAGCTTTTAGTGGTGCCTCGGGATTGTGTCGAGGTAGCTTGTGGCGGTGGACGCCCTTGGTCAGCACGTTGATTGAGTACGAATGCCAAGTTGACTTTGACTTTCCTTTGCTGGCCCGTGCTCTTAAGTTGAGCAAATTGAACCTTGGCTGATCCCGCGGGGGATTAGGCTTCTGGCTGGCGATAAGGTTGCCAAGATTTGAGGTATTCCGGTGTTCTGAGGCCTGAACTTTGGCGTCAGCAGGATTTTTTGGCTTTCCCACCCCTGTCTGCTCTAAAGCTGCGTGGCTCGAAGGAAGGGAGGACTGGCTGGAGTAGAGTACATAGTAATCAAACTTCCCGGATGGCTCTCCGAGTGTACCCATGCTGGTGTCTCCAGCTTCATATCTTTCTTTCAGTTTCTGCTGAGAAGACTTCTTCTTCTTCTTTCTAGGAGAACGCCCCTGATCATGTCTTGGAACTCGTACTCAAGGCATTCGGGGCAGTCACAAACATCGTAACTGATGTGGACGTTTGATGAGGACCTGGCTGGAAGAGGCGGAGGAACTGGCTCTGGGCAATATTCTTTGGCACCCACTCGATGGAGTTCACACTGTTGTTGTTCGGAAAAGGGTTTCCGACTGTATTAGGTCCACGGGGACGCTCCAATTTTCCTTCCTCTATCAAATTCTTGATTTCGTACCGTAACCCCACGCAATTGTCAGTGGTGTGGCCATGATACTGGTGGAAGGCGCAGTACTTGCTTTTATCAGCGTTGACTACGGGATTCTTGGGTTTGTAATTTTCAACAGGTTTGAGGAGGCCTTCTTTGATCAACCCTTTCAGCATCTTACTCAGAGGCATGTCCAACTTGTCGAAGTGCACGGAAGGCTGCTTCGGGGTGGAGTTGTTGCTTTGCGAGACTGGGTTTCTGTTGCCCGACTGCTGTCCCTGATGAATGTGGTTAACGGACGTATCTTTCCCTTTGTCGGGGGCCGGTGCGGGATTGAATGTAGCTGGCGACCTTTGTATCTCATGCAGGCTACATCTTGTGGCCAGTTTTTCCTTGAGATCCTTTTCGAACTGTGAGCCGGCATTGACCATGGCTCGGAGATCTGGGAAGAAGTGATGGCTGATGAGTGTTCTGATGGACAGCCTCAAGCAGGACTTGAAGATCCGCATCTGTTCATCCTTGGAGAGTGGCTCCATAATCTCGGAGAGTTTCCAACTCCACCTCTTGACGATCTGCAGGCTTGACCCTTTGGAACCATCGTAACGCTGAACTCTTGAGAGTATGCTGGAAGTGATCGGCCATTTGCTGAAGGGTTGCTCCTTTCGCTCTCATGCCGAGAACATAGGTGTCAACATGCGTCTGTAGACATTCGTTTCCGTCGAATCGGTCCATTTTCGGCATTCTGAACTTGGCAGGGAGAGGCGTGACCATTCCCGGATCTGTGGATCTGAGAGTTTCTTGCTTTGAGCTGCTTATGCTGGCCTTCAGGTCTTTCATCTCTTCGACCATCCAGGCTAGGGCTGGGTCCAGTGGTGGACTTTGTGGCTCGGCACCGGGTGCTGCCATATGAGCGGCAGTAATTGGAGGTGGGAGGCTTGATATATGTGGATATATGGGGGCCTTTTCTGGACTGTATCGGGGTTTGTCCCCGGTGTTTTGGGGTTCGTATATAGGCAATGGGTTGAACCCGGGAGGGTATTGGAGAATGTTGACATACATTTGAGATGGTCAGCGGTGCGCTGGTTATGGAGTGATGTGAATAGTACTGGCTTGACCGTATATGACAGGGGTGCCTTGAGAGGTGGCAACATGAAGCCTAGGTCGGTTGTTTCCTTGGTTCGAAGGCATCCCGTAAGTTGGCGGGGGAGGAACCTGGTTGAAGGTTTGAGGAGTTGATCAGGGAGGCTCGTCGTCCTCGATTAGGACGAAAGTACCATCTGGCTGGGGGATAGCTGCTATACCTCACTCATTCAGAAGCTGTACCATGAAATTCTACTAATCTTCTTTCTGCCTTTTGTGAACCTCACAAGCCCGGATGGCTTCTTCCAATGTCATATCTGTTACCGGTGGCGGAGTTCCGTTCCTGCCACGATTTCTCGGTGAGCTTGACATGTCGGAGAGTCCGGCCTGAAGGAGCCGAGGAACCGAAGAACCGCTCGACGCTGCCGTAACTGTGACTCTGGCGAGGCGCTGACCCGGAATTCTGAACCACTTTCTGCTCGCTGCAGGGAACGAAAGGCAGGGTTTAGGCTTCGGAAAGGGTATTTGGCTCAGGGTTTCGGACTAGTGCAATGTGCAGTTACCGATTAATGTTTACTTAAAACGCATTTTCTCAGAGTCCTAATTGATTGGAAAAGATTGTGTCTTCTTTTTCGCAACTAACCTAAGGCTCTAATCAGTGGATCTCGTCACTACGTTTATAAGCCCCTCGTTTTTCACCTGTAAATCGTCTTCCCGGGACGGACAATCCCGAGCGAGGGTCCTATAAGGCAAGCGAGTTCCACCGACAAAGGAAAAAAGTGAACTTAAGGCTAGCTGGTCACGCAAACTTCCAACGTATGTAACACGCGGGCCACGGTCGAAGTCAACGTCCTTAAGTTAAGGCAGAAATCGTGCCGAAATTTCGGCATGACCACTCCTGACTCGCTTGCGTGAGGGGCCTTAGCTTTTGGCGTTGGACAAGTTGTGGCTAGTACGGTGCATACGTTGAGGGTTTGGTGACACAGTGTCACATTGAACCTTCGGGTATGTTTTTCGGCAGGGCTCCGCGTCAAAGTCAAAGCTGAAAAGTTTAAGACTTCGGGTCGGGAACGACCTTCGGTCTCATCTTTTAAGTTTGACTTGTGAGGGAAACCGGCGTAAAAAACATACACTTGGGCTTTATGACACGTACTAAGCCAAAAACCAACCGGGGTCTTGGACGAAGTGTGACACAAAGAGTGCATGGCTTACACGGGCTAGGATGGGCTGTTTGGGACGACCCCGTGCACGCTCGAAAGGTGTTTGGTAGTCCAACCAAGCTGCAACTGAACAGTCATCCCAGGTTACGGGTCGTAGTGTGCAGTGTACCGAGACAGCAAGTGCGCGTAGCGTGCGGTGTACCGAGGCAGCAGTGCAAGTAGTGTGCGGTCACTAAATTCTTTTTTTGAGTAAAACAGAGATTTTCAGAATGTGTTTTAAAGAATTTATGCGCAGTTCAAAATGTAACATGAAAAATCAAGTATGAACAGGAATGCACGAACATGTTATGATTTTAGATGAAAAATGCAACACATTTTTTTTGCTTCGAAGAACCGTTCGATGTTTTGAACAACACACACAAAAACGAGGAAGGGTAAACGAAAGTTTGACCCACGAAATGCTTTTTGAAAACAACGGCAGTTTTGAAAAAGTATCCTTGTCCCCAGCGGAGTCGCCAACTGAAATTACCCGGATCGCGCGAGCTGCGTGCGAGCGGTTGTCTTTCGCGGTGTTTGGGACCTCGCTTTCGGGAAGGAGAGGAGTCGCCACGCGGTTTTGTATTTTGAGCCCAAACGTTGAAAAAGGCTTTGAAAAACGTGTCGTTTTCTATTTTGATCCCAAACTTTGGAAATGGCTTTTGAAAACGTGTCATTTTGTATTTTGAGCCCAAACTTTGGAAATGGCTTTTAGTACCAGAGATTGTTAGGTTCGGAGGTCACGTTACGTTTCGGGAAGAGTATTTTGAGATCACCCGAAATGCCTCGTATGACGAGTCTTTCTACCTTTCTCGAAATTTTGTGTGTGTGTGTGCATTTTGAAAATGGGGGCTTGAATGACAAGCTTAATCTTGATTTGAATGTCTAATGTTTACTTTATGATTTTTGGAAAAAGCGAGCGTTTGAATGACAAACGTCGGTTTTGGAGTTTTTTAGGAAAAAAGATGCGAGTGACGAGTTTGAATCTTTAGCTTAAGTGTAAAATGTTGACTTTTAAGAAAAGAGCGTTTGAATGTCAAACGTCGGGTTTTGAGTTTAAATATGATCGTTTGGATGCCAAACGTCACTTTTGCGCATTTTGAAAGGGAGCTCGAATGACGAACTCCGGTTTTGAACCGAGCATTACATTGTTAGCGATTTTATGGAAAAAGGCATTAAATGAGATGCGATCAACGAATCGTTTTGCGACTCGGACTTTGATAAGTAAATACTATCACGAGCCAAACGGCTCAGACTTGTAAATGACAGTATTTAAAATGCGATATCGCGGAATCAAACGATCCGGACATTAAAGATGCGATCAACGAGCCAAACGGCTCGGACTTGTAAAGTTGCATAATTTAAATGACAATATCGACGGATCAAACGATTCGGACTTTGTAAATGACTATCACGAACCAAACAGTTCGGACTGTAAAGTTGCGAATCGACGGATCAAATGATCCAGACTGTAAATGACATAAACGTAAAGAACGGGGCCAGAACGCCGTTTTAACCCGAGATTACTTCTCTTACGGGAGAGAAGAGGATGTTGGGGTAAAACGTATCGGACCCCGTAGACGGTGTTACGTCTACATTTTAATGATTTCGACCGAATCGGTTATAGCGTTTGACGCGTAAACCGAGACGGAACGAGTGTTTAGGGAGAGAGAGACCTATGGCTAGGGGTTGACTCTTTTGGCTCGGTTGACATATACGGAATACGATTTAGTGTTTGAAAGGGTGTTTTGAGTTTGTTTGGTTCGTGTTTGGTTGAAAAACGACGTTTTCACGCAAATCGAGACAAAACGGGGCTCGGGAGGGTGTAGAAATGGTTTATGCCGTGGGCTTTGGTGAAAATGGTTAATATTTTTCCTCTTTTGAAATGTTTGACAGCCCTTGTATTTATAGGGTGAAATTGTAAAACAGTCCGGACGGACTTTTCCTCAATTTGGGGAGGTTTTCTGGTATTTTGGAAAATTTGAGGACTTGTTGGCAATTCTGAATTTTCTGTAAAACAGTCCGTCCGGACTGTCACTCAATCTCAGGGGCATTTTGGTCTTTTCACCTTGAAATCTGATTGATGTTGACCGGAGGGCCTTGGCATGTGTGCCACATTCCCCTGTGACTCACCTAGGCTAGGGTTTTCGTCCCGTTATTCCTAGTTTTGTCCGTTTTTTAAATAACTGTCCGGAAAATGTCCGAAATGCCCCCGAAAAGTGCCGGAAAGTGCGTTTTTCAGGAAAAGCTGTACTTTCACGTGTGATAACGTGTGTTGAGTACGCTTTGATGTTGGGATGCACGGGGCAGTCCCGGGACATCTTGTTGGCTTGAGAACGAGAAGTTTAACGGGTTCCGGTTAACCTGGAAAGGGCCAGTTAACGGATTCCGGTTAACTTCCGACGGATTTTGACGATCCGGATTTGGGTACTTACACTTAGCAATGCCATAGCATACCTGGATCACGTCCTAAAGTCCAAAAGAAGAGGGAGTTAGAGATTGATACTCCGAAAGCGAGCTGGAAGTTCTCCAAATCAGTCACCACAACTTCAAGACTATCTACGATCACCTGTGTAGAAGAGGCGACCTATCCCTCACATGACCATGTCTTGACTGAGCCGACACGTCCCTCTCAAAACACTATGGTCGAAACAGATACGGTTATGGTCAATCAAGTCATCATAGGCGACCTAAGCCTCCAGATCAACCACAGCTCGGGGGCCACCAGTGGGGAAATTGCAGCTGAGTTAGATGATATGATTGTCGAGGAAGCTCCACACTTGGAGGCTGAAGAGAGAAGAAGGGTGAGAGAGATCATCGTTGAAACCCTACAATTCAGAGATGGTCCGAAGCTAGAACCAGTAGACGAGCCGGAAGAAATAGTTGCAAACCCTTCCTACCCCGAACAACTGTTGGGTTTGAAAACCTAACGATCTATTTAATTTCCGCAAGCGCACGGGCTATTGAAATATAGCGAGTGCAAGTACGGGTCAATCCCACGAGGACAGGGTTTACGTTGGGACGAATTTGCTTTTACTAAGAAATAATAAAGAGATTGGGAGAAATATAGTTTGATTCAAGAAGAAAATAGAACATACACAGAAAATACTTTTAGAAAAACTCTTATAAATGGAAGCATTCTCGGGATTGGAAATCATTTAGTCAATTATTCATCATTTAGTAATGTCATTGAAAATAGAGATTTTCATCAAAATCAAGGATGGTACGTTAAGCCTACACTACTTCTCATGATCAAGCAAGTAGCGTTTGTATCCTTCACTAATTATGACCTATCTCTCGATGGCCCATAATTAGTAAGGATCCATTAAAGTTCGCAAATCAACGCACTTTTCATTCAAGGAACATCCCTAGGCCATTGAACTACTCTCGTGATCAATGAAACCTAGTTCCTTTATATGGTTCCGCTAATCGAGAATCACAGCTACGTCCTTCTCTTGATTAACTAGAATCATACAAGTTGGACGTCTCCAAAATGTAAGTCATTTTGAGATTAATATAAAGAGAATTGTTTAGATGAAGAGAAATGACAAGACTTTATAAAAGATGATGAATAAAAGACATTTTGAGTTTCCAACCCCAAGAATATGGGAGATTACTCACTAGCCATGCTTAGAACAAACATAAATAAAGATAAAGATAGAAGAACTTATTGTTTGGATTGAAGACATGGCTGAGAATAACTTCGATCTTTTTTATTGCTTCGATACTTCAAGTACAACTCCAAGAACACAAATTTGATCTTTAAGAAATCTATGAAGTAAATGTTGCTAGAGTTTTTGCTATGTAATCTCAGGTTTTTTGATCTAAAATCTGATATGTTTTGACTGATACAAATGGACTTTAAATAGGCATCCTAGGCTAGTGTTGTGTTTCTTAAAAAAGCCATCTTCAAAAGACACCTTTCCATGAACTGGTACAGAGTGCACGGCCGTGCACTATGAACTTGCACGGACGCTCCAGCCTTGGCGCCAGATTGAGATTTGAACTGGCCATATTGCACGGCCGCTCCACTTGACACTGCACGGCCGCTCCGCCTGGTTTGGCTCGGCCACTCCAGAAAATGGGACTCGGCCACTCTATGATTTGGGGCCAAATTGGCCTGAGGCCAGGTTGCACGGCCTCTCCAGAGAGTAACGCATGGCTGCTCCACTTTGGTTTTAGACTGAATGTCCATTTTGAAGGTGTCCTTCCTTGCCTTTAATCCCTTAGTGTTTCCAAAGCATCATTTGTCCAATAAATTGACTTAAAATCTGTAGAAAAAGGCTAAACTATACCAACAAGTGTAAAATCGAAGAATTGGAATAAAGTAAGCTAATTTACACTATTTTAGACTAAAAATGGGAATAATAACTAAATAAATACTAAGGTAATATGCTATAAATGACTATATAAAAGTCATTTATCAAACTCCCCCACACTAAACTCTTGCTTGTCCCCAAACAAGATTAGGATAAAAATAAGATGGAGAGGATGAAAGAGCATAAAATGATAATAATAGTAGGATCCCTCAGAAATTATATAAAATGCTACAAGCCTTAGTTGCCAAAAATATATTGCCTTTCTTTTACCTTCTCAAACTTTTTTATAACCTTAGAGATTTTTAGAAAGAGATTTAGGAAGATTTTTAAGAGAGTAATCTTGGAAAACAATAAATCATTATAGCATAAATGGGATTCGATGAAGCAAAGCATATTATAGAAAAGATGAATTTTAGGATCATAAGCTTGGTACATTAGGAAATTTTCACTCTTCAAGAGTGTTTTTGTGAAAAAGATTTATTGCTTGAAAATGTACAAAATAATGATCATTTTATTCACAAGTTAGAATTATTTATGAGAATTGGCATACACTTTTGAATCACAATGATGGAGATGGATGATGGTAGTGGAAAATTTCATCAAGGCTACAAAAAGTTATCTTGCTTAAACGTGTTATTATTTTGCAAAAAACTTAAGTGATTTTGATCCTTTCAAGTAGGAGACGTTGTGGCTGCGAACCCCATGTTCCTAATACTTAGATCAAAAACGCTTAAAATTATTTCCATTTTGGCAAGAGTGCATCGTCGCAACAAACGCCGTACCCCGAGTTACTTACGGAAATAATAGAGACTTTTAGCTTTTAAATTTAGTGACAAAGTCACTTTTGATATTTAAGATTAAATTTTGCTGCCTTGATTCAATTAGTGGAAATGAAAGAATGGATTTTATGAAGGGTTGTGATTCAAAAAGATGTAAAAACACTTATGAATATTTCTAAGAAGGGAATAAAAATCAAAGATTTAGAATGTACAATTTTGAAGAAACAATTCAAACTTTTTATAATAACCAAGAGCTTAAGATGATCGGGAAGTATTCAACAATTTTAACTATGCTTTTATTTATGAAATCCTATATAATGCTATATTGGTTTATTATGCCTTAATTACTTCTAAAAAGTATCCCTAAGTTCTTCCCTAATGATTCAAAGATTAAAGAAAATAAGAGAAGGAAAGGGAGACATTATCTAAGGCAATTTGCAAGCATAAAAATGAGCAATCATAGGGATTTTTTTTTTTATAAATCAGATGCATACATAATTAAAAAAAATGCAAAAAAAGTTAAAAAGAAAGAAAAATCTAAACTAGAAAGCATATAAAGATAGATAAATACCCCCCCCCTACATTTGAGGCAAACATTGTCCTCAATGTTTTAGGACATAGAAAATTTGGGGAGGGTAAAGAGAAAAAAAAACTTAAAAATAAAGAAAATTTACGGATATGATGGTGGCAGCGGAAAGTTGTCCCAATTGTTGACTCCATAGTTTTAGATCGTGTTGACTTGTCTTTAAATTATATTTACATGACCTTGGATATCATTCCAGAAGTAATGGAACTCTTGGTTGAAAGTGTCGAACCGGTTGAGGAGTTGATCAAATCTGTTGTAGAACTCCAGCGGCAATTGGGTTGGGTTGGGATGTTCTTGCTCTCCCTCTTATTCCTCTTCTTCTTCCCCTTCCTCTTGGTTTGCTTGGCTTGTTTGGCCTCCCCCTTGGTTCATGGCATTTGGAAAGGTCCATGTTGGGGCTTGGTATGTTTGGGCAAAGGGGAGGATGGTGCTAGGCAAAACAATGTAGGGCATTTTCCCGAGCCCTACTAGCCAATTATACTCCCCATGGCCTCTATTTGAAATCATTTGCATGGTTCGCAGGGTCGAAATATCCAACTTTGTTGACCCCGAACAGCAACCCAATCATTGGGCACCACAAGCCCAAAATGCTTGGCAAACAGGGTCACCATACCACCAATATTAATTTCCACATTGAAAGTCGGGGAGACAATATCACTAAACAACTCAATCAAGAAATGGCTCAAATTCACCTTCCTATGAGCCCTTACTAATGACCATAACAAAAATAGTTCCTTCTTGTTCACTATACCCTTGTCTTCCCTCGCGAAAATGGTACATGCATAAGCCGAAGAACTGGATGGATGATGGAGGAGGCTTTGGCGGTCCTTGATTTGAATGATGGGATCCCGGTAATCTGCTCCCAAAAGACATTCTCCCTAAACTCAATGGGAGGATCGGCTTCATAGTTTATATAAGATGGCCATCCCAAAATTCGGTTGATATCAAAAGAAGTGAGATGACACTCCTCACCACAAAGACGGAAATGAAGGTGGATTAATTGATAAGGTTCCCCGGTTTATCCACGAATCTCCGTCGAAAATTCCTTCCTCATAGTACACAGAAATTCCAAAGTAATTCTTTCATGGGTTTTCTCATGTAAATCGAGAAAACCGGCACAACTAAAATAAATTTCTAAGGTTTGGAGGGCTGGGATATATGGGAATCGGGTAGGCCTCATCCTCTTAGTACGAAGGGCTGTAAATCTAGCCACTTCGGAAGCTTCTCTGAACTCAATACCCAAGTTATTGAGCGTTGGGTTCAGATTAGAGGAAGAAGATGAATCCTTTCGGGATTTCTTTGAAACCCTATCAGAAGCCTTTCCTTTTCCATTTATTTCCATGGCTAATTTGCAGAAATAAAAACTCAAGTCCCAGCTAATTTAAGAACAGAGAAAGAGGGGAAGTAAGTTACCCGGAGAAATTGATGTCCAAAAACCTTGAAATCCTTGTTGTACTGCTTTAATTTGCCCAAAAGTTTCCTTCTTGAGCTTCAACTCCAAAGCAATCTCTTCAACTTTTGAAATGGGTGAAGGTTTGGGATTTTCGAAATTGGGGTTTGGAGAGGAGTTTTGGTGGTGATTTAGGGATGGGAAGGTGTTTGGATGATGAAATTGTGGTGGATAGATGTTGTATTGTGTGAATATTTGGTGATTTGAGAAGCTTTTGTAGGAGATGGGGAGGAGGTTTTGAGAGAGAGTGAAGAAGATGAAGTGATTTTGGGGAAGGAGGAAAGGGTTACATCTATTGACTGAAATGGTGCAACTCTCCAGACGACATGCACGGCCGTGCGCTATGGAGTTGCACAGCCGCTCCTCCTTGCTGAGCCAACTCGATTTCACTCGTTTTGAACTGCACGGCCGCTCCAAGAAATAGAGCTCGGCTGCTCTGACATTATTCACCATCATTTTTTTTCAATAAAATCCTACAAAATAAAGTTAGAAAATAATAATAGTAACATAAAAAATAAAATAAATAAACAACAAAATTAATCCATCGGTTACCATCCCGATGATGCTTGTTTTAGGTCATTAGCTCGACCCCTTTCCGGTAATAGGTGATGCGTGATATCTTGGCGGTCTATCGTCTTTGACAACTCGCCAATGCATCCCTTGCGGAGTGCTAAAATTTTCTGCGGCACACAAGCTTTCCATCCCGATCTATTTCTTGGTAGAGCAAGTCGCCTATAGTCCTTGCACTTTCGAAATTTTGAGAACTATATTCCATTTGTGACCAAACCTCCTCGAGTAGACAAATTTACTTGTCAAAATTTGTCCAAAACACCAGTATTTAACTTGATTAATGTACTGTAAGTGCTCCAATTTGAGCTTGTTAGAATTTTCGTTAAAAAATTAACGAAAGTTATAACATTTCTAACAATTCCTAATTATCCTAACATTTCTAACAAAGTGAGGGTAAAATGGGCATTGTTATTTAAGGTTAAACCTCAAAAAGAATCTCAAAAAGTAAAACAAAAGGAATAAAACCACAAATAGAAATGGCTGGGAACAATAAACTGGCTGTTAATTTGAAATTTCAAAAAGATTATTCCTCTTGTCCAAAGCCTGAAGCTGCATTTAATGAACAGTGCACGCTCAAGGTCTTATCCGCGCGGATAGGTTTGCATTTTCAGGAGGGCTATAAATTGAGCCCTCCAGTCACAAAAATAAGGGGGAACAACACAATTGCACCGAACCTCTGGCGAAATATAGAGAGAAAACAGTGAGAATTCTTCAAGAATTGTCACCATTTTCTCTCAAATCTTTCCCAACTCACACTCATCCACTCACTCTCATACTTAAGTCTTAAACACTCATACACTCAAGCCAAAAACTCAAGAACACAAGGAAGATTGGTAAACCCTCCTCCTCCTTACCCTAAACTCCAACCATGCATGCATTTGCAAACTACAAAATGTAGTTCTTTCATCTTCTTGCTCTAGATCTAAGAAGATCACCATGGAAGACCATCTCCATGAATGATCTTCTACAAAGATCAAAATTATTTTCAAGTTCTCTTACTTTCTTGCAAAGAAAACTCATTTTCAAAACCCTAAAAACCATTTTCAAGCATAAAATCTCATTTTCAAAGGATAAAAATCCCCTTCCCAAGCAAATGAAATGCTTAGTCCTAATGTACCCCAAGGATGGTTTGGTATAGTTGATTCACCACTAAAATGTCAAGTGATCACTAACCAAAACCTAGGGAAATGGGGACAAGCATGGATGCAAAACCCCCCTTAAAATCACATTTTCTTTCTTGGGAAGTTGCTGTCCAGTAGCAATTTTCCCAGACCTCAGTCCATGGTCTAATTTTTTGAACGCAGATAAATGTGGAATTTGGTGTTGACTACAAAACACTTTTTGTAGCCAACATCCATACCTTTCGATACATATTTTTATTTTATTTTTTAGGTGAGTAAAACTCCGTTTTACAAATTTTATTTTAGAGGCTAGTTCATCAGCTTCTGGAAATCCAGATTTCATATCTGAGATTCCCAGAAGGTTTTGACCCCTCAAATCTTCTCCAAAATAGAAAATTCCTTCACACAAAGCTTATTTAAGGAGTCTAGAAAAACTTTCATTCTCTGAGTTTATCCAGATTATGAAGTTTTAAGGCCCTTGAATACATTTCAAAATCAAAGGTACACTGCCTTTTTCATTCTGGCAGAAATGTTTTCCAACTTCAAAAGGTCTTTTGAGTACCAAATCTCAAACCAAAAATCCTCCAAAAAATCATGGGATCAGTTTAAAGTCTTAAAAAGAGATCCCAATTTTTACTTTTTTTTTAGTTTCAAATTATTTTGGTCAAAACACACACACACACACACACAACAAAAGGATTTCAAATGTTTGGAAGACTCGTTTTGCGAGGCGCGTCGGGTGCACACTAACGTCCTTCCCGACGCGTAACATGACCTCCGAACCTAAATCTCTGATCTCGGGCTTTTTTCAAAGTTTTGGCCCTCAAAACAAAAATGGCGTGGCGACTCCGTTTCGTTGATTTTTTCAAATAAAAATGGGAAAATTTTCGGATACACATCATCACAGTGGCGACTCCGCTGGGGACTAAGCTTTTTTTTTTTAAAAAAAAATGGTATTTGGTATATTGGTGGAAACCATTAAACTTCCCGTTATCGCCTCCTAACACGAGTCGGGGATAAATTGTGGTCTAACAATCCCACGTACCGGTATCACCGTTTTCCAAAAAAAAAAGCTTTTGAGGGTCAAGCTTCCGTCCCGGCTTCGAAAATCATTTTTGTGTGTGTGTTGATTTTTGCACAGTTTTCGTGTTGTTTTGGCCGCCTCGGAGAAAGTCAAAATTTTGACTGTCGGAATAATGTCCCTAACTGTCGGAATTTTCGTGCTTACGTGCTTATGTGCTCATTAAATTTCAAAAAAAAAATTTCAAAAAAAAAGGATTTTCAAAAAAAAAGAAAATTTTCAAAAAAAAATCATGCATCATATTTTTAAGACACATGAAAAATTCCTATTTTACTCAGAAAAAGAATATAGACTGCTTGCACACTACGCGCACGTGACCGTACACTGCACACTACGTCCCTAACCCGGGGAAATCCTTGTCGCGGTCCGTTTGGTCTTATTACGCCTCTCGGATGAGCACATGACTACCCAAACATCCCATGGAGCCTCGTGTCGACCATGCACTTGTCCGTGACACACTTTGTCCGAGACCCGGTTGGTTTTTAGTCTGGTCTGTGTCATGCCCTGTCTGTGTATAGACCTTTCCTTTCAAGCCTTTGTCGGCATACCGACTCAATATCTTTCGGGGTCCCTAATCAGTCGAAGTTCTGCCGGTTTTCCGCCGCAGACTTTGACCAAGATATTGACCGGCGCCTTGACTTCGGCTCTGACTGGCACAAATTATACACTGACTCCCAGCATTGACACTGAGTCATCAAGGATTAATGAATATTCCATGCCTAATTACGGCTTAACTGACGACAAGTCAAGATCAATCGTGGACATTTATCAGTCCAAATCATGCCGACTTTTCGTCGAGCCCCCGGACATGATCTTGACTTTCGACGTCAGCTTTGTCCGTAATTTACATCGAATGCTCGTTAAGACTCGATTACCCGCCAGACTTTTAGGATCGTTTTTCTTTCGGTCGGTGGGACCCGCTTGCCCTATAGGACCCTCGCCCGGGGCTGTCCACCCTGGGAGGTCGAAATACAGGTGGAATACGAGGGGCTTATAGACGTAGTGACGGGGCCCACTGATCCAGGATCCAGAGTAGTTTGCGAAAAAGAAGAGCAATCTTTTCCAACCGATTAGGTTAATAAAGCATGTTTTAAGTAAACGTGAACAAATAACTGCATGTTGCGTGAGCCTTAAGCCCAAACACCTACCCTCCTTCCATTCCCAGACATCTGAACCTTCGTGTCCTTTCCCCCGCAGCTCCGCACAAAGCTTGGTTTCGGGCACCGGGTCATCGTCTGATTAGTTGGGAAGAGTCAAGCGCGTCATCAGCTTCGCCGTTTGTTCCGACTCCGGGTTTCAGAATGTCTGCATCAGCCGGTAATGATGGGGATAACGTTGCTCCGTCCTCCAAAATCCCTCGAACAGGACCAGTATTGGATCCAGTTGGTAGAACAAATGAGACTTCGACATGAGGCTCAAATTGATGACCTACTGGGGGTTGTCGCAAGTCATGGTTTGACTATCAGTCTCAATTCCGATGGCACTTTTACCGCAAAGAAGGAAGAGGGTTCTCCTCCTCTTCTTAATCGTCCTGGATACATCAAGATGCTACCCCAAGATTCCTATGTTTCCACCTTGGGACTCTGCCGTCGACTTACAGGCAACTGGCTGGCCCCCAAACGGCGATCGGGGACGAAAGAGTTCGGTATCTTGTCGGTTGTCCCCTCTCAAAGTGATGATCCCACAAATATCGGCTGAGTGATGAAAATCAGGGAACATTTGAAGAAATATGGTCAGCCATCAAAGCCCTGGAAGAACGCCAGAACAGACAGCAGGCCTGGATTGAAGAGGCCACACGCCACTTCGGGACCTTAACAATATCCCAACTGACTGGGGCTACCCTGAAGGACAAACATATGCCTGTTCCCCGGGACCTCAATATCTCTCATTATCCGGCAGAGTCCAATCACTCGCTTCCAGATGAGCCCAGCAGCAGATCCCCCAGGACCAGTTCCACTCAAAGTCATTCCAGCACCGCTCAACCTGAGGTCCCAAATCCGCCACCAGCCGTAGAACACATTTGGTGGGATATTTGTGACTGTCCCGATTGTCTTGAAAGGGATTATCAGGACTGGATACACGAGGACCGTCCTCCTAAGAAAAAGAAAATTTCTTCCCAGCAACAATTGAAGGAGAGATTCGAGGCCGGTGATAACAGTGTGGGAACGCTCGGGGAGCCATCTGGGGGATTTGATTATTATGTACTCTACTCCAGTCAGTCTTCCCCAAAGCAAAAAGGGGCAAAAGAGCAGAAAAGCCTTGCCAACGACGGAATTGAGACCTTCGGATGCAGTACCTGAGCAGAAGTCCAAACCCCCTCGGGGTCAGCCAAGGTTCAGTTTGTCCAGCTCCCGAGTATACACCGACAAAGAAAGACCAACGCCAGTCTGGCGCTCCCACTCAATCAACATGTTGACTGGAGATAGCAACCGCCACAAAAGGCATCAGTATAACCCAGGGGCTTCGGCAAAGGCTCTACCTCGCAAGAAAAAAGCACGAAGTGACTGGCTTGATTACTCTCTATCCCGAGACAGGGACCAAATCTATGATCCTCACCTATATGGTAGCATGATCACCTTCTGCGACGAAGATTTGCCAAGAGATGTCTCCCAACACAATGAAGCTTTGTACATCACTATTCGGCTCAACACCATATCACTCCCTGGGGTATTAGTGGACAATGGATCATCGGTAACGTCCTTCCCCTCGGCATGATGAGGGCCCTCCGCATAAATGAAAGGCGTATGATCCCATCTACCCGGGCTGTCAAGGCCTACGACGGTTCGTCTCGTCCCATTCCAGGGGACAGTGACTCTGGAACTCTGGTACGAAACCCAAATGGTGCCCGCAAAGTTCCATGTAATGGATATCCCCTCCGAGTTCACAGCCCTACTAGGGCGCCCTTGGTTGCATCACATGAAAGCCATAGCCTCCACTCTCCACCAATGCGTCAAATTCATCAACCGGCAGGGAGACCTTGAAGTCATAAGGGGTAACAGTTTCCTCATAGGGAACGAAGTCGAAACAATAGCCAAGAATGCCCGCGGTCAAACACCTGGCTACACCTTAAGAGGCAAGTCTCGCCAGCATCCTTTGGAATCCAGCGATGCCAACTATGTCAACACACTCAAGCGAGCCGACTCCGAAGAAGTTCGATTCATCAAATTTAATTGTTATTTCCAACACTTGGAGGCGTACTGGAAGGAAACGCTGAACACCGCCATGATACAGGCACACAAGTCTCCGGTCCTCAATCACAGATTTGTCAGCATTCTGCAAACCCATTCTTTGGCCTCGCCAGGCGAGGAGATTTTCATGATAAAAGTCGACAAATACCGACAGACTCGGCTCGAATCTATGAACGTCGTGTGGGACGTCCTCCTTGCTGAACTGCCTGCCAAGCCTTTCCGCTCGAGTATGGGACATGAGATTTTTCTAGCAGCACACCGAGACGCAATACGTCCTTACATCTGGATTGAGCGGTCAGATTGTGACGAAATGGAAATCCCCAGGATTGAGGAAGATCCCTACATCCACATGCTCAGCTTTCAGACGCCAAACACAATTGATTCTGGTTTAGACAAAGATATGATAGCAACGACTGAAGAGGGAGCACAGAGACCATGCCTTTCCCGAGTTGTGAAGCCACCAACAGCGATGCCGCTAAAGAATTGGGAAACTCTCTCAGGCCCGTCCGCGACCAAAGAGGAAATGATCACCAAGTTTGGATTGGTCCCCCGTCCTTTCGTGTCAACCTTTGTAAAGTCCTCCGAGTCTCTCATTGTTGAGTTCGAGTCTCTCGAGTCGTCCAATGGCCTTACGCCTGAAGACTACGAGTCTGTGGCGAACGTTGTATTCCCTTTCGTCTTCAATGAAATGATGAACCTTTCTGAGTATCCCTTAATTGCCACTTTAACTAATGATGAATTAACTAATAATCTAAAAAATGTTAATAACGATTCACTAGATGAAGAAGCAGACACATTAAATGAACAATATATCAAAGAAATCTTTAAGCAGGTTGTCCGGAAAGAGGAAAATCGAGCCCAAGCTGCCGAGGAGATTTTGACGAGTGTGAATTTGGGAACTGCGGAAGAGCCTAAAGAGACGCAGATTGGTAGTTTCTTCGAAGGGACTGAAAGGGATGCCCTAATTGAGCTGCTAAAAGAATTCGTGGATGTGTTCGCATGGTCCTATAAAGATATGCCAGGCCTCGATCCTTCCATAGTTGAGCACCGAATACCGCTCGACCCAGAAGTCGAAGCCATGAAGCGGAAGCTAAGAAGAATTAAGCCCGAATGGTCCCTACAAGTGAAAGAGGAGATAGAAAAGATGCTCGTGGCATGGTTCATCGGGGTCATTGAATACCCTACATGGCTTTCCAACATAGTAACAGTAACCAAGGCCAACGGAAAGATCCGGTCTTTGCGTAGACTTGAGAGACTGAACAAAGCCAGTCCAAAAGACGATTTCCCCCTGCCAAACATCGACATTTTGGTAGATTTCACTGGCCAACCATGAAGTCAAATCCTTCGTCGACGGTTTTGCCGGCTACAACCAAATCAAAATGGCGAAGAGGATCAAGCCAAAACAGCCTTCACAACCCCCTTGGGGCACCTGCTGCTACACGGTCATGCCGTTCGGACTAAAGAATGCTGGGGCTACGTACCGAGGGCAGCCACGGCTCTGTTCCATGACATGATCCATAAAGAAATTGAGGTCTATGTGGACGACATGATAATACATTCCAGGAGGATCGAGATGGCCAGCATTTTGTTGATTTGAGAAAATTCTTCGGCCGCCTCAGAGACCACGGCATGAGGCTGAACCCGGCCCAAGTGCACCTTTGGTGTAAGACGAGGTAAGGTGCTAGGATATATGGTGACAGACGGGGAATCGAAG
Organism: Adenophora triphylla var. japonica; assembly: GCA_022495995.1. Classification (NCBI taxonomy): domain Eukaryota; kingdom Viridiplantae; phylum Streptophyta; class Magnoliopsida; order Asterales; family Campanulaceae; genus Adenophora; species Adenophora triphylla. The sequence continues at coordinate 890,493 of JAFEMH010000094.1, forward strand.
TAGATCCCAGAAAATCAAGGCGATAGTTGAAATGAAGCCGCCGGACACTGGCAGAAGTGAAATCCTTTATGGGAAGAAGCAATACATAAGCCGCTTTGTAAATCAGTGACCTCGATCTGCGAGCCGATCTTCAAGTTGATGAAGAAAAATGCCTACACAGAATGGACCCCAGAATGTCGGCTTGCCTTTGAACAGATCAAGGCATACCTTGTGAATCCCCGATTCTCGCCCACCACATCGGCAAAAGCCACTCTTGCTATATCTAGCTGTCACGGATACAACAATTGGGGCTATGCTAGCTCAAGAGAAGAAAGATTCCAAGATCGAAACGCCATCTATTTCGTAAGCGAAAGCTCCAAGGAAGCGAACTCAATTACTCTGCTTGCGAGAAGACTTGCGCAGGTTTGGTGCAGGTAGTGGGAAAGTTGAAACACTACATGCGGTCTCACCCGATACATCTTGTCTCAAGAATAGACCCCATCAAATATCTGTTCGACAAGCCTTCCATCTCCATGAGGTTGGCAAAATGGTCGTTCGTTTTGGCCGAATATGACATCGCTTATGTTTCAAGGAAATCTCGTAAAAGGACGCATAATGGCGAGAACATTTGGCCGATTTCCCAAGTGATGAGTCCGAGGACTCTGAACCTCAATTTCCCGATGATGGAATCTTCGCTCTAGAAGGAGAAAATCGCTGGCAACTCTTCTTCGACGGGCGTCAAACAAAAGGGGAACGGGATAGGAATGCTTCTGGACGATCCTGCGACGAGCACATCCCCATGGCAAGAAGGCTGAACTTCGAAGTCACCAACAACGCTGCTGACTATGAAGCTTGCATAGCCGGGTTGGAAGCCGCCCTTGAAAGAAATATCAAGGAATTGGAGGTGTATGGTGACTTTGCCCTCATCATCAATCAGGTCTCTAACAACTGGAAGACCGTGGACCCGAGTCTGAAATATCACACTTACATGGAAGAGTTAGTAACTCAATTCAAAGAGATCGGCTTTCATTACTTGCCCAGAGATCGCAGAGATTTGCGGATGCTTTCCTGGCAACACTAGCCTCCCTCGTTGAAATACCCGAAGGGAAGTCCGTCAAACCATTCACAGTCGGTAGAAGAGAAAATCCCGCTTATTGCTTTGAAATCGAAGCGAAGCCGAACCGGCCAATGATCCCCTGGTACACTCAGATTTACCAGTACTGAAGGATGGCGAGGCCTCTTTCAAAAATGAAGATGGGGAATATAAAGAAGGAATCAAAGCGAAAAGTCTCTCGGCCACTGAAGCGGCTCGCCTCCCATTATGTTCTTTTGGGAAACATGTTATACAAAAAGCGTTATCAAGGCTCCCTCTGCGATGTATCGGCAAACAAGAGGCTACCGAACTCATGAAAGAAATACATGGTGGTACTGCGGCCCTCACATGAATGCTCGAGCTACTGATGCAAATCATGCTGAGAATGGGGTATTTTTGGATCTCCATGGAAACCGACCGCATCCGGTTCGTCAAAAGCTGTGACAAATGCCGCGATACTCCAATCTTAATCACTTGCCTCCTCACGAGTTATACGCATGACAACCCCTTGGCCTTTCGTCACTTGGGGAATTGATGTCATAGGCAAAATCACGCCATCGAAGCGGTGACGGCCACGAATCGTCTCGATTATTTCACCAAGTGGGTTGAAGCCAAGTCCTACAAAATCCTCAACTCAAGGAAAGTAGCCCTCTTCATCAAAGAGAACATCATATGCGGATACGGGTTGCCGGTAGAAATCATTTCGAGATAATGGATCCCACTTCGAAGGGGAATGTGAAAAGCTGGCAGCGAGAATTCCGAATAACCCGTCACAAGTCATCTCCTTACAGGCCCCAAACCAACGGAGCCGTTGAGGCGGCAAACAAGACTCTGGAAAATATCATCCGGAAAATGGCTGTCCAAGGCGGGAGATTGGCCCGAGAAGTTACACCTGGCACTCTGGGGCTACTGAACATCGGTCAGACGGCAACTGGGGAAACACCGTTTGCCCTCACATACGGAATGGAAGCCGTACTCCCAATCGAGCTAGAGATCCCCTCGCTCAGGTATCTTGTTGGAAAGCCGGATCAACGAGGTCGAATGGCTCCAGAGTCGCCATGATGAATTGGCCCTGCTAGATGAACGCCGGCGAAGGCCATGGAACACATCCGAGCCTACCAAGGAAGAATGGCCAGAGCCTTCGACAAGAAAGTAAAGCATCGGGAGATCCGAGAAGGTGATCTCGTTTTGAAAGAAAAGCCCCGGTCCGTATCAACCCCTCGGCAAATGGGAGCCTGTATGGGTCGGGCCATATGTCGTCCAGAAGATCTTCTCAGGAGGAGCCATGCAACTTGCGGACCTCGACGGGAATCCCTTTGTACACCCAGTGAATGGTGACAAGGCTGCGCAGATACTACGCGTAAAAAAAAACAAAAAAAAAAAATAAAAAAAGAGTGCTAAAAGAGTAATACCCAACTAGGTTAAAAAAAACCGAAAAGGGCGGCCTAGGTAAAAAACAGGGTTGCACCAAAAAGAAAAAACAAAAAAAAGAGTGCTAAAAGAGTAATACCTAACTAGGTTAAAAAACCCGAAAAGGGCGGCCTAGGTAAAAACGAGGTTGCACCAAAAAAAAACAAAAAAAAAACAACAAAAAAAAAAAAAACAAAAAAAAATCATCGGGTTGAACTACGAAGACACTGAGCTCCTCAAAATGAGGGGAACGTAGAGCGGGGAAACGGTTCGGTCTAAAGCACAAATAAAAGCCATACTTTGGCATCAATACAATCAATCAGACCATGAAAGCGTCTCGAAAAACTCTAAAGCAATTCAAATATTCATTACAAGTTAAAAACTCTTTGATGAGTCTAAGCCCGATTCATTCCTACAACTGGCAACCTGCTAAAAGAAAACTAAGATACATAATCAAATTAATGTGTCTGCCATGACAAGAAAGGGATACTCGGAAACCTCAGAGTCACTCCAAGCCACTCGTACTGGCCTCTCCCCTCTTCTTCCCCCTTCGAGTCTTTTTCTTCTGAACCGGAAAAATGTCGGTACTCCTCCTACCAAGCTCTGGTATAGGAACAGGATCTATCAAACCAGCCTCTGTCAAGGCCTTAGTAGCCCTAGCGTCATCTCTCATCTCCTGTAGCCTAGCTGGTAGCATAGGGGCCCTCCTCTCCTGTCTCTTGACGTAAGCCTCATAGTCGGTCACAGCGTCTCCGCTCCTGTCATGAGGGTTGGCCCTTGCCTCGGCCCTCCTCCTCTCAGAAACAGTCAGGTCCTCCGCACCCACAATGGCCTCACGCCGTCTCAAAATAGCCACCTGAGTCTCTCCCAGATGCCTCTCATACCAATCCAGGTACCAAGTGGTCAGGAACACCGGTCTCGGACGCCTGAGAATAACCCGAGGAGGAAAGGCATCATACCTCCATAATCGGGAAAGAAATGGAAACACTGAGGGATCATCCATAGAAGCCAGAGCCACCACCCTGGTGGCTATATCATCAAAGCCCTCCAAAGGAACCTGCTCCAAGCCAAACTGTCTCAGAACTAAAGCCGGGATATAGAAGCTGGACTGAGAAAGCCCCGGAAGCATGACCACATGAGACCCATCCTGAAGCACTCTGCGAGTCTCCACCCGCCAACAAGGCACCGACCATCTGATATCTTCAGTCTGGCGACCCGCCATCCAACGCTCCCATGAGCCCTGATCATCAAAATCCACTGCAACCCCCCTCCTGGCAAATGTCCAAGGCTTGATCATATCGGGAGTTTCCCGAAGAACCCCCAAACGCTCCATCAGCCACAGGGTCAAGAGGAACGGGCTGCCCCCGTGCATATACCGTCTTCCGGTAGCCAGCCTATCAAGAGCATGAAAAGTCTCCCCCAGAATCAAAGGAACGACAACATCCAGCAAAGACCGATGGCAAATCCCAAAGGAATAGACCATGAACAGGGTGCCAAACATACAAAGTGCAAAGGCATCCCAATAGGCATCATCCACCAAGCCTAGGCCCCTAAACCTATCGGGAAGGCCGGAAATATCAAAATGATCGGGACCGCGGATCATACCTTGCGCTTCCTCCGGGGAAAGATGAAGGAGGACGCACAATCTGTCGACAAAAGAAGCCCCTCCGGGCAAAGGAACCGCTATCTCTTCCACCTCCGGACCTCCAAGCAAGGCCCGAAATTCTTCCACAGTCGGAACAATCTCGTTGAAGGAAAGGCAAAAGACATGCCTTCTAGTGTCCCAAAATGAGGAAGAAGCCCTCAAAAGCTCATAATCCGGAACCAATTCCTTGAGAGACCATAAGCACTTCACCTTGTACCTTTCTTCAAAGAAGGACCTCCTCTCATGCATGATCTCCCGGGACCAATCCTTGAACTTGTTGAAGAATGACATTTGGGATTCTTGGGACAATTTTGATGGAGCTTTTCTAAAGTTTTCCATGGTTTTTCTCTCTTTCTCCCCGAAAATGGCTGTTTGAATTTGGAGGTTGAAGAGGATATTTGAATTTGAAATAAAGTGAGACCAGATCTGAAGCAAAATTAAAGGACAATGTCAGATGCAGGACCCTATCCGCGCGGACATGTTTGTCATTTAGCAGAAAAATCTGCAACAGTCCAAGCTGCTACACCAAAAGAGGAATATTCCGTCCCGGTTGCTCGAAACCTGTGCAAAAAAAACCTCCCCAAACCAGTCCATATATCAAACACTAACACCCTTGCCAAAAGAAAAAAAAAAAACAAGGCTCATACAACACTGCATTCATACTGCATTGCATCCATAAAATAAAATCCTAAATTATTACATTCCAAAAAAAAAAGAGTGTGCATAAAAAAAAAACAAACAAACATCAATAAAATCCTAAATTATTACAAATCTTAATCTCAAATCCCAAAAAGAAAAAAAATCAATCGGAGTCTCCAGCGCCCGATGTCTGCCCTCGGCCCCTCTTGCGACTCGGGCCCGCCTCCTCAGGAGCCCTGAAAATCTCGGGCTCGAGAATCGTCCTCGTCTCCGAAGAGGCTCGTCGGGACCAAGCCGCACGCTACGATAGGGCAAGCGAGATCTGCGAAAAAATCGTATCCGAAGGTGAAGGCGTCGGACTCTGAGCGTACGAAGACGACCCGCCATCTTTGCCATACGTGTCCCACTGCCCGTGTGGATCCCCGAGAATGACGTGATCCGAAGGCGGCACCGCGCGGGGATCAAGGAGGAGGCAGAGGAGTCTCTGAAGAAGTCTACGGCGAATAGGGGAAGCCTCCCGTCGACGGGCGCCGGCCGTGGTCGCCTTGCTCTAGCACGAGGAGCCCCGCAAGCGACCATCCTCTGATGAATCTCTTGGCCCAGATCACTTGCTTCGTCGGCTTCTCGACGACCACCTCCGAAAAGCGCACAAAAGCAAAAGCGTCAAAAAGGAAGTGATGCTAAAGATGATGAAACAAAAGAAAGAAAGGAAGAGGCGAAGCGTAAAAGCCATACCCTCATACCGGACGAGGCCGGAAAGCTCGTGGAAGCCGCTCGAGGGTGAGGATCTGCACCCTCAATCGGACCCCATCCTGGATATATGAAAAATCCGTCCGAGGGTACCGCGGGATCCCAAGCCCCTCTCTATCCGAACTGAGGCATCCTCGGCCTCCTCAAGACGAATGTCGCATACGGCTCAATCGCCACGAAATCCGAGAAGTGCTTGGCCGGCTCGGTAATCATCCCGGAGTCACGGACCGATCACTCGGAGTGCATCATATCGGCGGGAGGCTCCACCGGTGTCCTCAAAGGCGAGTTCACGCCATGCTGGCGCGTCACCCTCTCTCCCGGATAATATGCATCGCGAGTCGGACCTCTCGAGAATCCTCCGTTGCACGGTCCAAATCTCGGCGCCCTTCAGTGCGCCACCTCGAAGCGATCCCAGGGGAAGAATATCATCCCCTCATCTGTCTCGGCCTCCGTCAAAGGAAGGCAATCCGCGTACCTGAGAGTCGTACGCCCCCTGGAGCTTATCTTCTCCCGGGCATGCTTGGACCAAGACTGCATAGCCGGATACGCCCCGACGTACTCCGCCGGCTGTCGCCACATCGTGACGTGGAAAAACTCCAACGCCCATACCTGCGAAAGGTAAAAATCCAATCAATCCAGTGCAAAAGAAAAGTGCGTGCTCAAAAAAAGAGGGAAAGCAAAAGAGAGCTTATACCTCCGGGGCAAACTCAAAGCGGTGCAAGGAGCTCACAGCCTTCCGGCTGTACCTATCAAGAGCAAAGTAAAGCTCTGCCAGCCCGGCCTCTCCCCACGAGACATCTCCGGCCGTCTCCATGTCCTCCAAGGACCTCAACAAGGCAAAGACTGCCGTCCCCTCAGCATGTCCAAAGAGCGTGCTCGAAAAGGCAAACCACAAGAAGGCCCTAGCGATCTGCTCAGCGCCTATCCTCTCCTCCCCAGCCTCATAGCTCACAATGGTCTCCACGATCTTCCCGTAGACCACCGCATACTCCATCCCCATCCCCTTTTTGGGAATAGGGGAAAATCCCAGAAGAGCCTGTAGATCCGCATCGCTGTAGCCATCCCGCCACTCAATGCTGCGCCCATTAAAGGACAGGCCCGTGATCGCAGCGTAATCGGAGGGCGTAACCGTAGCCTCGCCCCAGAAGAAGTGAAAGGTGTGGGTCGCGTCCCACCAGTGCTGCGCCAGAGCAAACATCAAGCCCTTGCTCTTAGGGAACTTGACCAGTCCCCTCAAGCACTCGACAAACTCCCAAAGCCCCGTCTCAACAACAATCTGTCTCGGACTCGGCAAAGCTCCTCGGCCCGCATTCGGAAGCCGGTCCCACAAGTCAACCACGGACTCCACTGATCCTCGAGTCTTCATTTTGTTCAGCTGCTCCGTCACAAAACGGTTTCCGCCCTGTAAAAAAAAAAGAGAGAGAAAATGTCAAAAAAAAATTGCATTTGCATTTGCACAAAAAAAAAGAGCATACACATGCATTAAAAAAAAAAAAAAAATTCGGCAGCATAACGGCATGCAATAGACATAGCCCCATTTTTCTCACAGAAAAGACAGTTTTCATTAAATCTCATTCAACAATTTTCAATAAAAATGCATACATGCATATCCTACAAGAAGTCGACGGAAATAAAAACTCCGTCCCAATTTCAAAAAAAAAAAATGCATACATGCATATCATCCATCTTACATGCAACGGGAGGAAAAATCCGTCCCACTTTTCAAAAATAAAAAAATCCTAAACATACATCTCATATTGGCAAAACGCCCATTCTTTCCAAACAAAATGCATGCATTGCATCATTCATCGATATCAATATTCAATTTCAAAAAAAAAAATCATCATCATCACAATTTTCGAATTTTCACATGCAATTTTCGGATACAAAAAAAAAATGGCGAAAAGGCCAATTCTTTCTCCAAGCAAAATGCATATTTTGGGATACCCACATAATCATTGCAACATGCAAAGCATCAAAATCAAGATTCAAAGCCAAGAATATCAATCATTCGAATTTTCAAAAAAAAAAAAAAATTCAAAAATCACCCAAAATTCAAATTTCAAACAAGAAATCAACAAAGGGATCAAAGGGTTTCAAAGTATACCGTTCGGAGATTCGAATCCGAAGCCCAATGTTGCCAAGCATCGGGGTAATGCTCCTCCGCAACCGATTGCGAAAGATTGTAATGCCTCCTCATCCGGACAAGCTCCAATCGTCTCTCCGCCACCGGGCCACGTCCTTGGCCTTGAAAAGCGCCTTCCCCGTGTTCCATTGCTCAAAAAATCGAAGAAATCGGAAGATTTTTGAAGCTTTTCTTGGCCAACAATGGCTTCTCCTCGGTTTTTTCTCTCTCTCTCTCGTCTGTTTTCAAAAACTGAATGGGGAAGAAGAAAAGGGCGTTGGCCCTCATTTAAAAACCCTGGAACACGCTCCTATCCGCGCGGATAGGATTGTCAGAGTCAAAATGACCCTTTTGCCCCTTAAAATTCCAGGACTCTGCAATTCAGTCCCCAGCTTGACAGAGTTAACCAAAGTTAACCAAAGTCAGCCCCTTGTCATCAAAATCACCCCCGGCAGTAAAACATAAGACCGAGTGCCCCGAGAAAGATAACGGATCCCGTATCTTTCATCAAAATCATTCCCGAGTGCCCCGAGAAAGATAACGAAATCTCGTATCTTTCATCAAAATCCTTCCCCGGCAGTCAAACGTAAGACCGATCTTCCCGAGAAAGATAACGAGATCTCGTATCTTTCATCAAAATCATCCTTCTCGGCAGTCAAACGTAAGACCGATTTCCTTGAGAAAGATAACGAGATCCCGTATCTTTCATCAAAATCTTCCCCGGCAGTCAAACGTAAGACCGATCTTCCCGAGAAAGATAACGAGATCTCGTATCTTTCATCAAAATCATCCTTCCCGGCAGTCAAACGTAAGACCAATTTCCTCGAGAAAGATAACGAGATCCCGTATCTTTCATCAAAATCTTCCCCGGCAGTCAAACGTAAGACCGATTTCCTCGAGAAAGATAACGAGATCCCGTATCTTTCATCAAAATCTTCCCCGGCAGTCAAACGTAAGACCGATTTCCTCGAGAAAGATAACGAGATCCCGTATCTTTCATCAAAATCTTCCCCGGCAGTAAAACGTAAGACCGATTTTCCAGACGAATACGTCTGATTTTCCCCAGCAAAGGCTAACGAAATCCCCAGCAAAGATAACGGAATCCCAAAAGCCAACGGAATCTCGAGTAGAACTCGAACTACGAAAGGGCTTGATTCCCACTAGGGATACGTAGGTAGCCTATCATTAGGTCCAGCCCCTCGACCAAAACGGTCACCCTCTCCTTCGGCAGCAGACGAAGTCCACCGAAAGGCCATTTCAAATTAAGGTTCGAGGCACCTAAAACGCCATCATCAAGGTCCGAGGCACCTAAAAAGCCATCTTCAAGGTTCAAGGCACCTAAAACGCCATCTTCAAGGTTCGAGGCACCTAAGACGCTATCATTAGAAAGCGATAAATCGCAATCATCCCCAGCAGAGACCGAAAATGGTCATCCCTATCCCCAGCAGAGTGGATACCCATCAGACCGAAAATGGTCATCTCTTATCCCCAGCAGAGTTTCTTTCCAGCAACCGACTGCAGAACTCGCTCATCAGGTTCGAGGCACCTAAAACGCCATCATCTCCAGGGTCAAAGACCCGAACTACGACTGGCTTGATTCCCATTCGGGATACGTAGGTAGCCTATCGCTAGGTTCAGCCACCCGATCACTCGATCATCCCGCCAAATATGGAGCCTTACTCTTATCGACGACCCCGCTTCCTTCGAAAGCGCCGTCGCCGAGGGGCTACTGTAAGTGCTCCAATTTGAGCTTGTTAGAATTTTCGTTAAAAAATTAACGAAAGTTATAACATTTCTAACAATTCCTAATTATCCTAACATTTCTAACAAAGTGAGGGTAAAATGGGCATTGTTATTTAAGGTTAAACCTCAAAAAGAATCTCAAAAAGTAAAACAAAAGGAATAAAACCACAAATAGAAATGGTGGGAACAATAAAGGTTAATTTGAAATTTCAAAAAGATTATTCCTCTTGTCCAAAGCCTGAAGCTGCATTTAATGAACAGTGCACGCTCAAGGTCTTATCCGCGCGGATAGGTTTGCATTTTCAGGAGGGCTATAAATTGAGCCCTCCAGTCACAAAAATAAGGGGGAACAACACAATTGCACCGAACCTCTGGCGAAATATAGAGAGAAAACAGTGAGAATTCTTCAAGAATTGTCACCATTTTCTCTCCAATCTTTCCCAACTCACACTCATCCACTCACTCTCATACTTAAGTCTTAAACACTCATACACTCAAGCCAAAAACTCAAGAACACAAGGAATATTGGTAAACCCTCCTCCTCCTTACCCTAAACTCCAACCATGCATGCATTTGCAAACTACAAAATGTAGTTCTTTCATCTTCTTGCTCTAGATCTAAGAAGATCACCATGGAAGACCATCTCCATGAATGATCTTCTACAAAGATCAAAATTATTTTCAAGTTCTCTTACTTTCTTGCAAAGAAAACTCATTTTCAAAACCCTAAAAACCATTTTCAAGCATAAAATCTCATTTTCAAAGGATAAAAATCCCCTTCCCAAGCAAATGAAATGCTTAGTCCTAATGTACCCCAAGGATGGTTTGGTATAGTTGATTCACCACTAAAATGTCAAGTGATCACTAACCAAAACCTAGGGAAATGGGGACAAGCATGGATGCAAAACCCCCCTTAAAATCACATTTTCTTTCTTGGGAAGTTGCTGTCCAGTAGCAATTTTCCCAGACCTCAGTCCATGGTCTAATTTTTTGGACGCAAATAAATGTGGAATTTGGTGTTGACTACAAAACACTTTTTGTAGCCAACATCCATACCTTTCGATACATATTTTTATTTTATTTTTTAGGTGAGTAAAACTCCGTTTTACAAATTTTCTTTTAGAGGCTAGTTCATCAGCTTCTGGAAATCCAGATTTCATATCTGAGATTCCCAGAAGGTTTTGACCCCTCAAATCTTCTCCAAAATAGAAAATTCCTTCACAAAAATCTTATTTAAGGAGTCTAGAAAAACTTTCATTCTCTGAGTTTATCCAGATTATGAAGTTTTAAGGCCCTTGAATACATTTCAAAATCAAAGGTACACTGCCTTTTTCATTCTGGCAGAAATGTTTTCCAACTTCAAAAGGTCTTTTGAGTACCAAATCTCAAACCAAAAATCCTCCAAAAAATCATGGGATCGGTTTAAAGTCTTAAAAAGAGATCCCAATTTTTACTTTTTTTTTAGTTTCAAATTATTTTGGTCAAAACACACACACACACACACACACACACAACAAAAGGATTTCAAATGTTTGGAAGACTCGTTTTGCGAGGCGCGTCGGGTGCACACTAACGTCCTTCCGGACGCGTAACATGACCTCCGAACCTAAATCTCTGATCTCGGGCTTTTTTCAAAGTTTTGGCCCTCAAAACAAAAATGGCGTGGCGACTCCGTTTCGTTGATTTTTTCAAATAAAAATGGGAAAATTTTCGGATACACATCATCACATGTACCCTCAGCTTTTTCAAAATCAGTTTTGAACTTTTCAAGCTCAACTTCTCTCTTGGTTACTAGAACTTCTAGTTTGGCAATGATATCTTTTTTATCATCATTTTCTTTTGAAAGTCTAGCTTTCTCATCTTCACAAACAACTAATTTATCATAAAGAGCTTTATTTACCTTAGAAAGTACCTCAATTTTGTTCATCCTTTTTATCCAATTTGTATGCAGTTCTATGTATGTCTCAAAGAGTTCCTCATAGGGAATGTCTATTTCTTCATCATCTAAATCTCCTTTTATGGAGAAACAGTTGGGAGTCAGATTTGATGTATCTTCAGATGTGTCCAATGATGTATCCACATCTGAGTCCACATCCACATTCTCCTAAAAATCTCCTTCTTCTATTCATGTAAAGTAATCATTAAAAACAGAATGGCAATTTATCACAGACATGTTAGCAACTTCCTTTTCATCCTCACTATCACTTAGGGAGGCAGTTAAGCTCATTCCATTTATTTGTAAGAGTGTTAGCACACTCATTAGCAAAGTGACCAAAGCCACGATATGCTCTACATTGTACAGAATCTGAGGATTTCCTATTCTCTATGTTTGGCTTTCTAAAGCCATTCTCAGTGCTATCCTTAGGTTTTTCAGTACTAGGAGCAGGCCTGTTGGGAAACTTGCTCATCCTTTTATTTTTCAGCATAGAACTGAACTTTTTAGAGATGAGAGTCGCATCCTCATCCTCAAGGTTTGACTTATCTATTTCAGATGAGAGCTCAACTAGTTCTTTTGAAACAGTGAGCTTTTGAGGGCAAGGCTTATGGCTTTGTTCTTTCTATGAGCCTCAAGATTTAGCTCAAACACAGTCAATAAACCAACAATTTTGTCTAATCCTACTATGTTGGTGTCACTAGTCTCCTCTATGACATATACCTTTATATTGAACATTTCAGGTAAGGTCCTCAAAATCTTGCTCACAAGTCTGGCATTCGAGATGGATTAACCAAGACTAGTGCATTCATTAGAGATCTCATGGATCTTAGCAGCATAGGAGACAATATCTTCTGTCTTCTCCATTCTAAGGAGTTCAAATCTGTCCATTAAGATCCTTAAGTCTGGTGGATTTAACACTTGGAATCCCCTCATATTCCATTTGTAAGATATCCCAAGAATTCTTTGCTATGCTTTCATTGGAGATAAGTTTGTACATATTTTCAAAAACATGGCTGAAAATAGCACCCATTGCTTTAGAATTATAATTAGCAGAGACGATCTCATCAAGAATCCATCTCTCCTCTAGTTTTATTTCAAAAATTGACTCACCAACTCCTGATGCAGGCTTCTTCTCCACAGTAGAAGGTTGCCATGAAACAAGGATGCATATCCAAGCTCTTTCATCAATACCTTTTATGTAGTTATGCATTTTAGACTTCTAAAAAGAATAATTGGTGTCATCCAAGACTGGAGGCTTGTTTTGATGATTTTGACATTCCATTATTACTACACTTTCTGGATCAGCACTCAGTAATATGTCGAGAGTTGGCTCTGATACCAATTGAAAGTTTTCGTGTAGCTAAGAATTCAAGTCAACTCAACAGAACACGGATGTGGGTACAGATGTGAGTTACAACTGTCCACACATCCACCAATACGCAACAGAATAAAATAAAACAGCTCAAGAAATTAAATGTTTATTGGTTCTTCTGAGCAAACAAACCCTTAAGCCTAAAAAGCTTTTCACTATTAAAACTGTTTTACAAACAAAAATCTGAATAAGTGAAAACAAAAAGATTAAAATACTAAAACAAGTTCTAACCGCCTTCTACACTAAGAACAAACTCCCTTTCCCAAGTAGAGTCTATTCTAATCAGAAGTAGAACAAGGAACTTGATTAAAACTTAGATGTGAGTTCGGATGTAAGACACAACCTTCACTCACAATTTAAAAGACTTTGTCGAATCCGTAAAGCACATCTACAATTGTCTTTCAAATAATTTTCTAAAGTCGTGTCTTCTTTTTGTGCTGAAGTCTTGTATTTATAAGCACATTTGAGAAGATCTTCAATCAATCAAACTTTTCCTTGTGCAATCTAATTCCTACAAGAAAACATAAAGCACTCACAAGGAAATAGATATGTTAGAAGGCTAGTCATAGTCTAAATATATGTCCATAAATAAAAGATATTTACATATTAACAATGTTCTTTTCCAAATATGAAAGTAAATCTTTGCCAAGAAAGTCACAAAATCAACTTACCAAACTTACCAATTGTTATTGAATTAGGGAAGTCAATATTCCATGAAATTGTGTCCAAGATTGGATTCTCCTATCGGTCGTCCATCTTGCGGGGGCATGTTAGAGATAAAGATTCATCAAATATCTAGTTACCTAAGTTGGTATTAAGCCAACTTAGGAAAGTTACCTTAGTTAGGAGTATATCCAATTAAAATTATATTTACTATTAGAATAAGGAGAGGTTGCTAGAATCCTATTAGAATTAGGACTCATATGTTTTGTATATAAATATGAGTCTCTAGCTTATGTAAACTTGGAGACAATAATAAAACATAATATATTTTGGTTCTCTTTAATTCAACAAAGTTTACAATTTTTCCTAGAAATTGAATAATAATAGGGCTCCGTTTGTTTGGGGGGAAATATTTTTCGGAAAACGTTTTTTTCATTTTCCGGTGTTTGGTAAGCACCGAAAAATGAAGAAAATGTTTTTCGAAAAATATTTTCCCTCTTTTCTAAATAAAATGACTTACGAATTTTTTCTAAGTAAAATATTTTTCGAAAAATGGTAACACCCTCACACACACACACACACACCTAACTTTTCATACACCCCCACGTTACCCATCCCACCCCCTATCCCATCCCCTCATAAAAATATTATTTATATTAAAATTAGATTTTACAATTCTTCCTCCCCCTCCACCACCCCCACCCCACTCACCACCACCACCTCTCTCATGACCACCACCCCACTCACGACCACCACCCCCCACCCCGTCAGATAAAAAAAATTTAATCATTTTAAATTTGTTTTTAACAACTCTCCACCCTACTCCACTCACCACCACCACCCCCTTTCCCCCTTCCCCCTTCGGGTTAAAAAAATATAATCATTTTAAATTTATTTTTAACAACTCTCCCACTCCCACCACCACCACCACATCAAGATCAAAAAATATTTTTTATTCATTTTTAAAATTAGATTTTAACAACTCCCCCACTCTCAAACAATTTTTTTATTCATATTAAATTTAATTTTTAACAACCCCCACCAACCCACTCACCAACCACCGATCCCCCTCACACGGTCAAACTTTTTTTACTCATAATTAAATTAGTTTATTTTTTAACAACTCTTTCACCTAACCCCACTCCCCTACTCTCGGCCACCCATCCTACCCCCCACACACTCTCGGCTACCCACCCCACCCCTACCCTATCACCACCCTAGCCTACCATCATCTTATCATTTATATTTCTCCCACCACCCTATCCTACCTCTATCCTACCCTATTCCACACCCACCCACCTCACCCCTACTAATTCTCACCTCCTACCCTACCAACCTACCTCTGTCACCCTACCCCACCCTATCTCTTTCAACTTATCTCAAATTGTGTTTTTATCGAAAAATATTTTCATTAAACAAATGAAAAGATTTTTCGAAAAATATTTTCCTTACCAAACAGTCGAAAACATGTTTATCTCATTTTTCAAAAAATATTTTCATTTTCCGAAAAATATTTTACAGAAAATCATTTTTGAAAGTCATTTTATACGAAACAAACGGACGTAGCGTAGATGATTTCATATACCAATTGAACAATTTGACCCTAAAATAACGAAATTGAACATAAAAAAATTGAAAATTTTAATACAACAAAAAATTCTTAAAAAAAAATCTAAAAATATTTATAGTGATTTGAGGATGAAATCGTCTCAAATTACTCCAAACCATCGCTATCGAAATAACTCACTATCAACAAAAGGAATCAAAGTCAAAATTGGGTTGCTTTGGCATTTGTGAAGACTTGATCACCAATAATTTTGTAGAAGAACATGCATTAGAGACATTACTTCCTCTCTCTCATAATAAATATTACACTTTGACTTTATTGATTAATTAAATAAACTTTGACAAAATAATTATAAATATTGATTATCTTCATACTATCTTAAAAATGAAAAATTACAAAATAGGTCTAAAGTTTACGGAGAGGTACTAATTTGGGGTCTGAATTTTTAATTTTGGCAATTTATGGTCTAACGTGAATTTTTTTGCTCAGTTAATGGTTTTTTGACGAAATTCTTTAAAAAAATCAGTTAAATTACATGCGACTTGCACGTAATGACCAAATTGGATTAATTTTATATGGATAGTTGTTTTAAAGGGGTTAAATGCAATTTTTAAATTTAAAGAATAAAACAAATTTATTTTCTTCAATATTGATAATTATTTTCTATTCTTTTTCTGCCAAAAAATATTTATTATTACTAAAAAAATTATGAAAGAAATCAAATTAATAATTATCTACAAAAATAATTATTCATTTTCCCCCTAATACCCTCACACACACTCCTCCTTCAACCCTTTTTCTTCCTTTTTACATCCACCCATCTGCCACAACCACCATGCATCCGCCATTACCACCCTTTTCCTCCTACTTTTTTTCAAGACCCGTTCTCTCCGATCAGCCACCACGTTTTCATTTTTTCAGATTCGAGCTCTTAATACCCTTCACCTCACCAAATCTGCAAGTAATAAAAAGTACGCCTCCAAACCACCATTTTTCTGAAAAGTATTTTCAACTCAGATTGAAAAAAAATACACACACGCGAGAACATGAACATATATGCACGAAAACACATAAAGACACTTAAAGAAATTCGATTTTGAAGGTGGGTTTATGTTTTAGAGATGGGTTCTTATATAGAGAAAGATTGATTAAGAGAGAAAGAGAGCAAGAGATATGGGATTTAGGAGAGTAAAGGTGAAGGGCTATATGTTTAAGAGGGGCGTTGGTGGCGAAAAAGGTTGGGATGGGGCAGGGCGGTGGGGGTGGGGGTGGACTAGTGGAGAAGATGAAGGGTGGGGTTGGGGATGATTGAGTCTCGGAATAGAAATTGTGTTGGGTTATAATTTTCAAAATAAAAATAGGGTTGAGTTCTTTGACATAAAATGTTTTGTTTTATTCACAACCCTTTTATTTTCATAAGCTTACTTTGACTCTTTAAAAAAAGAGTTGTTCTTGTGTGAAACTAGTTCTAGGATAAGCTATCCTAGAACTTGTTTTGCGAAAGTGCCTTTTCTAGTACAATAAAGTGTCTGGTGCAATATAAACAAAGTGTCTGGTCTATTATGACACTAATAAACACATTTAAATCGGTTGTAATGTAAAATAATGCGGTAATATTGTTGAAAAATAGTGCCTGTTGTAGTGTTAAAAAGTGTCTGTTGTAGTATTGAAAAGTGCCTCTTGTAGTATTGAAAAATGCCTGTTGTATTATTGAAAAGTGTCAAGTGAATTAAAAAACACATGCCTGTTGTAGTGTCAAAAAGTGTCTTTTGTAGTATTGAAAACTGCCTTCTACAATATCAAAAAATGCCTGGTGAATTTTCGTAAGTTTCAAGTGAGTTCAAAAATACATGCCTATTGTAGCGTTGGAAAGTGCCTCTTGTAGTATTCAAAAACTGCCTTATACAGTGTCAAAATGTGCCGGTGCGTTTTTCGTAAGTTCGAATTATTTACAAAAATGTCACCGCGCCTATTGAAAAGTTTTACTTATTTACAAAAATGTCATCGCGCACATTTTAAAACACGTTCTACGCTAAGCGAGCGTAGAACACGTTTCACCCAAGATTTTGTGTTTAAAAAACTATCCATTTGAAATTAATCTAATTTGGTCATCACGTGCAAGTCACATGTAATTTAATTGACTTTTAACGAATTTCGTCAAAAAGCCCTTAACTGAGAAAAAATGTCACGTTAGGCCCTAAATTGCCAAATTAAAAAGTCAGACCTCAAATTGATACCTCTCTGTGGACTTTAGGCCCTATTTTATAATTTGTCATTTAAAAAATGGTTATTGATAATAGATAGAAATACTATTCATAACTATTTTTAAATTTTCATGAAAATATATTATTTATTAATAAATCCTGCTCAAAGATCAACTTAGCTAGTTGACTAAAAAAATTAAAATGTGACATTTATTCTAAGACAGTAAATTCATTTTTATAAATGCAAAAGAATCATAATTCTTTCTCATCCTAATAATAAGATAGTATCACTATAATTTTAATTATTAATTTTAATTGAATTTACTTAAATTTATATAAACTAATTTTTGTTTAAAATTTGTTATCGCTAGTATTTTTTACGAATACATCAATAATACTATCTGCTAACATTTAAGGAGAACTAATAATTTTTAAATTCATTAGAATAATTAAAGTTTTAATATATTTTATAAAAATTAAGACAACAAAAGGTTGATATAAAAATTAAGACAAAAATGGGCATTTCATAATTTTCATTGATTATTTGATTTGAAGAGAAGACCTTCACCTGGTCTATGGGCCCGTGGGGGTATATAGGAGGGAGATAGGATTTAACTGCACGAAGACAGAAATGTGGAAATACCGTACAACATCGACGCTGAACATGGAACCATTAAGAGCATGCACAATACAATGGTATTTAACTGCACGAAGACAGAAATGTGGAAATACAGTACAACATCGACTCTGAACATGGACCATTAAAAATTGGACCAAATCAAAGTGATGACCAAACCGCTAGAATGAGAAGTGTTGTGCTGATGTTTATGTTTTGTAAAAAACAAAAAACTCTTTTAACTATTTTTCCCTAAGTTCTATATTTTTAATTGTTTGTTTCATTTTATTAGTGTTTTTTCTCTTTTAGATTGGGTTATACTCAATAATTATTATTGTTGAAACTTACTCACATGCTCAAATTAGTGGAATAATATTTTACTACTACTAAATTCACATCAAGTTGTATTGTATGATCTAAAGTTTTATTTTTTGTAATTTAGTACACTATAATCATAATATATGGCAATTCAAAGCAATTTTGGATGATCGTTAAAATTAGTGGGTGGAGCGTGACTTGAAAAAACCTACAGTCCCTCCCTTATAATCTATTAGTTGTTCATAAGTCGTTATTGTTGGAATTTTGGTTTTGAAAAAAATGAGATTTGACCGACTTTTGATCAAGAATTTCATAAGGTTTCATTTTAGGAAAATGAAAATTGATTGCATATTAATAATCTACATTTGGAGTAGATTAATTTGATATATTTATTTTCTCAAAACCAATTTGTGGTGAAGGAGAAATTAATGCTCAAAGTATGCAAAATGAAATGGGTAAATGAAGAGTTTATGAGATATGAAAGAGTTATCCCACATTGCTTTGAGATGTAAAGTAATGCAAGTTTATAACTGGATTCATCCAAAGAGTAGTCAAACAAGTTGATCTCCTTGGGCCAACCTAGTTGGACCATTGGGCCAACCATGCAAGTAGTAGCCCAAATTGTGCTAATTTTGTACTAGCTCAATTTGGACCACTACCGCGAAGGCCGTAATGGGCGTTTTAGGGTGCAATTTGCACTTCGCACGTGAGCTAAGGAGCCTTAAACTTTTGACAAAATTTGGCTCGTGCATGGTCCGGTTCGGTGGTGGCTCAGTCCAGGTTCAGTGGGCCTGTGGCGATTGGGTCTCGGCTAGGTTGGATGGGCATTGGACCATGCGGAATGGGCTTGGAGCGGCCAGGGGGCGCGGGTCGGTTGGCCTAGGGTCACGTCCGAATGAACCAGGTCAGGTTCGGATGAATCAGATGGTTCATAGAACCGGTTCGGGTGGGCTGATCAGGTGCTTCTCCCATCAGGTACGATCCAACGGTCCAGATTTGCCAGATCCAAAGTTGTGACCTTTGACAGAAAGGTCACCAGAGACAAAATAGTGAGGGCAAAATGGGAATTTCCGCGAGTGGAACTGTTCATTGAACAGTGAAAAGACCACCCTCATTTATACTATAGATGTCGCACTTTGATTTTATTGATCAATTAAATAAACTTTGACAAAATAATTATAAATATTGATTATCTTCATACTATCTTAAAAATGAAAAATTACAAAATAGGTCTAAAGTCTACGGAAAGGTTCTAATTTGGGGTTTGAATTTTTAATTTGGCAATTTAGGGTATAACGTGACATTTTTTTGCTCAGTTAATGATTTTTTAACAGATTTTTAAAAAAATCAGTTAAATTACATGTGACTTACACGTGATTACCAAATTGGATTAATTTTATATGAATAACTGTTTTAAAGGGGTTAAATGCAATTTTTAAATTTAAAGGATAAAACAAATTTATTTTTTTCAATATTAATATGGGAATTTGTCCTATAAGTTCCTTTTGGAACATATCACTTTCCACTAAGGTCCTCACTGTATTAAAATGCCCCATAAGTTTTCATGTTGCATTATGTATAATACAACATTTAGTTATGCAGTAGTTTAAAATCATAATACTGCTCCGCACCACCGCCTCCGCCATAGCCCAGCTCCGCCGCCGCCGTCTGCTATCGCCGCATGCCGGATTCCGATCAATTTTTGCCGGAATTCGGTCAATTTTCATCGGAATCCGGCAATTTTGGCCGGAATCCGGCCGCCGACTGCCGGAATCCGATCGCCGAAGGTCGGAATCTGGTCGCCGGTCCATGGGCTTCGGACTCCGATCATCGGCGGCCGCCGGAATGCAGTATTATGGCCTTAATTGATGTTGTATTTTCGAAACATAATACAACATCATAATACAACATGGGGAAGGAACTTATCGGACATTATGAAACTTTTATAAAACTTATCGGGCATAGTCCCTATTAATATTGATAATTATTTTCTATTCTATTTCTGCCAAAAAATATTTATTATTACTAAAAAAATTATGGAAGAAATCAAATCAATAATTATCACAAAAATAATTATTCATTTTCACCCTAATACCCTCACACACACACACACTCCTTCAACCCTTTTTCTTCCTTTTTTCATCCACCCATCTGCCACAACCACCATGCATCCGCCATCACCACCATCATCACCCTTTTCCTCCTACTTTTTTTTAAGACCCATTCCCTTCAATCAACCACCACGTTTTTATTTTTCCAGATTCGATCTCTTAATACCCTTCACCCCACCAAATCTGCAAGTAATAAAAAATACACCTTCAAACCACCATTTTTCTGACAAGTATTTTCAACTCAAATTGAAAAAAATACACACACGCGAGAACATGAACATATAAACATGAAAACACGTAAAGACACTTTAAAAAATTCAATTTTGAAGGTGGGTTTATGTTTTAGAGATGGGTTCTTATAGAGAGAAAGATTGATTAAGAGAGAAGCGAGCAAGAGAGATGTGATTTAGGAGGGTAAAGGTGAAGGGCTATATGATTTAAGAGGCAGCGTTGGTGGCGAAAAAGGTTGGGATGGGGCAGGGCAGCCATGGGTGGTGGGGGTGGACTAGTGGAGAAGATGAATGGTGGGGTTGTGGATGATTGAGTCTGAGAATAGAAATTGTGTTGGGTTACAATTTTCACAACCCTTTTATTTTCATAAGCTTACTTTGACCCTTTAAAAAAATTATCCATTTGAATTAATCCAATTTGGTCATCACGTGCAAGTCACATGTAATTTAACTGAATTTTTAACGAATTCCGTCATAAAGCCCTTAACTGAGCAAAAAATGTCACGTTAGGCACTAAATTGCCAAATTAAAAAGTCAGACCCCAAATTGATACCTTTATATGGACTTTAGGCCCTTTTTTATAATTTGTCATTTAAAAAATGGTTATTGATGCATAGATAGAAACACTATCCATAACTAT
Source organism: Adenophora triphylla var. japonica (assembly GCA_022495995.1). NCBI lineage: Eukaryota > Viridiplantae > Streptophyta > Magnoliopsida > Asterales > Campanulaceae > Adenophora > Adenophora triphylla. The sequence goes on from JAFEMH010000094.1 coordinate 911,533, forward strand.
TTTTAAATTTTCATGAAAAAGTATAATTTATTAATAAATCGTGCTCAAAGATCAACTTAGCTAGTTGACTAAAAAAATAAAAATGCTACATTTATTCTAATACATTAAATACATTTTTATAAATGCAAAACAATCATAATTCTTTCTCATCCTAATAATAAGATAGTATCACTAAATTTAATTGAATATACTTAAATTTATATAAACTAATTTTTGTTTAAAATTTGGTATTGCTAGTATTTTTTACAAGTACATCAATAATACTATATGCTAATATTTAAGGAGAACTAATAATTTTTAAATTCATTAGAATAATTAAAGTTTTAATATATTTTATTAAAATTAAGACAACAAAAAGTTTGATATAAAAATTAAGACAAAAATGGGCATTTCATAATTTTCATTGATTATTTGATTTGAAGAGAAGACCTTCACCTGGTCTATGGGCCCGTGGGGGTATATAGGAGGGAGATAGGATTTAACTGCACGAAGACAGAAATGTGGAAATACCGTACAACATCGACGCTGAACATGGAACCATTAAGAGCATGCACAATACAATGGTATTTAACTGCACGAAGAAGACAGAAATGTGGAAATACCGACAACATCGACGCTAAACATGGAACCATTAAGAGCATACATAATAATGGTGAGCAAAATTTTCGATCACCGAACGAGTGAAACGGGTGTTTGAGCGAATTTTCGTTCACATAATTCGCTCAAAATATTTTTATAATTAATAAATAAAACATTTATTTTATTTTATAAATTAGGGATATAAATTAGTTTTTTTATTCGTTCACATTATAAAATATTTTTTTTTAAATTATATTTTATTGTAATTGCATTTTTTGTATATAAAACACTGATAAATAAACATCAATTTAATACTCCCTCCGTCCCGCTAATATTAGCACACTTTCCTTTTTGGGCGTCCCGCTAATATCCGCACACTTCCAAAAAGAAAACTTTATATTAATAAAATATTCACCCAACCCCACTCATTCTCTCTCCTACATTATTTTAATACTCACAACACCATTATAATTTATTACACCCTCCACTCATTCTCTCTCCACTCATTCTTTTACACTCACAACATTTTATTAAAATATCATATTCTTTAATTCCCGCGCAAACAGTGTTTGTGCTAATACTAATGGGACGGAGGGAGTATTTAAAACATCCAATACATAAAATTAATAACTTATCACATAGCTTACATACGAAAATAAAGCATGACAATAGTAGATAAAATGCTACATATAATATTAAGAGTTGTTGATCGCATAAATATGCTCAATCAAATCTGTTGTGAGTGATATTTGGAAGTGTTGAGCTTGAATGTGTGTTACAATACTCACGAGAGCTTCATCTTTTGCGAATTTTCAGCAAATTGTTTCTTTTTTCTTTTTTGGAGCTCATTTTCGCCTTTCTGATACAACCTCTTCTTCTTCGTCTCCTTCATCTTTCTCTTGTGTCTCTGGAACAAATTCAGTATTCTGCGACTCAGGAGTGAACCTTTGGAATGTCATCGAGCCATAATATGTTTGAGTGTTTAGCAGAGAATTAAAATCACAGGGTGAGTTTTGGAAGAAGTTGATAGAATTTGAGCTTTGGGAGTAGATTTGGAAGTTGTTTTGACGGTAATTGCTTGTGAAATTTGGATCAGTAACCAACATTTCTTTGAGCCAAGCTTGATTAGAATCATATCCGAAATTGTTTCAGTAATTATCCATAATCAAAAACTCAATTTTTTTTTAACTTAAGGTTAAAGAGAGAAAGTAGGAAAGAAGAGGTGTGAATAACCTATATAATATTAGGCTCTATTTATAGGCGAAAAAAAATTATGAATTTTTTTGATATATTGCATAAACGAAGTCGTTTGGGATAAATCAAAATTAAAAAATAAACTTTTAATTCGTTTTGGGTTCGCACACATTTTCGGTCACAGTTTCGCTCAAACTTTGAGCGAAACAGTTTCGCTCAGGAGTCTCTCTCACCATTGCAGTAGTTGAGCGAATTTTCGCTCACCAGCTTTCACTTGGTGAGCGAAAATTCGCTCACCATTATGCATATGCATGCTCTAAAAATTGGACCAAATCAATACTTTTGTAAAAAAAAATTGGATGATTTTTTAGTGATGACCAAACTGCTAGAAGAATAGGTCTGCTGAGAAACGCGTTTCTCCGTCCCTTATGGAGAAACGGGGCTTGTTTTGTCGCGCGACATACATAGCCAGTTTCTGGATATCCTATTCAAAGCTTCTGAATATCCAGAACATTGAATATGGATATCCAGAAGCTTTGAAAAGGATATCCAGAAACTAAAATATTTTTTCTGGATATCCTTTTCAATGATATCCAGAACATTGAATATGGATATCCAGAAGCTTTGAAAAGGATATCCAGAAAAAATATTTTGGTTTCTGGATATCCTTTTCAAAGCTTCGGATATCCATATGCAATGTTAAGATATCCGAACCGAAGTGATATCCAGTTGTTGTGGCTAAGTATGTCGCGCGACAAACCAAGCCCCGTTTCTCCATACGCGACGGAGAAACGCGTTTCTCCCCAGATTTTGTGCTGCTAGAATGAGAAGTGTTGTGCTGATGTTTATGTTCCGTAAAAAAACAAAAAATAGTCACTTACTCTTTTAACTATTTTTTCCTAAGTTCTATATTTTTAATTGTTTGTTTCATTTTATTAGTGTTTTTTCTCTTTTAGATTGGGTTGTACTTGTTGAAAAAATAGTGTGTTTTGAAGGAAATTAATAGATTAATTTTTAAAGGGTAATTTTGTCAAATTACTTAAGTGGTTTAGTGTGATTGGAAAATAAAATATTTAATTATTCAAAATAGTTTTTGGATGAATTAAATATAAATGCTCAAAGGATTTAACCCAAATCTTGATAATAAATTTTGATTTTATAAATCAAAAATGGCTTTGAACTTTTACTGAGGTGCTCGGCCGAGCAGCGGAATTGACTCGGCCGAGCACAGCATGGCAGAAGACAAAGTTTCTGGAAAAGCCATGCTCGGCCGAGGCATATGCCTTGCTCGGCCGAGCAGAGCCTTGCTCGGCCGAGCAGGCTATAAGACTCGGCCGAGCAGATCCTGGGCATTAATGACTGTTTGATTTTCCAAATGTAACAGCCATGGAAATGAATATCAAAACTGAAAATGGTTAATATTTTCAGTTTAATGGAGTTTAATTTCGGGTTAATTGTTATTAATCTCAAATTAAATCCAAATATTCAATTGTGATTTTCTAAGGCTTTTGGAGTTTATAAATTGTTGTTTGTTAACAACAATGGAGAGAACTTTTGGAAATCATTGGAATAACACAAGAAAAACCCACAGCTGAAAATCAAACACCTATCTTCTAAAATCCTCCTTCATTCTCTTGTTGCATATTGTTGCTTCCTCCATTGGCCTCCTAGCTTGCATATAGAAGAAGAGGTGATCTAGTCCAAGCACGGTTCAGCTCGCCGGGGAACTTAGGTGCAAAGTGTCCCTGGTCCGTACGTTCTATCCTGGGAGACAAGCGATTCAAGAAAACTCAAGCACACTCGGTGAGGGATCGAATATGTCTTAAGGAGACAGTGGTTTCATTGGGCTCATGCAGAAATTTCAACAACTTCTCCTTTTAGTATTTTCAGTTTTTATTATTTGTATCTTATTTTAATTTTCTGTAATTGTACACTCTTGTAACAGTACTCAATAGTTATTATTGTTGAAACTTACTCACGTGCTCAAATTAGGGGAATAATATTTTACTGCTACTAAATTCACATCAAGTTGTATCGTAGAATCTAAAGATTTATTTTTTGTAATTTACTACAATATAATCATAATATATGGCAATTCAAAGCAATTTTGAATGATCGTTAAAATTAGTGGGTGGAGCGTGACTTGAAAAAAGCTACAGTTCCCTCCCTTATAATCTATCATTTTATGTAAATGAAAATAAATTGCATATTTGTAATCTACATTTGAAGTAAATTAATGTGATATATTTATTTTCTCAAAATCAAATTGTGGTGAATGAGAAATTAATACTCAAAGTATGCAATTGAAAATAGGTTTATGAAGAGTTTTGTGAATGTGGAAAGTCATATCCCACATTACCTAGAAAGCCAAAGTATGAGAGATTTTAAACTCATCCATTTCAAGAAGGTAACAATCAAGTGTTATCTTCCTACCATACAACTTAGTGGTACATTTGGTCAACCATGCAAATAGTAGCTCAATGGTGCTAAGTTTTGGACTAGCTCAATTCGAACCACAAGGATGGTGCGATGTGAGCACACAAAGCATGCAAAGGGCACTTCGGGGCAATTACTTCTTACGTGGCTTGTGTCCAACACAAGCCTCGACTTTTCTTAATCCGATTTTTTATTTATTTATTGGGTTTTATTTATTTTCAGCTATTTATTTAAGAAAACCTTTTCGAATTTCCGTCATGATTTTTCTAACAATCGTAAGAAGTAATGTACGTTTTCTTAAGGAAATGACAACTGAAAACAAAGTCTCTCAGTCATCCGGGGCTACACCCCATCAATAGTTAAATGCAACGAATCAGATTGTTGCACCTGCTCCTTCTTCGACTTATCCAAAACTTGGCAAGGAACTAACGAAGTTTGAAGGAGTGGACTTAAAAATTTGGTAACAAGAGATGTTGTACCTTTTGACCACCCTCAGTTTGAAAAAGTTCCTGGAAGAAGATAACCCTACTATTCAGGATGATGATTTTAAGAGGCATGAGATCATAACAACCTCATATGTAAAATATACATATTGAGTGGGCTAAATGATGCCCTCTACTGGGAGCACTGTCTCGTGGAGACGGCCAAGGAGTTGTGGAACTCTTTGGAACGAGTTTATACGATTCAAGAGACCAGCTCCAGAAATCAAGCCAATGTCATTGAAAGGATAAATGGGCTTGATTTAGCATCCATGGTGTTTGAAGCTAACTTAGGAAAGTTGGAAGACAGCCCAAGAGAATGGTTGATAATTACTGGAGCTATCCGCCACGTATGTGATGACAAGGAGAGCTTATCTTCCTACACTCCCATTAACGAAAGGAAGGTGTACATAGGAAAATCTGCCACTCCCAATGTCGTGGGATTTGAAAAGGTTGTGCTGAAGATGACTTCAGGCAAAGAACTGACTCTCGTGGATGTGTTGCATGTCCCAGACATTCGCAAGAACCTGGTTTCCGGATCACTGTTGAGCAAGGTTGAATTTAGATTAGTCTTTGAGTCAGATAACTTTGTATTGACCAAGAATGGTATGTTCCTTGGAAAAGGGTGGTTTGATAAAGGCCTTTTCAAAATGAATGTAATGAATATTTACCGCCCGAAGACGAAGAGTAACAGTGTTTTTTATGTTTAATGGTTGGATAGTCATAATCTATGGCATGATAGATTAGGTCACATGATGAATTTCAACACAATTAAGAAGTTAGTGGGTCAAGAATTTATACTTATGTCTAAATTCGATTTGACTGACAAGTGTGAAATTTGCGTTGAAGCGAAAATGACAAAGACATCATTTCCCTTAATAATAAGGAACACGAAACCTCTTGAATTAGTTCACACAGATATATGTGATCTAAAGTATGTGCAAACTCGAGGTGGGAAAATTATTTCATTACTTTTATAGATGATTGCACAAGATATTACTATGTATATCTATTGAAAAGTAAGGATGAAGCCTTGGGGGCTTTCCAGACTTATAAGAATGAAGTTGAGAATCAACTTAATGTAATGATTAAGAAGATTAGAAGCGATAAATGAGGAGAATATGTAGCTCCGTTTGAAGACTTATGATGGGAATTTGGAATTATTCATCGAACGACAACACCATATACACCTCAGTCTAACGGAGTAGTTGAACGCAAGACTCATATTCTTAATGAGATGATAAATGCAATGTTAATAAGCTCTGGCTTACTCGACAACTTGTGGGGGGAATCTATACCCTCGTCCAACTATATTCTTAATAAGATACCTAATAAAGGAATTGATAATACTCCTTATGAAATATGACATAATCGTAAGTCGTGTTATAAATACCTTTAAGTGTAGGGGTGTCTAGCTAAGGTTGAAGTACCTAACCCAAAGTAAGTCAAGATCGGATAAAAAATGATTGACTGCATTTTCATTGGATATACTAGTAATAGTAGTGCCTATCGATTTATAGTGCACAAGTCAGACATTCCTTATATGAATGAATGAATGACAATAGATTCAAGGAATGTTGTATTCTTTGAGAATATACTTCCTATTAAGGAAAAGAAAGATACAAGTTCTAATAAGAGAACACATGAAGCTACAAGTGGTCCATCTTAGGAAGAAGATGAAGGACCTAGACGTAGTAAGAGGGCAATAGTGGAAAAGTCTTTTGGTTATGATTTTCTATCATATATATTAGAAATGAACCAACTGTTGTTTAAAGAAACTTTATCTGGTCTGGATAGTCCGTTATGGAAAGAAACAATTAATGGTGAAATAGAGTCCAATATGCATAATAATAGTTGGGAGTTGGTTGATCTCTCTCCAGGATGCAAACGGTTGGATTGCAAGTGGATCCTTAAAATGAAGTATAAGGCAAATAGATCTATAGTTAAGTACAGAGCCCTGTTAATAGTCAAAGGGTTTAGACAAAAGGAGGGATATGATTTATTTGATACATATTCCCCTGTCACAAGAATCACTTCCATTCATGTTCTCATAACAATTGTTGCAGTGCATAACCTTGAGATACATCAAATAGATGTGAAAACAACTTTCTTGAATGGAGAGTTGGAAGAAGAGATTTACATGTAACAACCTGAAGGGTTCATTATTTCTGGTAGAGAGCAGAAGATGTGTAAACTTGTAAAGTCATTGTATGTACTAAAACAAGCACCTAAACAATGGCATGAGAAGTTTGACCGAACTATGTTATCAAATGGATTCAAGATAAATGAATGTGACAAGTGTGTCTACATTAACAGAACATCTAAATCATATGTAATATTATGAATAAAGATATCTAGAACATCATAAGGGATAGTCCTGTCACAGTCCCATTATCTAGAGAATGAACTTCAAAAGTTTGATGCTATTGATAGCCCTCTAGCTAAGACACCATTAGACTTGGCTTTACACTTAGCTAAGTATAGAGGGGAACCAATTTCTCAATTGGAATATGCAAGAATAATTGGCAGTTAGTCTGATGAACTTAATAAATTGTACATGTCCAGACATTGCATATTCAGTGAGCAAATTAAGTAGGTTCACTAGTAATCCCAATTACAGACCATTGGAAGACCCTAATAAGGATATTGAGATATTTAAAGAATACATTGAGACATGGGATACATTATAAGAGATATCCAGCAGTATTAGAAGGATATTGTGATGCTAATTGAATATTTGACATGAAAGACTCCAAGTCCACAAGTGAATATGTATTCACAATAGGTGCAGGAGCGGTGTCAGGGAAATCCTCGAAACAAACGTGTATAGCCAGATCCACGATGGAATCTGAGCTTATAGCTTTAGATAAAGCTGGAGAAGAAGTTGTATGGCTTGAGAACTTTTTGGAGGATATTCCTTGCTGTAATAAGCATGTGCCTGTTTTACTAATACATTGTCATAGCCAATCAACAATAGGAAGGGCAGAAAGCAGTATGTATAATGGTAAGTCTAGACACATCCATCGTGGACATAATACCATCAGACAGTTGATCAAAAATGGGGTTATCTCAATTGACTATGTGAAGTCAAATGATAACATAGCGGATCCGTTTACGAAATGTATAAATGGAGATCAACTGTATAAAATTGTTAAGGGAATGTGTTTAAAATCCACAACAAAAGAACAAATAGTTGCATTCAACCTTGAGAATTGGAGATTCTAAAACCTTGGTTCAATGAGACAACTAAGTTATGATATTCGATATAAACACTTGAAACTTGTTTCATACTCATTCCTAGAACATCCAAGTGTATATACCTGCAATAGTGGTGAGGTTAAGTTGAGAAATTTTTTAATGATTCATATACCTACATGGTGGAGTATAGCAAGATACTCTTTCACTACAAGAAAGGAGGCTTTTTACGGCACCCATATACGGCGGCGAACACGCGTCCGCCGTATATATATTATATATACGGCGGTATGAACCGCCGCCGTAAATACCTAATATATACGGCGGACGCGTCCGCCGTAAATAAGTAATGTTATTAAATACTGGGAAATGTTATTTACGACGGTGTACAATATCCGCCGTAAATGTTATTAAATACCGGGAAATCCAAATTTCCCTATTCAGTTTCGCGGTATCTCCTCCCTTTCTCTCCTACAGACAGAGCTTCAATCATCCATAGCTAGGGCTTGAAAATCCGACGCCGGTGACCAAAATCAGGTAGGTATAGCGTATTTAATTACTTTTAATTTTTGGTTTTTGTTGATTTATTCGATCTGTATCTCAGTCTCTCTTTCTCTCCTCCATAGCTTCTCTCCTTCATAGCTAGGCCAAGAAAATCCGACGCCTTCGACCAAATCAGCAGGTAGATATAGCGTATTTAGTTTTAATTTTTGTTTTTTGTTCTATGTTCATGGCTCATACTCTCTATTTTATGCTCCCAGTTTTAATTTTTGAGTTCATGCTACGTACCTGATAATAAGCCTGCTAGCTAGGACGGAATTCTTTGTGTAATAAGAACATTCTCAGCATTAATATTTCTTTCTCATGGAATTGGTTTAATTTTTGAGTTCATGGCTCATACTCTTGACATGAATTGGTTTAATTTTTGGATTTTGGACATGAATGCCATTATGTGTTTTTAACTGCTATTTTCCATTTCCTTTTGGTCTCATCTCTGTCTTTGCCTCCAATGTAGAGATGATATTAGCTTACTTGTACTCATTTCCTTGTGGTTATATTTATAGGGTTGTGGGTTCAAATAATGGGTATTGAATGTGTAGCTTCGAACTGTACTCATTTCTGGTCTAGCTTACTTAGCAGTCAAGGTTGTCGGTTTGGATATGAACCAATATGTTGGAGAAAGAGAAACTAAGACGAATCAACTACTAGAATACTGTTAGTCCTTAATGCCATTGCAAAATGCCTCTACTCTATTACACCCATTTGCTACCAAAAACAAAAGAGACTCGATTTTCATTCAATGCAGCTGTTGTTTCTGTTGCTATTGTTGTTGTTGTTGCTTGGTTGTTAATATGTGATTATGCCTATGGTTGCTGTTGTTGTTTCTGTTGCTGCTGTTGTTTCTGTTGCTGTTGTTGTTGTTGTTGTTGCTGTTGTTGTTCAGCCAAACTGTTGGCCACAATTCTATAGTTCTATTGGTGTTTGAGTATGTTATTTACTCTTTATGTCCAAAAATATTTGTTGTTTTAGGGGTTAAAACTTGTTCCAAAATACTTGTTGTTTTATTATTATCTAGGCATTTTATAGGTCTTATACATGATACATAAGACCTATAATAAATTTATAGGTCTTATACATATATTATAAGACTGTTTTTTTTGTCCTTTACTTGGTTTATCCAATTTTTGTGCTATAATTGAATTGTCATATGACGTATATGCCGCCAAAGAAAAATTTATTACCAGTCGGGGCTCGAACCCTAAAGGAAGAGGGCTGGCAAAACCAACCCCCAAATGGGGTAAAGAGAGATTGAACATAATATGGAATAATTATGGTCAACCAGTTGGTTGGGAAATGGCCAAATTAGCTACTCAGATAGGAATTTTTGCTAAAAATGGGGAACATTTCCCATTAACTAGAGAGTGGTCTCGTATGGACCATGAGTGCATAAATAACGTATGGAATGACGTTCTGGTAAGTTGTAATCCATATTTCTTACATAAATCTCTAGTACGTAGTCAAAAGTCTTATGATTCTCTAACAATTGTTTTTTTTTCTTTGTTGAATTGTGTATATAGGAAAATACAAATGCTCCTCCGGAGTATTACCCGGTTATGGTTCTTTCTCTCGGTAAGCGTGGCGTGACCGGAAATACCGGATGAGACAAGCATATAATAAGTATTACTCAGTTATGAATATTACTCAGTTATGACTTTGTTATGAATATTGACTCAGTTATGAATATTACTCAGTTGAAATCTCATTATAAGATGTATGAATCCGACCAAGACGCATTGGCTAACCCACCCCGTGGGTGCATTGCGGATCAATGGGCTGCACTTGTTGCGATGTGGGGTACGAACAAGGCTCGGGTATATTTCAAATTAATCTCAATCTATTATCGTGAATGTCTTATATAAGTAGTCAAATTAATACTAATATTATCTTCTTTTTTTTTCCAGAAATATCAAACAAATAAATTGAATCGAGAAAAGCAATCGTGCCTGAATAGGACCGGCAAAACGTCCCATCCCAAAGTCATCAAAGAGGTTTGTCATCGTTCAATTTAGTTCTCAGTTGTCAATTCAATTAATGTTTCTTTTTGTATTGTATATAAATATATTTTTTTGGTCAAATGATTCTATTATAAATTGTAGAGAGACGAAAAGGGTTTACCAACTGATCGCTTAAGCATTTTCATACATACGCGCACGGGCAAAACACCCGAGCATCAAGAAACCACTCAAATGATTGTAAGTTAAAGTTTCAACCTTTTACATTTCGGTTTTGTTATTCTATAGAATACTTTTTCATTTCTAACTTCATTTTCATAATATTAATTAAAGTTAAAACATTTATATTGAACATGTTGTTTTTGTTACGGCAAACGCTTAATGATGCAATTGAGGAGCTCGCCGGAGGAGCAACAAAACTCTCCCACGGCGCGTGAAAATATTTTTGTTGGTATGATGGGCCACGATGACCACGGGAGAGTGCGATGTATGGGAGGCGGTCTTAACAAAACTAAGGTGTTTGGTAAATCCCCAACTTCTCGACAGTTTGTATTGGAGGCGGTGGCGGGGGTCGAGCAGATTTTGAAAGGCAACTTCAGGAAGAACGCCGACAAAATGAGGAGGAACGCCGACGTTACAACAACAACTTCGGGAGCAATTACAACAACAACTTCGGGAGGAACGGCCGACAGTTACAACAACAAATTGATGAATTGAAACGTTGTTGGATGGAGCAGCGTGGAAATGACGGTAATGAATAGGTGTTGTGGATTTTAGACATTGTGTATTTTGGATACATTCAACAACTAATAACTTTTTGTATAATGGTTATTATGTCTGGATACATTCAACATTAATTGTGTTAATATGTAGATTGTAAATATTGATTGCATTTGTGTATTTTTGGTTATATACGGGTTTTATTTGTGTGTGTACGGAGTTGAATTTGGTTTTTTGTGAACGTATTTTTGGAGAAAATTAATTATACAAAGTGGGAAAAAAATAGGCTTATTTACGGCGGTGACAAAATCTGCCGTATAAAACTAGGGGCGACTCGTGCCCCGAAAGGGGACGAGGGAACCGATGGGGGTGTAAATGGTACGACTCGTGCCACGGTGGGCCAGTCGTCCCAATTAAGTTATTTACGGCGGATATAGTCACCGCCGTATAAAATGGCCTTGGACGACTCGTGCGGGCGAGGAACCAGTGGGGGTGCAACTGGGACGACTCGTTAAAGAGCGGACGACTCGTCTCTTATTTACGGCGGTTACACATACCGCCGTATAAAGATCACTCAAATACAAATATACGTATGTATTTCATTTATATACGGCGGTGGTATATCCGCCGTATATAGTATTCTGACGGTGGTGTATCCGCCGTATATAGTATTTACGGCGGTGTCACCGCCGTATATAGTATTTACGGCGATGATTTATACGGGGGTCTATTTACGGCGGCTAGTCCGCCGTAAATACTATATACGGCGGGGCGCGTGGTATATACGGCGAATTTTAACCGCCGTAAATAAGCCTGTTTCTTGTAGTGTTTATATTAGAATCGCCTATATAAGTGAGAAGTAACAAGGTCGTTTTTGAATGAACAATTATGAATGAGATATGGTCCATGGCCGAAATGGACACAATGTGATAACAAATAGTGTTAGAGGTATTATTGTGTGAGTATTATTGTCTTGGTATACACTATACAGTCACTAGTTCAAAGCATCGCGTTACTAAATAGGTAATATATTTGTTAGTATTTTACCAGGGGAGGTTCACGACCATAAGTTACCTATCCCAATGCAATAATATTTCGCCAAAACTTTTTAGACGAATATGCATACATGCATTAATTGTCATTCATGTCGGGGATTGTTGGAATTCGATTTCAAATATTGGATTTGACCAATATTTGACCAAAAATTAAATGTAATTTCATTTTATGCAAATAAAAATAAATTGCATATTTGTAATCTACATTTGGAGTAGATTAATGTGATGTATTTATTTTCTCAAAATCAGATTATGGTAAAAGAGAAATTAATGCTCAAAGTATGCAATTGAAAATGAGTTTATGAAGACTTTTGTGAATGTGGAAATTCATATCCCACATTGCCTAGAAAGCACAAAATATGAGAGTTTTTAAACACATCCACTTCAAGAAGGTAACAATCAAGTGTTATCCTCCTATCGTGCAAACTAGTGGTCCATTGGATCAACCATGAAAATAGTGGCTCAATTATGCTAGTTTTGGACTAGCTCAAATTCGAACCACGAGAATGGTGCAAAGCACCATCTGAGCCCTAACGTGCAAAGGGCACTTTAGGGCACACTTTGCACTTCGCATCGTCGATAAGAGCGAAGTAGATTTAAAGTTTTGTCCAGCTCACCCAAACGGTTCGGTTCAGTCGTGGTTGGTGATGGCCGGTTCGGTCTAAGGTGAGGCAGGCCGTGAATTGGGCGGAACAGGTGTGTGGGGCGGACAGATTGAGTCGAATAGGTGCGAGGGGCGGATATGTCCATTCGAATGAACATGGGTCGGTTCAGATGAAGAATCTGCGTCTCCTCGAATGGGCATGAGTCTCTCCGCTCAATCTGGTGCCTTATCGGGATCAGATCGGACGGTCCAAATCCATCCGATCTAAATTATGTCTATTGCCTAAAAGGCACCATAGCTCTTGAAAAACTATAAAAGCCCCCCCCCTCAGGTTTGACAATTTCATTCATTCAGTTATCAAGCATTCAATAGCAAATTAGAAAAAGAGCATATTGAAGCATAAATTCCTTTCAAGTTCATAAGTTTCAAATATTCAGATTTGTTCGCCGAAGTTGTTAATTTGGAGTGCTCTTATTAACGACAGTTAGAGCCCGTCTGCTACACAGTTTTAAAAACGCAAAGTTTTTTTGAAACACAGCTTCTAAAACGGAGCATTAGCCTATAAATGTGTTTGGTGTATCATGTTAAAACGCTAATTTAAAATTTAATGTTTATTTATAATGTCAATTTTACCCTTTTTATTAACATGATTTATTATATACTATACACATTTTAGCTCTAACTATACTTTTGCACTAACTATACTTCTTCTCAATCCTAAACTACACTCTATCAAAATTTAATAGATTAAAATAGTTATTTGGTAGTATCTTTTAAGCTTACATTGATAATTTTATGATTTTAAAATTAAGTGTTATTATCTTGGAGAAAATTTGTATTGTTTAACCTGTCTTATCATATACTCCCTCCGTCCCTGAAAGATTGTTCCATTTACCATTTTGACTTGTTCCAAAAAGTATGTCCCATTTCTAAACTTAGGCATGAATGTTAGTGCAAATTTACTAAGGTACAAGAAGGTGAAGCTCTTCCTTAATAATTGCAAAATGTACAACAGGACAATCTTTTAGGGACGGGGGGAGTATTTTAAATAAAAATAAGTACTATCGTGTCTTATAAAGTATTATATTTTCTTCGTCCTTAAATAAATATGCCAAAATTTAGGGAGAAACGCGTTTCTTCATAAGTTATGGAGAAACGGGTTACGGGTATCCAGAACCTTTTGAAAGGATATCCAGAAATTTTGTATTGACCATGACCTTGGCCCATGGTTACTTCTGGATATCAGTCTCAAAGGTTCTGAATATCCAGAACCCTTTGAAAGGATATCCAGAACCTTTTGAAAGGATATCCAGAAATTTTGTATTGGCCATGACCTTGGCCCATGGTTACTTCTGGATATCAGTCTCAAAGGTTCTGGATATCCAGAACCCTTTAAAAGGATATCCAGAACCTTATGTAAGTGATATCCAGAAATTTAGAATTGGCTTCTGGATATAAGTTTTAAGGCTTCTGGATATCCATATTCAATGTTCTGGATATCCAGAACCTTGTGAAAGTGATATCCAGAATCAAAAATTTGGTCTTGACCTTGGATTTGGTCTCAAATCTTTTTTCTGGATATCCGTCCCAAAGCTTCTGGATATCAATCCCAAAGCTTCTGGATATCAATCCCAAAGCTTCTGGATATCCAGAAACCCGTTTCTCCATAACTTATGGAGAAACGCGTTTCTCGCTAGACCTACTCAATAAATATTCATACTTAATTTTAAAAGACACTTTTATAATGTGCATTTTTTAATTTATTTTAATAACAAAGAAGTATAAATATTCGTGTTATCTACATAATTATATTCCCTCAATCCCTAAATAGCTAAAAGAAAATCTTAATAATGTGTTTAATGACAAAGTTATTTCACATAAATAAAATTTATTTTGGAACAAAAAAAATCTAAATTTAATTATTTATTTTGGGAGAAGAGAGTAGTAAAATTGGAACAAATGTTGGAGAGAGAGAGGGAGAGAGAGAGAGAGGTGATATCTTAAAACCAAAAATAGAAAAATTTAAAAATAATAAAATGAAATGAGACTCATATCACAACACAAGAGAAATCAATTCCCTTGACGAAGTAGTCCATTCATTACCCGCCATCACTTTTCTCATCGAGTAGGTCTGCTGAAAAATGCGTTTCTCCATAACTATGGAGAAACGTGTTTTTAATAGCCAGAAGCTTTGCATTTGATATCCAGAAAAAAAAAACCCAAGGCCAAGACCAAAGCTTCTGGATATCCAGAAGCTTTGAGTTTGATATCCAGAAACTGTTAGATGCATATCCAGAAACTGTTAGGTGCATATCCAGAAACTGTTAGGTGCATATCCAGAAACTGTTAGGTGCATATCCAGATATGTGTTAGGGCATATCCAGAAATTGCTATTGAAGGTTTCTGGATATCCAGAAACCTTCAAATGTATATCCAGAAACCATCAAATGAATATCCAGAAACATTTTGAAGGTTTCTGGATATTCATTTGAAGGTTTCTGGATATCACTTTCATAAGGTTCTGGATATCCAGTTCATTGTCGCGCGACAAGTCGGGACCCGTTTCTCCATAACTTATGGAGAAACGCGTTTCTCCCTAGATTTTGGCTTTCTCATCCAACTCTTTTCTTTTTCTCTTTCATTTCTTAACCTCTGATTTCTAAATTTAATTATTTCGGCATGTTTTGCTATCAATGACATGGGGCTACCGAACTCATATGCGTCCTGCAGACACGAATGTAGCTCCGAAATGGCCTATCCGCGCAAGCCCACCTTTTGCTAAAATTTTTGATTTCAAAATTTAATCTCATTTACCCATTGTAACTGAAACTGAGTTAATGTTGATTTTGATTTCTTCCTTGTAACAGCCATATCAGAAACAAATACGAAATTATTACTGTAATAATTTCGTGATTATGGTTGATTGGTAGTTTCGATTCAAGGCAGCTATAAAATGGAGTCTTCACAAACCATTTTACACACCAATTTTCCTGCAACTTCTCTCACTCTCTCTTTGCTGCATATTGTTCAATCTTCATTTAGCCTCCTTGCATACAGCATCGTGGTGATACTGTCTAGGCACACTGCCAATTCGTCGGAAACTTTAGGTGCAAAGTGCTCCCGATCCGTACGTTCTATCCTGGGAGACTCGCGTTCAAGGCAGCCTCAAGCACTATTGGTGAGGGGACGAATAAGTCTTAAGGAGACTGATTCATCATGGCTCGTGCACAACCGATTTGTTGCTGCCATCTTATTTCTTCATTTCCAGTTTATATATAGTTCTGTTACAGTTTATATTTTTTGTTCTGTAATTTTATTTGTAATTTATTTTCTTCTGTAATTGCAACTTTGCTAACAATCCTTACATTCAATTTTCGCTTTGAAAAAGAACAATAAAAAATATTCTTGTGATCTTTATTTTTCGTATTATGATATTATTTTGATCCCTAACTATTACAATTCTTTATATGATAAATGTAATTTTATTTTCAAGCAATTCCACTTTCTTCAAAAAAAAAAAAAAATCAAATTTATTATAATTATGCAATTAGCCTAGTATAAATATGTCACCTCAAATTTAATCCTTGCCACTTTATTAGCTCCCACAGTACCGTATTCTTTAAGAATGTCCTATTCCTAGTAAAAACTCGACATTATTGGAAACCCTATTCTTTAAAATTCAGATACTTACTAATACTAATAAAATGAGTGGACATTTTTATATACTTTCTCTTTCTCTGTCCAGCTACAATTTTTTCGGTTACTAATAAAATGAGTGGATATTTTTATATACTTTCTCTGTCCAGCTACAATCTTTTCAGTTATCGTTTGCAGAAGAATTAAGAAAAAGTGTAGTAAAGTAGGTGTTGTGAATATGACCACGTTCGATTGCTTATCCACCTAATTGTATTCTACGCTCACCACCGCTTCTTCTTCTTTTCAAATTGTCTAAATTTCCAAAACAATTGTTCGCGCTTCCAAAATTGTCTGCAGCCAAATGCTAGCGTCCGCTTATATAATTGTTGCCTCTTTTTCAGTATCACCATATCTGAGATTTTTTGTTGTTACATTTGTTGAAGATGTTATTTATAATGCATAATATTGAGATATATAATTGCTTTTATGTCACAGAGCAACCCATCGTTTCATTTTGAGCTAATAGCATGGTATCCCAAAGGCCAAGGCTTTTAAAGCAACTTTTCATTTTCTTATCATTATTACTTTTAATTTTTTATTCAATGTACCAGAATGAAATACTTATATTTAACATTCTATTTTTAGCAACATTTTGGGGGAAAAATTGTGTCTTTCTTCATTTAGAAACTATTTTGTTTTTATATATATATAGATATCTTTTTATTTAAATGATTTACTCGTCATCCTTGCATTCAATTTTCGCCTTGAAAAAGAACAATAAAAAATATTCTTGTGATCTTCTTTATTTTTCGTATTATAATATTATTTTGATCCCTAACTATTACAATTCTTTATATGATAAATGTAATTTTATTTCCAAGCAATTCCACTTTCTTCAAAAAAAAATAAAAAAAAATCAATTCTATTATAATTATGCAATTAGCCTAGTATAAATATGGCACCTCAAATTTAATCCTTGCCACTTTATTAGCTCCCACAGTACCGTATTCTTTAAGAATGTCCTATTCCTAGTAAAAACTCGACATTATTGGAAACTCTATTCTTTAAAATTCACATACTTACTAGTATTTATCTATTTTTATTAATTTATCCGCATGAAATTGTTTTTCAGCATCTTTTAAAAGGTGTTATATATACTATTACTAATAAAATGAGTGGACATTTTTATATACTCCCTCCCTCCCAAAATGTTTGTCCCATTTGACTTTTTTGTTGAACTTTGACCACAAATATATGATAATTTAATTATGTTCATGAAATTCTAAAAATTCCTATTGATTCACCATTAATAATATTATCAACAACAACTTTAGAATTTCATGAACATGATTAATCTCTCATAAATTTGTGATCAAAATTCAACAAAAAAATCAAATAGTACAAACATTTTGGGACGGAGGGAGTACTTTTTTCTCTGTCCTGCTACAATCTTTTTAGTTACTGTTTGCACAAGAATTAAGAAAAAGTGTAGTAGAGTAGATGTTGTGAATATAAAAAGTGGGATATGAGAGAGAAGGTGCAGTATGAAATAATACTTGAATTGTTGTTGTGAGTATGATATATGAGTCTCATTAATATAAAAAAGTAATAAAACATTTTCATTTTAGAAAATGTATAGTTTGTAATGGGACGTCCAACAAAGAAAGTGTATAGAGGGACGGAGGGAGTACTTATTTCAATTAGCAATATGGAAATTGGGTTGATATCCCAAAACCGAAAGCTCAAGCAAATTGAATTTAAAGATGTCCAAAACCCTATTCATTTTTGTCATTTAAAAAAATGAGACACGACTCTTTTCTTTGGTGGTACTGAGGGAGTATTGAAGAAAGACATGCTTGACGAAGAAAGACACGCTTGACAGTGTCCTAAAATAATTGTCCCTACTCTCATCTTCATCTAATACAGTGGATTCATTTAATAAAAAGATCATCCTATTAATTCAGGAGGCTAGTAGATTCATCCAATATAATGACCTTTAAGTTTCCATTCTTTTTTTAAGTTTTCATTCTTTTTTCATGTGGGATGAAATCAAACCAAGTTACAACAGTATGTTCCTCTTATATTCAATTGATTTTAAGATCTAACTTCATACTTAATCATTATTTTAAAGAAAGCTCTTTACATGCGGAGCCCAACGGCCCACGATGTTTTAGCTTCGCATCACCCGGATCAAAGAATAATATTCTAGTTTCGCGTCATCTTAACCAAAAAGTCCACGTCTTAAACTCAGAAATTGGCTACGCATGAGGGCAGGGGCGGAGCTAGGGGGGGCATGGGGGGGCACTCGCCCCCCCAGCGGCGGAAATGCAGTGGAAAAAATTTTTTTTTGCCCCCCCCCCATATTTTTTTTTATGTATGTATATATATAATTAACTTCAAAATTAACACCAATGAGTGGTGCGGTTCAGAGGTAGAAGGGGTGAAGTTAAAGCCTTTGGTGTTTCCTTTCAAATCCATGTTCGAGCCCTGCTACCTACATTTTCAATTAATTTTATTTGTCCTCCTTCTTTGCTATTCTCTTTTTCTCTCCATCCATTTCTTTTTCTTAACAGTTTTGTTTTTCTCTTTCTCCTAATTTCCTCACATTTTTTCAATCTTAATTAATTAGTTAGGCTTTTCCCATTTCTTAATTCTTTACATTTTTAACTAAAATACATTGTATTTCATGAATCCGACCTATTTTTTACTTGTCCGACCCGAATTTTTTTTTCCGGGGGCGCTGCCCCCGAACCCCCGTGAAATCTTGCCCCCCCCGGGGCAATTCCTGGCTCCGCCCCTGCATGAGGGGAAGCATTTATCCCACATTGGGAATAAACAAATCTCCTCTTAGGACAACTCCAATGGTGGGTATCAAATTAATACCCACCTCAAAGAGCTAACATCTCCAATGCAAAAATATTTAGGTGCCAAATTTAGAAAAGGAGTTAAGCAGGTACCCAATTCGGTACCTTGCTTAACTCTTGCTGAGTTAAGCAGGTACCAAATTTGGGCTGACACATGTAGAAAGCCAGCTCTGATAGATATTATTCTACATCAAGAATAAATGATATTTGTCTATAACATATAAGGATACTGAGCTACTTCCATTAATACCAATTGATTTTAAGGTGGAATTCCAGACTTTATTATGGTATCAGAGCTCATGATTTGGCAATGTCAAAGGTTTAAATCTTCCCCCTTACATTTATCCTAAAAATAAATAAATTTTAAAGAGTATGTGTTAGCCCAATTGCACCCATATACAAATTCATGTGTACACGTAATAGAGTATTGATAACTAATCATGATATACATTGTGAGTGACTTTTTTATAACCTTAAGGTTTTATAGAAGTTGTTTACTTAACTAAGGCTTCGTTTGTTTGGGGAAAAATATTTTTCGGAAAACGTTTTCCTCATTTTTCGGTGTTTGGTAAGCACTGAAAAATAGAGAAAGTGTTTTTCGGAAAATATTTTCCCCACTTTTCTAAGTAAAATGACTTACGAATTTTTTCTAAGTAAAATATTTTTCAAAAAATAGTAACACCCTCACACACACACACCTAACTTTTCATGCACCCCCACGTTACCCACCCCTACCCATCCCCTCATAAAAGAATTATTTATATTAAAATTATTTTTTACAATTCTCCCCCACCCCCTCATCACCACCACCACCACCTCCACCATCACCCCGTCGAGTAAAAAAAAATTAATCATTTTAAATTTATTTTTAACAATTCCCTACAACCACCTCAAGGTCTAAAAATATTATTTTTATTCATTTTAAAATTATATTTTAACAACTCACCCACTCCTAAGCAATATTTTTTTATTCATATTAAATTATTTTTTAACAACCCTCACCACCCCCACCCCCACCCACCCACCAACCACCAATCCCCCTCCCACGATCAAACTTTTTTACTCATAATTAAATTAATTTTTTTTTTTAACAACTCTCCCCCAACCCCACTCCCCTCGGCTACCAACCCTACCCCACCCCACACCCTACTCTATCACCACCCTAACCTACCATCATCTTACCCTTTATATTTTCCCCACCACTCTATCATACCCCTACCCTACACCCACCCATCTCACCCCTACTAATCTCCACCTCCTACCTTACCACCCCACCTCTATCACCCTATCCCACCCTATCTCTTTCAACTTATCTCAAATTATATTTTTATCGAAAATTATTTTCCTTTAATTTATTAAAAACATGAAAATATTTTTTGGAAAACATTTTCCTTACTAAACAACCGAAAACATGTTTATCTCATTTTTCAAAAAATATTTTACGAAAAATCATTTTTCGAAAATCGTTTTACGCGAGAGAAATAAACGGAGGAGGAGCATAAGATATATTCAATCATTCAAAAACCGTAAATTATTATTCCTTAGTGAAGAAATTATTTCCGTCTCCTTTCATTCATTCATAAAGTTACATTATATAAAAATACAAAACTCCTCAATTCTATCCTATCATTATGGTAACAATATTATTCTAATCACTAATCTTGATCCTAAAAATATGGAGGAGATACATAGAAATATATACGCAATATTATCCTAATATAACACCTAGTCTAATATTCTAACATACCCCCTCAGTCGAAGCGAGAGGTTGACGGACACTGAGACTGTCTCGAAAATCTTCAAACAAAACCTAAGGAAGACCCTTTGTAAAAATATCGGCAATCTGATGACGGAAAGGGATATGAACCACACGAACATCACCGCGAGCCACCTTCTCTCGAACAAAATGAATATATGTGCTTCGTTCATTGGTGTTGAACAGGATTACCCGCAAGGTAGATTGCACTCACATTATCACAATATACGAGGGTGGCCTTCTTGATAGGACAATGAAGCTCAAGAAGGAGATTGCGGAGCCAGCAAGACTCAGAAACGACATTTGCCACACCCCGATATTCTGCTTCTGCACTTGACCGAGAAATCGTAGGTTGACGTTTGGCGGACTAAGACACCAAATTATCACCTAAAAACATGCAGTAACCAGATGTGGAACGCCGTGTATCCGGGCAACCAGCCCAGTCCGCATCGGTATATGAAACCAATGAACTAGTATCAGATGGATAGAGAAATAACCCATACTGGAGGGTGCCACTAACATACCGAATAACTCTCTTAAGAGCATTCAAATGCTCCATTCTCGGATCATGCATATATAAGCAAACTTGCTGCACTGCGTATGTGATATCTAGTCGAGTAAAAGTAAGATATTGCAACGCACCTGCTAAGCTTCTATATAAAAATGGATCCGGAGCCGGAGGACTCGTAGCAGCACCTAATTTGGGTTTTGTGTCAACTGGGGTAGCCGAGGGTCGACAAGAAGACATACCGGCCCGTTCAACTATTTCAGCCGCATACTTACGCTGTGAGAGAAACAAGGAACCCGGATGGCGTGTGACCGCGATACCCAAAAAATAACTCAACTATCCAAGGTCCTTTGTAACGACCCTAACCCTAGGCACTAATTTAACATCATATTGTGTGCTTTTAATATCATTGTTAATATTGTGTGTTCATTTTATATCTTAGGTTACTTATATTAGGATGAGATAATTGAGAAAATTTAATAAAGTCTATGGAGAAAGTATAATAATTGACAATAAATAAAATGTGAGTAGTTAGGCTTTAGTTTGTGTAGGGGGAAAGAAATAAATGTTGAAAACCTTTAAAGTGTGGTATGGGGGACCATACTTTTGTTTTGACTTTCCCCTCCTTTCCCCTCCATATCCGGCCCCCCCCCCCCCCTTCTCCTTTACCAATTATATACTCAACCTCCCTCCATCATCCTCCTCATTATACTCTTTCACTTTCTCTCTCAACCTTCCATGGAAACCCATTTGGGAGCACACCTCTTCTCAAGCCCTACCAAGTTCAATTCTTCATCATTTTTCAATCCGGGAGCACCTTTGAAATCGGGACATCTAGAGGAGTTTTTCAAGCTCAAGAAATCCGTAATCCGTCTCCTATTTCAAAGTAAGTTATTATGACCTTTCCTTCTATGAATGCTCATGAACTAGCTAATGTTGTTCTTGTGATGATAATGGTTGTTTATTGCCTTAGAACTCTTTTGGACTTGAGGATGTGATAAATGACATAGAAGGATGTTATGATTCTTAGAAGTTGATTGATTGAAAGAAATGGGTGGAGTTAGATTTAGAATGTTAAATCTTGAAAATGGTAGTAAATTGGGTGGAAAATCAAGTGGTAATAAATCTAGGTTTAGATCACTTTGAGTTTAAATGAAATAAAATGAGGCTTTTGTTCTTAGAAGTTGATTTAGAATGAAAGAAATGGGTTGAGTTAATTTTAGAGGATTTACTTGAAATGAGTTGATAAAATGGGTTGGAAATCTTGTGGAAAATAATCTAGAATTATGTTATTTTGGTTTAAAGGATTTAGAATGAGTTTGTAAAATTTGAAAATTCTTTTGGGTGATTATTAAAGTAGGAAGATGTAAAAAGGGAAAGAAGAACCTAAGTAAACAAAGGTTTGGAAATAGAGCTTCTTTGGGTGGGGTCTTGGGCGGTCGCCCAAGTGGTGATGAGCGGCCGCCCATCTTGACAGAAGTTAGGATGCCTAGAAATCCCTCTTGGGCGGTCGCCCCGAGGTTATGGCGGTCGCCCATGTTGGCGAGAATTGGCCTAGTTTCCTGTTTATTTGAATTTTCACTAGTAACCTCCTAGCATGATCCTTAACCGATATAAAGTTTGGAACCTAACCTTTTCGGATATGAATTAATCCTTTTAACCTAAGTTATACTTAGAGCAATTGTATCACTTAATGGCACCTTAATTGGGTTTAAATGAAAATATGGAGGCACTCTATCTTCGACTTAGAAATCATTTGACAGTTTATTAAAGGTGACTCCAACTTGGTAGAATTAACTTGGATCCTTATAGAGATCATATATTGTCGTATAATGACTAAGTAAGATAGGTTGATGATATTTCATTATCTTACTTGAGTACATATTCATGGATTGGATTATGCTTAGTGTATTACATAAATGCTGCACTCTGATTATTGTTGAACATGAGTATATTTTACCATGTGGCTATATTGCTTAATTATGCAAAGTGTGTTAAAGAAATGTTGCACTATGATGTTGATTGAGCATGAGTATATTTTACCATGTTGCTATGTTGTTTATCCCCTTTGTGGATTTATTCAAGTATCTATTATGTGCTTGAACGTGTTGATATTCGGAGGTATAATGGAATTCAATCAATTACTGATTTGTTCTATAAGTGATTGAAGGTTCATTATACCTGGGACCGTCCCTCTCTGTGGCCACAGGAGGGGGCGTGCAAGCTACTGTATTGAGCAATAAGGAGCCTTTACATACTGCTGCGATTTGGTGTACCGGTGGAATGCTCTGTATGAAGCCAACGGCTTTACAGTAGCGATGATATTATATGATACTCTGAATAAGGGTCATATAAGTATCCTATTTTCTTATATGGATCTCTGGGGTATGAGACCTATAAGCGGTGAATGTGCATGGGGGCAATTCACCAAAGAGTGGAGTTTTACTCCCACGTTGTACGACTTATTGTTCAGACGGGAAAAGGTAAAATGAGGTAACGTAAGGTGTTTACCGCTTTCATAATGTGTTATGTGCTACCATGCTATGTGATGCATCTTACTTGGCATATTGCTGCATTCATAATAGCTTGCTGAGATTTATTCTCACCCCTCTCCCTTTACTGTTTTAGATTCCGAGACAGGTGGACCGGCCAAGTAAGGGCGGTGAGGAGTTTGGAGGTTATATTTTGGGATTGGTCGGGTTTGATTAGATTGGTATAGAAAGTGTACTTTGGTATAAATTATTTACGGAAATTGTATTATTAAATCTTCATTTATTGTTATAACCGATGCCTTTTTGTAACTAAACAGTTTCGTACTTTCTAAGTTAGTCAACTATTTCTCCATTGTGAAAAAGTGTAGACTTATTTTGAAAATGGTTATAATACTTATATTTATTTTGAAAGTTTAAATAAAGAGTTTAAAAGTTTTTGATATTTGGGTTAGTTTGAGGACGCTCCAGCTTGGGACACGTGTAGGTTCCGGGTCGGGGTCCTCACATCCTTCATAGCGAATTCTGAACTCAAGTGTGACATAACAACTCTTCGGAGAGAATCAGATGAAGCTGTCAAGATAATATCGTCCACATACAATAATATATACACAATATCATTACCATGACAATAAATAAATAATGAGTGGTCCATCTTGCTATGAACGAAGCCAATGGATGCAACAAAAAATGCGAATCTTTGGTACCAAGCCCGTGGGGCCTGCTTAAGGCCATACAAAGTTTTCTTAAGTAAACACACATGATTAGAAAACTTCCTGTCCCAAAAACCCAAGGGTTGATGCATGTATACCGTTTCATTGAGAGTGCCATGTAGAAACGCATTCTTTACATCCAACTGATGAATGGGCCATTTTTTTGGACAAGGATAAACTGAGAACCGTCCTTATAGTTGCCGGTTTAACAACATGACTAAAAGTCTCCCCACAATCAATTCCAACCTGTTGAGTTTTGCCATCCCCAACAAGCCTCGCCTTATGCCGTTCAAAAGAGACGTCCGACCTATGCTTATGAGTAAATATCCACATAGAGCAAATTACATTAACATTAGGGGGACGGGGTACCAAATCCCAAGTTCTATTTGCAATTAAAGCATCAAATTCATCATTCATGGCCATCTTCCAATTAGAATCATTTAAAGCCGACACCGGGTTACGAGGCAAAGGAGATTTAGACACGGTAGAATTAAGATTAAATATTTGTTTGGGTTTAAAAATGCCGTGTTTACTCCTCGTAACCGGACCTACAGATTGAACAGGAGAAATGGGCTGAATGGGTGGATTTTGCTGGATTGGCTGATGTATGGAATTTGTGGCTACAGCTGGAATGGGAGACGGGCCAAGAGGACTTGGGCCAGAGGCCGGCGAAACTGGTCAATAGGAATAGTGGCCGGATCACCTGAAGTATGGGCCGCAGATTGTGTAGAAGGCCCAGATTGATTTGGGCTAGTGGTATGACTTAGTAACTGGTCCAGAATATAAGGATGTGGGCCTGTTTGAAGGAAGTCATAAGAAGAAGAAGTGGGCTTATGTAAATCTGCAAGTGGAAACTTTGTTTCATCGAAAATTACATGCCTATTGATTATGATTTTCTTCGAGGATAAATCATAACATTTATAACCGCGATGGTTAGTGGGATATCCGAGGAAGACACAAGGAGTGGAGCGTGCTTGAAGTTTGTTGATGGTGGAGGAGGAAAATAGAGGGTAACAAAGACAACCAAACACGCGCAAATGGGAGTAAGAGGGATCCCGTTTGTAAAGAATTTGAAGTGGGGATTGGAAATTTGTAATTTTGTGAGGGATTATATTCAACAAATATGTGGCTATCTGTAAGGCATGGTGCCAAAATGAAGGAGGTAATGAAGCATGCACTAATAATGTCCGAACAATATTGTTTATAGAACGAATTGTCCGCTCCGCTTTTCCATTTTGTGAAGAAGTGTATGGGCAAGAGAAACGGAGAGATAATCCATGACTTTTACAAAAATTCCAAAATTGAGTATTATCAAATTCCTTACCATTGTCACTTTGGAAAGTTTTAATCTCACGCTCAAATTGAGTACAAATGAAATTTCTGAATCCTAAAAATTTGGAGAATACTTCGGATTTATTAGACAAAGGAAAAGTCCATAAGAAATTTGAGTAATCATCCAATAAAAGAAAATAATAACGATGTCCCATTGAGCTTAAAGTCGGAGAGGTCCATAGATCACTATGGACAATGTCAAAAGGAAAAATAGTACTAGAATTCGAAGAAACAAAAGGTAATCTAACGTGCTTCCCTAAAGAGCACGCATGGCATACATGAGATAACTTAGTATGACCACATGCGATCATTTTATTTTTCCTAAGAGAATCTAAAATAGGAGCTCCCGGATGACCCAATCTCTCGTGCCATCTAGAAGAAGAAACATCAGCAAAAGCAAAAGACTTGTTGGAAGTGGTGTTGATTGGATAAAGATCCCCCTTTCTCTGACATCTCATTAGGCGCCTCCCCGTCCGAAAATCCTTCACAGAAAACCCAAGAGAGTCAAACTCGACAGTCACGGAGTTATCAGAAGTAAATTTTCGAACGGAAACTAAATTCTTAACTATCTTAGGAACATGGAGAACGTTTTTTAAAACGAGAGGTGGATTAGGAGGATGCAAAACAATGTGACCGACCCATTTTACTGGAATCGAATGGCCATTTCCAACAATGATATTATTATTGATGCTTGAATTGAAATAGGATTTGAGATTACCTGATGAAGAAGACATATGATTTGTAGCCCCGGTGTCCATGAACCAACTGGCCTCCGGAGGAGCGAGATTCATAGTATGCATGGCTTGATCTATATCAGTTGGAGAAGAGTGAACAGAGGCTGCATATGCTTGATGGGGCCTAGAACCAAGGACACCCGGCTGAGGACGGGATTGAGGTTGGTTGGGCCTTGCCTATGGACCATTCGTGGTAGGATAGGGGCAGGGAGGAATGGCCCATGGCCAGGACCAGCTGTTGTTCCAGTTTGGCTGTCCAATCGAGCCATAAGGTGCCGGCCAAGAGGTTGTTGAAGCCGCAGTCTGCCCATTGCTGCGACCACCATTACCAGAAAATTGACCGCCCTTATTTCCCCCTTTATTGTTCTTCCCACGATCTGAGCCTCCACCCTTATTGTTGTTGCGATTCTGATTCTTTGTACCCCCTGAAGACGAAGTACCAGATCCAGTTGCAGCTGATGAAGACAAAACAGGATTAGCACGAGCCACCAACGCCGTCCCAGTCACAGCCTTTTTAGCCAACCCAGCTTCCTCGAGTGTAACCATGGATCTTGCCTTAGTAAAAGATGGCAATGGGTTGCTCTGGTGGAGAAGAGTAGCCACTATAAGCATCCGAAAGTCCTGCCACCATTTGGAAACCGATCATTGGAAACGGGCGATCCAACGTTCTTCAACTGATCCGCCAACTGCTTTAGCTGTTGACAGTAATTTGAGGCCGAAGAGAAATCCTCCATAACAGTGTGTGAGAAATCCTGCTCTAGAGCCACCGCTCTAGAGCTTTTATTGTCTTGGAACAGGTTACGCAAGTGATCCCACGCAGCCATCGCTGTGCAACCAGGTTCCAGTATGGTTGTGAGGAGATCTGTGGAGATAGTGGAATATATCCACCCCAAAACAACCGCATCAAGAGTGGACCAAAGATCAATCTCCTCGTCTGTGGTAGGCTCTTGAGCTTTCTCAGAGGGGATGATATGATCAATAACCTTCGTGGCACGAGCGTGAACCCTAAACAGCTCGGACCATGTTGGATAATGACCATTCTCTACATCAAGAACAATGGCTATGTTGTTCTTGATGTTTGAGACGGAAAAAGCGGGATGAAAAGAGGATTTAGAGGAAGCAGACATGGCGGCAGTCAAGAAAAGAAGAGAAGAAATAGGGTTTTTGCAGCGGAGGGAAAAGAGAGAGGGATCGTCAAACCCGGTCTCTTGATACCATGAAGAAATTATTTCCGTCTCCTTTCATTCATTCATAAAGTTACATTATATACAAATACAAAACTCCTCAATTCTATCCTATCATTATGGTAACAATATTATTCTAATCACTAATCTTGATCCTAAAAATATGGAGGAGATACATAGAAATATATACACAATATTATCCTAATATAACACCTAGTCTAATATTCTAACACTTAGTTACAAAGTATAGAATGGCCCATGAGTACCTTAAATGTTACACTTGAACATAAACAACGGAATGCCCCCATTAGTACTGATGATGGGTTTATATTATTGTTGATTCTGAGTTAACTGAGATCATGACGGGATAAATAGAAGAGATTATAGACATTAAAAGTGATCGTTTCCGAATTTATAGCTTTCGATACTTATCATGCTTGGGTCGTCAATGGCATGTTGGTCGTAAGTCGGACAAGTCATGCCCGTCATAACCATGTATGGTCGACATTGATGTGAGTCTAGTGTTAGACCGATTCTGTGAGATACTAAGAGTAAATCGAGCAAGGATAGATCGGCCCAAGCCCCTTATATCACTTAATCTCTTGTAAGATTGGATGGGTCAGACCCAGAGGTTTTCATCAACCCAAATGGCCGTACTCAGTTTATGCCCAAGTACCTTAAACACTTGAACATGAATAGTGGAATTACCCCATGAGCCGCCATAGTTTAAAAAACTAGATCGCTCAATATTTACTCTGCTATTCTAACAAAGCATACAAGAAATAAATCAAAATTCATCTTCGGCCTTGTCAACGAGAAGAAACTCCACAGTGCAATGGAGAAGAGAAAAGATTTTCTTCATGAAGAAACGCGTATTTCACTCAGAAAATAATGTCATACAAGCTTATAATACAGTTACATAAAAACACTTAACTTGAAAGTAGTTCTTCTTATGTCGGTCTGAGTTGAAAAGACACTCAGAAAATAATGTCATACAAGCTTATAGTACAGTTACATAAAAACACTTAACAGAAAGTAGTTCTTCTTATGTCGGTCAGAGTTGAAAAGACGATCAAACCTGCATTGGGATGCTCTTTAATAATCTGATGGGAAACAGGTCACTTCAAGAGTGAGCTTTCCACTCCGCTATCCCTGTTCTCCAAGTATTCATTGTGGTTGACCGGGTAAAGATCTACACCAGATGTAGAACTGGCAAACAATGACCCCTCCTCGATCGACATACTCTGGACCTGGCTACCAGTTGTGGATGTTACTTGACTGAATTGTGGGTCTTTTTTCATTTCTTTGGTTGAGAGGCTCGACAGAGTTCGGTCTAAAACAAATTCTTGGCTTATGTTTCTTCCTTCGAGCATGCTAACTACTGACGACATCATAGGCCTATCTTCTGGCAATATATTTGTGCAGAAGAGAGCTACATTAATCACCACCATCACCTCTTCCTCATTGTATTCCTTTCCCAACCTTGGATCTACTAGCTCCATCAAATTCCCCTTCTCCTTTAACTCCAGAGCCTAAAGAAACAAAATAATACTCCCTCAGTTTCATTTATATTGACCATATTTCCGTTTTTAGTTGTGCCAATTTTTTCGGCGTCTTAGGAAATCAATGCAATAAAATGAGTTACTTTTTGATTATATCCCTAATTGAATGTCCAAATTTCAATTTAAGGGATGCAAAAAATAAACAAAGCAATCATTATGATTTCTTAAACAAAGAGATTTTGTAAATTGACCAATATAAATGAGACATAGAGAGTAATAATAATACTCATAATAGTAATTAGTATCTCAAAGGCCAAGAGTGCATAGCCAGGAAATAGGAGTTACCTTATCAAGAAGAATAAAACGATTTTGCTTCGTCCTGTCAACAGAGTTAGCCATGCCACTCACGATTTCCAATGCAACAACCCCATAACTATAGACATCTGCTTTATCAGTTAGGTAACCTCGCAATGCATATTCGGGCGCCATATATCCACTGAAATAATAACACCCATGAAAAAAGAAAAACTCCTTTACGATTTTCTGGTCGTAAAAACTTTCTACAATTACAGTTTGCAGAATTTTTTCTTCATTTATGTAACCAAGGATCAGAACGTGCGGTAATGCTAACTCCAAGTGAAGTGGATGGAAGTATAAATGGCAATGAAAAAAATAAACCTTTTGACAGGATTATAAATAGAATAGCTACTCACTAAGTTCCAGCTATTCGAGTGCTGATGTGGGTATTCTCCTCTTCATCAAGTTTGGCCAAACCAAAGTCAGAAATCTTGGGGGTCAGATTCTTATCAAGCAGCACATTGCTTGTCTTGATGTCTCTGTGAACAACCTTAATTCTTGATTCTTCATGAAGGTAAGTCAGGCCTCTTGCAACACCAATGCAAATGTTGTACCTCGTTGGCCAATCCAATTGCAATTGGTATTCTTCGGGACCTCCATATAATGAAAAGCACATAAAATAAGAGTGAGCCAAATCATAACTCCTAATCCAAAGTCACCCGTCTGAAAAGATTATATGCTAAAAAGGCAGTTTAGTAAATAATAAGGTCAAAGTTACCAAACAAGGCACGAGCAAGGCTGTTATTTTCCAAATATTCATACACGAGCAACAACTGATTTCCTTCAGTACAACATCCGTGCAGCTTCACAAGGTGCGGATGTTGCAGAGCAGAGATCATTCCTATTTCATTCACAAACTCACGATTTCCTTGCTTCGATTTTGAGGAAAGCTGCTTCACTGCAACTGTGGTGCCATCTGATAATAATCCCTTCATTAAAGACAAATATTAAGATCTAACTCATTAGAGGAATGTTGGCAATTATTCCATGTCTATAGCAAACAGCTGCATAATGAAATCTTTAGTTTACCTTGTAAACAGAACCAAAACCACCTGACCCAATTATATTAGCTGCATCAAAATTGTTCGTTGCAGCTTTAATTTGGCTTAGAGCAAACGAGGCAGTGTTCAGGTCTGTACCCTTCAGCCCTGTCAAATTGCATTCGACAAACATGAAAATAGCACTTGAGAGTGAGAATTACGATATTCCCTTTGATATGATTGTCTTGAGGTCGATTGGTTCAGCTAATGAATACCTCGTTTTTTGTTAAATAGTAAGCCTGTCCAACAAAGGATTCCTAGAATCAGGACGATAGCAAATGCACCCCCAGCCACAGCCCCCACAATGGTGCCAACAGATGCCCTCTTCCGTTTCTTCGGTGCAATTCCAATGTCTATTGGAGGATGTAAGTCTGAATGTACAAAAAAGACGAAAAATAACGATTAGATTCAACAATTGAGGTGGAGAAATAAGCAAGCAGAATCTTTTGACCTTGAGATGTACTTTGAATGTTCCACTTCATGTTTATAACACTAACATAATGTTTTTATAGATGTAACGATTTTATTGGTGTTTTTAATTAGAGTGTAGCGAGTACAACGCAACCAATATAATATCGCCAACTCATTTTATGAATTTCTTTTGTGCCTCTAGCATTGCTTTTAATATATTTGGACCAATGATTGTAAATGTTTATGGGTTAAGACTATTTGGGTGAGTTTGCTGAAACCCCTATAGAAGCTGCTGAGGATTTGCAACGAAGTGGAGTTGATATGGATGTGGACGTTCATGATTTGGATGCTCCTGAGGTAGGACTTGATGACATAGGTTCTTCGGTTATCACTCAAGATAAGCTTCTTAAGAAAAAAGGAACACCCGAGCCTAGAAAACGTAAGAGGGTGAATGAAGAAATTGCCAAGAAAATGAACAAGAATTTGGAACAATGCTCATCAGCAATGAGTCAAGTTGCAACCCATTTAGGAGATATGGTAGCTAAAATGGGTCATGAGAAGGATTCGATCCATAAGCGGGAGGAACTTGACAAAATGATTAAGCCTTTGGGGTTGCCTCTTATGAATCGGGTGCGAGTTGCTGGATTATTGTCTTTGAAGCCTCAACTCCTTGATTATTTTTGTGGTTTGAAAGATGATGAGGCACGTCTCGAAATGGTGGATGCAATTCTTGATGGTACTTTTGGATAAATTCATCTCAGCTTCTTGTCCCAATTAGTTGGGTGCCTTCTTGAATTATTAAGTATTTTTTATGATTGTTGAAACTTATCAATTTTTTATATTTTAGCTTTGGATTTTTGGATTTAATTTTGAACTTCAATATGATTTATTTTTACAACATGAATGCTTATGTTAAGTTATGGCATAATAAATTAGGGGTATTTTTGGAAAATAAAAAATAATACTGTATAAATTTATTTCTTACCAAACATTAGATTATGTTAATGTGGGATTAAAGTTTTTAATCCTGATTGTACCAAACGCAAGATTACTGCAAAGCTAAGGATTATTAGTACCAAGGATTATTAATGAGGGTATTAATAATCCCCTCATTAATAATACTCCTAATCCTTATCCAGCAACCAAACGAGCCCTAAATGTTTATGGGTTAAGACTATTTGGGCCAATTAAGAGATAATATATTTGGGTTAGTATATATTAGTATGAGATGATTGATTGGGCCAATAGAAACGAAATAAGTTCGAAAATATTATTTGGGCTTGAGTTACATAGAGGCTAATTGGTAAATTGAAATTACTATAAATATTACCCTAAACCTAAGGCAGTCACAAAGAAAGAAATTGACTGCAAATAGAGGAGAAGAGGCTGCGGTGAAGTTAGAAGAACTTAGGGGCAAAGAAGGCCGACAGTCGGACAAAGAGAACGTCATTTAGGTAATATTTTCTTGTCTTTGTTGTTGTAGTTGTAGTTGTACTTTGGTCCGTGTGTAAGAGAGAACAAAATTGATGTAGGAGGAACAGAGGGAGAAGGAGGAACAGAGGAAGAACCTGCAACTCAGGCAAGCGCCCCACACGACACCAGGCGGCCGCCGTGGCTTCAACGGTGGTGTTTCTTCTGGCAACCAGGCGAGCGCCTCATCCCTATCCAAGCGGGCGCCTCAAGGTGGAACTCAGCACGGCAATTGTTACTGGAGGGGAGGCGGGCGTTTGAGCCATTCCCAGGCGGACGCCTCACGACGGAAGGAGCAACCCATCAGCCTCTGTTTTCCAGGCGAGCGCCTGATGACCTTCCTGGCGGGCGCCTCATTTGACGGGAGTACTTCTGGTGTTTGCGTTTGATTTTATTATTTCTGTTTTAAAGTTAATTTAAGGAGGGTATTTTAGTCTTTGTTTGTTATTTCGTTTTAGGGTTATTGTTAGGATTTTGAGAGAGTATTTAAACACTTTATTGGCTTTGTTAAATTTAGTTTTTTGATTGATTAATTTGAAGAGTTTTCTCTTTATTTTTCTGGTGGATTTCAGTTAATTTCTGGTGGATTCCAGTTTATTGTGTTCTAGGGTTCATCGTTTGTGAACTCTTGTGATTAGTGTGCTAATCACGAAATCTATCGCTTACGTGCTGCGTCAGTTGGTATCAGAGCAGGCTTAACCTGTCTTTCATTACTGATTCGTTATGAGGGATCAAGTAACAAGGGCAAATATCGAGGGACTAACCACCGTTATTGTTACGTTGACAACACGGGTGGAGGCGTTGGTGGCTGCTCAACAGGGACCAAACGCTCGTGCTAATCGTAACCCTGGTGGCGAGAGAGACAGGGGTATTGAACAGGGCCGACGCCCTAGGGGGGTCGAAAATAGGGATGAAGAGGATTCTAGTTCCAATTCCGATGCTGAGGTTGATAGTGATGATGAGCCGGAGCAGGGTGGTAATCGACTCCGCCAGGATTATAGGATTAAGGCTTATATTCCGTTATTCTATGAAACCATGGGAATTGAAGATTTTCTTGATTGGCAGAATGACGTTGATTGTTTCTTCGAGGTTATGGAGGTGCCTACGAATAAACAGGTAAAGATGGTTGCGATCCGATTGAAGAGTACTACTGCGGTTTGGTGGGAAAAATTTGTTGCTCAGAGACGACGACAAGGAAAAGGGCCTATTAAAACCTGGAGGAGTATGAAGCAGTTGATTTCGGAGCGGTTTCTGCCGACGGATTATGAACAGACTTTGTATAAGCTGTATCTCAATTGTGTGCAGGGTAAGAGAACGGTTGATGAATACACTACTGAATTTCAGAGGTATACAGCGCGGGTTAGGATTGAGGAGACCGAGGATCAGAAAATCTCTCGTTATATTAATGGTTTGAAGGGTTCAATACAGGACAAGATGGGTTTACATCAGGTGTGGACTTTGATGGACGCTTCCTCTCTGGCCTTGAAAGCTGAACTTATGGAGAAGTCGAGTTCGAAGGATTTTACTCCTTTTCGCAGTTTTCCTCAACACGGTAGTTCTGAAGCTGTAGCCGATAAGGACCCAACCTCGCAGGCCAAGAGTGCAGGCAGTGCTAGTAGTAGCGCAGGGAACAAGGCTTCAACACAGAAAACAGCAAATCTGTACGCCAAGCCAACAGGAAATAAGTGTTTTCGTTGTCAGAGACATGGTCACAGGTTGAACGTTTGCCCCACCCGGAGAACTGCTGCAGTTTTGCATGAGTACGACGAGGAAGAACCCGAAGTGAATGAGTATGAAGGGGTCGAATTTGCTGAAGAGGAGTCTGAGGAGAGGGTCGGGTGTGTGCTTCAACAAATACTGCTTTCTTCCAAAGACGAGGGCCAACGGAAGAATCTGTTGAGAGCACACTGTAATGTTAACAACAAGGTATGTAATTTGATTATTGATAATGGTTGTACTGAGAATCTAGTTTCGCAGAAATTGGTTGATATTTTTGGGTTAAAAACTGAACCTCATGAGAAACCTTATAGTTTGGGATGGGTGAATAAAGGTTCGAAACTCCGGGTATCACGGACTTGCAGGGTCCCTATTTCCATTGGCAAGCATTATAAGGAGAAGGTCGTTTGTGACGTTCTGAGTATGGACGTATGTCACATATTGCTTGGTCGCCCGTGGCAGTATTATGATCACGATATTACTTATCGAGGTAGGGATAATGTGTTGATGTTCACATGGGGAAAACATAAAATTGCTATAGCTCCTGTACTGCGTTTTGAGGAGAAGGTTGAGAAAGGAAAGCAGGTCATGATGTTTATACAGAACGAGAAAGATCCGACAGCAACTATTGAAGAAGCTGAGTATTTTTGTCCGATAGTGATTGAGGGGCTGTTGGGTTATGTTGGTGTGGAGATGGGGATACCGAGAGATGTTGAAGAACTTCTTCCAAGGGTTCACGAGTTGACCTCTGACGAGCGGCCTAATGAGATCCCTTCTATGAGAGACATTCCGCCTCAGATTGACAAAAGGAGGCGGAGGGGGCGATTTCCTATAGGTAATTACAACCACGTGGATGGAGTTCTTTATCATAATGGGAACTCGGGGTCGAGTTCTTTGGAAGTGGAGGAGACTGATGTAGGAGGAACAGAGGGAGAAGGAGGAACAGAGGAAGAACCTGCAACTCAGGCGAGCGCCCCACACGACACCAGGCGGCCGCCGTGGCTTCAACGGTGGTGTTTCTTCTGGCAACCAGGCGAGCGCCTCATCCCTATCCAAGCGGGCGCCTCAAGGTGGAACTCAGCACGACAATTGTTACTGGAGGGGAGGCGGGCGTTTGAGCCATTCCCAGGCGGATGCCTCACGACGGAAGGAGCAACCCATCAACCTCTGTTGTCCAGGCGAGCGCCTGATGACCTTCCCGACGGGCGCCTCATTTGATGGGAGTACTACTGGTGTTTCCGTTTGATTTTATTATTACTGTTTTAAAGTTAATTTAAGGAGGGTATTTTAGTCTTTGATTTGCTATTTCGTTTTAGGGTTTGTGTTAGGATTTTGAGAGAGTATTTAAACACTTTATTGGCTTTGTTAAACTTAGTTTTTTGATTGATTAATTTGAAGAGTTTTCTCTTTATTTTTCTGGTGGATTTCAATTAATTTCTGGTGGATTCCAGTTTATTGTGTTCTAGGGTTCATCGCTTGTGAACTCTTGTGATTAGTGCGCTAATCACGAAATCTATCGCTTCCGTGCTGCGTCAAAAACTCTTAATTTATTTGATTTTGATGTTATAGTATAAGAATGATTTGAGTGTTTGTAATATAAAAAAGGTGTAGAGACACTAAGATAAGTAATATGTCTCGAACAATTATGGCAGATGGGGCCTAGGTGCAAGGTCAATTGTGGTGGAGAAAAGAAAATAAAAGTGCAGATTAAATTTGAGAATGGATTGTGCGGAATAATTATTTAGTTAAGCTTTAATTTCATTTTCGTACTTTACCTCGAATTTCAATTCAACCACTATGCTTTGTTTTTAGCATGAAAACCACAAACGTTTTGAAAAACTATCCTTTTCAGCCACAAATTCGCGAATTAAGGCACAAATTAGCCCAGAAATAGACGCGAATTAGTCACAAATTTGTTAGTCACAAATTTGTGGCTAAAGTGATAGTTTCAGAATCTTTTGTGGTTTTCGTCCTAAAAACAAAGTATAGTGATTGAAATGAAAGTTGTAGTAAAGTATAATGGTTAGAAATGAAATTAAACCTTTAGTTAAAGATCATGGAATATTTGCTGATCCGGTTTCAGCAGTTTTGAGGTAAGGGAGACTATCTAGTATTGATTCCGTTTCAGTTTAATCACGTGATTATTTATTTAATATCCCTACTATCGTTGTGATCTATTTTATTTTATTGAAACACATTTCAATTATTCAGTCAGATTTGATAACTGCTTTGCCATTGAAATTGCTTCGTAAAGCATTGATTATATTGAAAGCATTTGAGTTTTAGTTCTAAAAACGAGATTTATTATATGTAATAGTTTTGATGTGGCTAATTATGTAACGGTCGCAGTGGAATTGGTTATTGTGTTTGTGTTGAAACGGCTCCGTTGTGAGTGCCAAATATTGTGTTGGGTCGGCTCCTTGGGTGAGCGCCAACAAGTTTGATCAGTTATTGTTATGCTACTAGACTCGAACATAATTAGTGCATTGACTATAAAGTATAATTAATTGATATCCAATTTTGATTGACTGACATTTGATTTATGAAATAGGTCTTATCAACATGTCCATATTTTTAATTTAATGGACTATGTTATTTGATAATTGTATTTCATTGGCTTCTGTGATACCGTGTACCCCTTTCTTACAAGCTCACTCCCCTCCGGTTTCAGTTTTGCAGTTGATTGTTAATCGAGATTTAAGATGGCAAAGATTGGATTTGAGCAGTTTTAGAGCATTTGGGATTATTAAAGTTTTTTGGTACCATGTTTTTTGAGATTTAAAGTTGTAATATTATATTATTGTTTATGGATATTGAGCTCGGAGAAGTTTATAGATCTTTTGAGGTTGTTAGACAATATTTTGTACAATATTTGGAGACTTTAAGTTGTAATATATTAATTTATATGAAATAATAAGCTATTGAAATTTCGGGTCGTTTCAAATGTAGCATTGCTCGAGATAAAACTGATAAATTAAGATATTTTGGCAATTCAATTTCTCTTATAAAGATGTGAGGACTCTTCGGGCATAACACCATGAGTATTTTATGAGAGATAAAAGAAGCTTCACTTACTAGAATCAACAGAAATAGCTGAAATGAGAGGACCATAAACACCTCTGTTGGGAATAGACGTTGTCCCTTTTCCCGCCCAATAGAAGCGGATATCCAAGGTAGTACTAGTTACTGACGCATTATAAACTTTTACTATTTCCTTTCCAACTCCCCCTGCTTCATCCACAATATTGAAATCCTTTTCCACCAGCACTCCCTGAAACAATTTAAACCATTATGCCCTAACTAAAGTGACTTCTGATTTTCCTTTTTATATTATAATAATGTATAAGTCTCACATATAAAGATGGGTATAAATGGAAATGCAAAATAAAACAAAGCATTTATTAAGATTTCTTAAACAAAGACCTTCCCTAGTGGCCAAAAAATTGGGACAAAGGGAGTAGTAACTTTGTATAAGATGTTAGCATACTGTGAATACCAACCTGAATGAAAATATCAAATATGCGTCTCCCAAGGCTGCTATAAGTTTTGTCATCAGCGAAAATTATCTCAGCAAAGTGAAGCCGTACGGTGTAGTTTCCGTTTACCAGACAAAACCCATAATAAGTTAGAGATAGGGGAGAAATCCGTGCATCCATGTACAGGCTGGAATTATTCATGGAAAGAATAGAAGTATTGGTATAAATATAAGAGTCACTGCTAATGCCGTCGTCTAAGAAGTGACCGGTGTTGCTAAATGCCCAGTTAGTCCCGCTATGAATGAACTGTGAAGCCTCGCCTGATACTTGATCAGCCTCATAGGTTGTTTTTCCATAATCATATTGTCTTCCACCACAATTTACATGAAAAGATGACATATCTGATACAAATCATCCAGATAGTTACATCAATAGAAGAAAGTTTAGATCCTTCTATAGGTTCAAGTTTTATATGTTCTGTTACGGTTTCCATATAAAAGAGCTCCTACTTGATTAATTCAATGCCATCCGGCAAGTGAAGTGAGCATAGTGTTAATGCAAGCCAAATAAAATATCATACCCCAAAACTAATAGGTAAAATTAAACTTACTTGTATGACAAACAGGGTTTCTCAAGCATGAAACAATTCCACTGTCACAACAATGTGAAATGAAGAAAACTGAGTTCATAGGAGGGGGAAAAAACCTCAAGTTTTCTCAAGAGAGTACAATTTAAAAAAAGTCTACGACACTAATTTTAACTATAATTGATACTACAATGGACATTCATAAGTAGAAACTTACGACGAAATGTTCTTTGAAAAGCTAGCAAACAAGTTTCTGCAGGTATCAACATCAACGACAAGGTTCAATTGGGATTGATAATATGTACTAAAAATCGATAAATCATAAAAGGAATAATTGTTGTAAGAAAGGGTGAATTTTTTTACAGCTCGCGTGGTTGACAGCTTAACTCCCTCGAGCTTTCAAATGTAAAATTGTTATATGAAAGATCACTGCACACAGAAAACAAAATAAAAGTATAATAAAAAGGTCTGCAGTTATATCCAAAATACACGAACACACACATGGATAGGATAAAAAGATTTATCGAGGGATGAATGGATGGAACATTATGTCCATGCTCCCGTCTGAGTGCATGTTGGGATTCATTTGAACCTAAGATTGAGCTTGAGAACATACTACACACCTAGACCCCATGCTAAGTTCAAAGATCTTTATTGCAACATAT
Source organism: Adenophora triphylla var. japonica (assembly GCA_022495995.1). Classification (NCBI taxonomy): domain Eukaryota; kingdom Viridiplantae; phylum Streptophyta; class Magnoliopsida; order Asterales; family Campanulaceae; genus Adenophora; species Adenophora triphylla. Next base: position 950,747 of record JAFEMH010000094.1, read on the forward strand.
TAGTTGAGTTTTCGAGTATGTGACAAAAAAGTAGATTCAAGATAAACCTTCTCAACCATATGATTTTCAAAACTAGAGAAATGACTAAGACATCATTTCATATATTTTACATCACTCAAACCATGAATGTCGTGTAGAAACTTACATGCTTTTTCCTTCCGTCAGCATCCAATCAGGCACAAGTCCCGTAAGAAAATTTCCTGTAAGATAGCTTAAGAAAACCAATATCGAAAATAAGTATGGGGTGGCTGATTTTATTCAATCCAGTAGCACCATTATGATGCCAGTTGCGCAATGATGGTGTGATCATATCAGAATCTCATTATGATAGATGACAAAACTTATTTAAGCCCAAATATATTAACCACTATATAAGTGATTTTTTTGGATAAATTCTGGAAAAAATCGAAGACTTTCTGTCTACATGGTAATAAAACAAAATAATGTAAAATTTTCAGATAGTTCTAGCAACAACAAAGTAAGGTCCATGCTTTTGAAATTTTACTTTTGCCACTCTCTAAGTGAATTTTTCTCCTTAATCCCTTCTTTTTCTCAATTCACATATTAAACCTCTCTCTTTCTTTCTCCCCTTCCCCCCCAATGTTTCCCCCCTCTCAACTGGCTACCTTTTTCCTTTCAATTTGATAGCTTCATCATTATTAAGCATTTAAGCCCACCCCTTCTTTGTCTGATTTCCACTCTTTATCCCTTGCTGTCCTCAAACTTCAATATTTTGATTCAAATTTCTCACTTCCTATGGTCCATGCATCATATATTGTTGCATCAGGCATGCGCCTCCAAGGAGGCAGCTTGGCCTGTGTTTGAACAAGATCCAGGCGGGCGCATGGATGCAGACGAGGTGGGCGCCTGGGCTCCAGAGGCTGATTCAGTTGCTGAAGCGGTGTGAGGCTGGCGCCTGGAAGGAGACGAGGCGGGCGCCTGGGCTGCCTTGGCTTCAGACGTTTGCGGGCTTTTTTATTCGTTTATCTTTATTAGTTGGGCTAGGGTTTGTTTTCTTAGTATATAAGGATTGTAATCCTATGTAACTATTCGGATTTTTGCACAGAATAATAAGAGTGGCAGCCGCAGTTCATAACCCCAAATTCGATCTCTTTCTCTTTCGATTCCCAATTGCTTTTGTGTTTAGTTATTGTCAATTGCTTCCGCTGCATTGCACAACATATATGATGCGGGAAAGAACCACACCTTGATATCATTAAGATTCACTGTTGGTGGAGTTGGTTTTCGGTTCAAGAAACTATTGAAAAGATTAGTTTGATATTGGAGTCTAAAATAATAAATACCAGAAGTTTAGGTCCGCTTCACAGACAATCCGGTAATTATACATAATTTTCCAGCAGCTGTATTACATATCCCCGGAAAGATCTCCGAGTCTAGTTTGCAACGCACTTTTCGGATCGCCTTTTGGATTTTTCTAGAATAAGTTAGGACCATTTTACCAAGGGCTACGCACATGGACATGTACATCCGAATTTGGCCAAGACTGTTGGTTTTTTATACTTCTACCTTCTTATAATTAATATATAGTTTATCGTAGCTTGGAGGGTTGTTCCAAGGCTTCTATAAATATTCTACTTATGCAATTTTGATGGGGATATAGTTGAGTTATATAAAATATATTGAGTCTTTGACTTGTTTAAGAAGATGGATTTCTTCTTGTTATATCTTATTCCTTAGGTTGGGTGCCTTCGGGTGGTGATTTGACTCATGTTCTTAGGTGGATTCCTTTGAATATTGAGTTGTTTACCCTTTAGAGAGTTCACTTGTGGTTGACTTCTCCACTTTTCCGACATCAAAGTGGTATCAGAGCTATGGTCGATATGCTTCAGCGGCATTACCATGCAAACCGGGAAGCGATGGTGAGAGATCTACGAAGACAAGTGCAGCAACTCAAGCATTGTCTTGCATGCTATGAGACTTTGAAACATGAAGATTCGTGTCATGATTCAAAGTTATTAACAACAAGTGATCGTGAGAAGATTTCCCTTTCCAATCACACTTTTGACGAGGTGTCGATTTAAGAAGCTTCTCATAGATTTGATTATCGATTTAACCTTACATTCCAAAATGTTTATGATGATGAGATTTCTGAAAATCTTGAATGGCCATTTTCACATTCAACAAGTGAAGAAATTGTTGTTGATTGGGATAAAACTCCGGTCTATGATGAAGATCCAACATACGACGAAGAACCTGAGGAGTCCATTTGTGTTCTTGAAGATCCAACTTACGATGAAGAGAGTGAAGTGCCTAACGGTATTAACAGAAACAATTGTGTGAAGGTAAGCTTGTTTAAACATTCAGATTATTGGTTTCATTGAGAAAAGCATGATTCATTTGCCTTTGTACAAGGCAATCATGGCATCTTAATTCAACATAAAAGTAATGTTAGGAAAATTCTTCTACATTTCAAAATTCGAGGACAAATTTTCTCCAACCAAGGGAGAATGATGCGGGAAAGAACCACCTTGATATCATTAAGATTCATTGTTGGTGGAGTTGATTTTCGGTTCAAGAAACTATTGAAAAGATCAGTTTGATATTGGAGTCTAAAATAATAAATATCAGAAGTTTAGATCAACTTCACGGACAATCTGGTAATTATACATAATTTTTCAGCAGTTGTATTACATATCCCCGGAAATATCTTCGAGTCTAGTTTGCAACGCACTTTTCGAATCATCTTTTGGATTTTTCTAGAATTAGTTAGGACCATTTTACCAAGGGCTGCGCACATGGACATGTAAATTCGAATTTGACCAAGACTGTTGGTTTTTCATATGAGTCTTTGACTTGTTTAAGAAGATTGATTTCTTCTTGTTATATCTTATTCCTTAGGTTGGGTGCCTTCAGGTGGTGATTTGACTCATGCTCTTAGGTGGATTCCTTTGAATATTGAGTTGTTTACCCTTTAGAGAGTTCACTTGTGTTACCTCCGTTGACTTCTCCACTTTTTCGGCATCAAAGTGGTATCAGAGCTATGGTCGATATACTTCAGCGGCATTACCATGCAAACCGGGAAGCGATGGTGAGAGATCTACGGAGACAAGTGCAGCAACTCAAGCATCGTCTTGCATGCTATGAGACTTTGAAACATGATGATTCGTGTCATGATTCAAAGTTATTGACAACAAGTGATCGTGAGAAGATTTCCCTTTCCAATCACACTTTTGACGAGGTGTCGATTGAAGAGGCTTCTCATAGATTTGATTATCGATTTAACCTTACATTCCAAAAAGTTTATGATGATGAGGTTTCTGAAAATCTTGAATGGCCATTTTCACATTCAACAAGTGAAGAAATTGTTGTTGATCAGGATAAAACGCCGGTCTATGATGAAGATCTAACATACGACGAAGATCTTGAGGAGTCCATTTGTGTTCTTGAAGATCCAACTTACGACGAAGAGAGTGAAGTGCCTAACGGTATTAATAGAAACAATTGTGTGAAGGTAAGCTTGTTTAAACATTCAGATTATTGGTTTCATGGAGAAAAACATGATTAATTTGCCTTTGTACAAGGCAATCATGGCATCTTAATTCAACATAAAAGTAATGTTAGGAAAATTCTTCTACATTTAAAAATTCGAGGATGAATTTTCTCTAACCAAGGGAGAATGATGCGGGAAAGAACCACCTTGATATCATTAAGATTCATTGTTGGTGGAGTTGGTTTTCGGTTCAAGAAACTATTGAAAAGATCAGTTTGATATTGGAGTCTAAAATAATAAATACCAGAAGCTTAGGTCCACTTCACGGACATTCTGGTAATTATAAATAATTTTCCAGCAGTTTTATTACATATCCCCGGAAAGATCTTCGAGTCTAGTTTGCAACTCACTTTTTGGATCGTATTTTGGATTTTTCTAGAATAAGTTAGGACCATTTTATCAAGGGCTGCGCACATGGACATGTACATCCGAATATGGCCAAGACTGTTGGTTTTTCATATTTCTAACTTCTTATAATTAATATATAGTTTATCTTAACTTGGAGGGTTGTTCCAAGGCTTCTATACATATTCTACATATGCAATTGTGATGGGAATATAGTTGAGTTATATAAAATATATCGAGTCTTTGACTTATTTAAGAAGATAAATTTCTTCTTGTTATATCTTATCTCTTAGGTTGGGTGCCTTCGGGTGATGATTTGACTCATGTTTTTAGGTAGATTCCTTTGAATATTGAGTTGTTTACCCTTTAGAGAGTTCACTTGTGTTACCTCCGTTGACTTCTCCACTTTTCCGGCATCAATATATCTCTGTGTTTTTTTTCCTCTTTTTATTATATGTTCTTGAATATGAAGTTATTTCATCTACAAACTATCCTGCATTCTAATGTTGATGTTATCTATGTTCGTTGACTTTTCTTAATATGTTTGTAAAAATTAAAAAAAAAATCTTGTTGTTTTATGAGAATAGAATTACGCTCATACTTTTACGGCACGCAATGAAGACACCTTATTATGTGCCTTTATATAAGCAACAGTTTTTTGATCTTTATTTCATTGTTTTATTTCTTTATTTCATTATTACTAGTGGGTAGCCCGTGCTCCGCACGGAGAATTAATTTGCCAATTTTTTTTGTATTTTGCTTATAATTTTATGTTTTTATTTGATAAAGTAGCATATCATTTTTTTGTGATTTAAATCTATTTTATATCAATCAAAATGTTTACATTTATAAATTCAGGAGAATTTTTTTACTGTAACTTTTGTTGTATATAGTTTTTACTTATTATAATAATTGAAATTTGAATAATAACAATGAGTTATTGTTGTTGTTATTAGTTAACTTCTAATTTTATAAATGATTGAATTAATAATATTAAATATCTTTGATATTAATGATTTTATATTACATACATACACATATTATGATTAGTAAATATAATTAGCGGAAATCATTATTTACATTTAATGTATTAGTAGAATAATATTTTTATTATGTTTTAAAAAAATATTTTTTCTAGTTATGATTAACTAATATAGTAATCATCATCTTAAATAGAAGGTTATATGAGAATATTGATCTAATATAATAAGTTTAACATCTAATATTTATCGAATACGAAGTATATTAGTAACTAATATTGAAGCATTATCTAAGATATTCTAATATATTAAAAAATAATGTTTCTAATTATATTTTACTATAATGATATCTACCTCTTAAATAGTAAGTTTAAGAGTCACCATATATAGTAATTGTTATATTTAACTAATAATATTAGCTTATATTAAACTAAATGATAATATTTACTAATAATAGTTATTATTATGATTAACTAATACTATTAATAATAATAGTTAACATATATAGTCACTATTATAATTAACTAATAATAGTAATGGTTAATCTATTAGTAATTATTATAATTAACTAATAATAGTAATAGTGATAGTTAACCTATATAGTAGCTATTATGATTAACTAATACTATTAATAGTAATGTTAACATATTTATATACTAACTATTATGATTAATTAATACTATTAATAGTAATATTTAACTTATATTAACTATTATGATTAACTAATACTATTTATAGTAATAATTAACATATATAATAAATATTATAGTTAACTAATACAATTAATATTATTAGTTAACTTATATAATAACTATTATAGTTAACTAATACTATTAATAGTAATAGTTAACTATAATAGTTATTATATAAGCTAACTAATACTATTAATAGTAATAGTTAACATATACATTAACTATTATAGTTAATTAATACAATTAATAGTATAAGTTAACTTATATAATAACTATTATAGTTAACTAATACTATTAGTAGTAATAGTTAACCTATATAATAACTATTATTATTGATTAATAATATTAGCTAATAAGGAGAATATCAAAAGTCATTTAGATTTTTGGATAGTGATGAGGTGGGTTCTCCATAATCAAGCTTCTACCAAAACATGTCCACATGTCAAATCCATAGGCATTCTCACCAACTTTAATATATATATATATAGATTTTAAAGCCTCATAACATACCGTCCAAGTTTCAGTTCAATTCAATGAATTTTCGACTAACGGAGGTAACATACATAACAGAGGGAGTCAGATTGTCAATTGTTATGGTTTTGGGCCAGAAACCGTGTAGTTCCTGAAAGGACAGCACAGTCTCTGCCATCCATTTTCTTGTTTTGGGAAATTTTGTGTTTTCACCATTTTTTGCATATGAACCCTAATCTGTTAGTTGACTTGTTAGCGACGTCCTTTTGGGCTTGTTCTAGATTCTTCTCTACATGTTTGATAGCATGTAAACCGTCGTTCATTTACAGGGAAACTCTAGATTGTTTCCTAATTCAATCATTTCCTTACTTCTCTTTCTATAATTTCCTAGTATACTCCCTCCGTTCCCTAATACCTTACCCATTTTGCTATTTTTGGTCGTCTCACTTTAAAGTCACACTTTCCTGAAAAAAAAACTTTTTAATACTTCTTTATTCATGGGACCCACTTGTCATAATCACAACAACTATCCATTTACTATTCTCTACCTCACTTTCTCTCTCCTACCCATTCACAACTCCAACTTTAATAACATTATATATATTCACTCCTTATTTTCCATTCTCAACGGTAAACGAATAACTTAATATGGGACGGAGGAAGTAAATACTAAGGGCATTGTTGTTGGAAAAATATGTTGTTTGTGAAGGAAATTGTGTATTTTCCTTTCATGAATCGTTTGTCATTTGACATAGATTATTGTGGGTTCATGTTCCATTCCATGTGAACATTGAAATGGTATATCTAGATGTCCAATTTGAGATTGAATGAGAAAGATATGATAGCTCAAAGTTGATGGATTTAAAGTGTAAATTTTAGAATTTAACACCACTATTGATGTCCCATGTGTAGGTGTTAGTGCCCTAGGCCTATAGAGATAAACCTAAATGTAATGTCATTTTCATTTATATATGAGATTATTACTTTGATTATTATATGTGTTTGCATGTTTACTTTAATAATCGTGTCCCTAGTACTTATGAAGCACTAGTATGAAGTCTAATGGATAATCATATGCATGGAGATGCACATTAGATTCATGGGTACTTGTTAGAGAACAAGGTACTGGACTTGACCCATTATGAGATTTATGTCATGGTCGTATGTCATAAATAAATCTCATATAGTTATATCATTGATATCCTTTGACCTGAGATTATCATCGTCTTCCACTCGATGAATATCATGTTTGATATAGTTTAACGTTGTCTTTAACCGGATAACAATAAGGGCTATTATTGGCATGATATGATTCTTGTTGGGAAGAATGATAAGTCAAGATGGAAATTTGTCCCTCGTAAATAGAGATGTTTGCTAGGCCACTCGTAAGTAAGATTGATGTAGTGCATGGCCATGCCCGAATGAATTAATGTGATTAATATCATTCGATTAATCAATTTACTTAGTAACGAGAAAGCATTGAACAATATGAGTTGACGTGGACCATGACTCATGTTCAATATAACATCGTGTGACAAAGGGATTGTGATATGTTCTATATAGGAAATCGAACTTTGCATTATATTATTTGGGTAGACATAATGGCTTGCTAGAGTCCGCTCATGTCTTATGAGGATCGATGTGATCGAACTCATTGCCAACATAATATAGTCCTATGGGGTCACACGCATCGAACGAATTGTCAAAAATGAAGAATATGGAGGTTTTGTATTCAGGGGACAACTCGTCCCCAGGCCTGAACTTACTATTCCCTTGGCCTGGGATGAGAGAATCAGAAGGGGTGTCCTGAGGGACGACTCGTGCCCATGGGGACGAGTCGTGCCCTAAGGGACGACTCGTGACCTGAGACTGAACCAACTATTCCCCTTAAGGGGGACGCCAGTATCAGAACATCATGGCAAGGGGACGACTCGTGCCCTGGGGGACGAGTCGTCCCGTCAACGCTGGACTGATACGTAAATGACCTAATTTTAGGGTTTTCGCAAGGGGCTTTTATTTATAACGTATAAATACTTACCCCTGGTTTCCCTAGCCGTCATTATCACGTTTTGGGTTTAGAGAAACACCAAAAAGGAGAGATTTCAATTGAGAATTGAGAATCAAAATCAATCCAATTCCATTATTCTTCATCGATTGAAAATAGTTTCAATCAAGGATCTAGCAATCCACCTAGAAGATTTCTAGGGTTCGTTCATCGTGTGGATACACATAGAGGATCTTCGCTCTTCAAGATCTTTAGTTCGTGATTCAACGATCGTTCATCAAGGATTCACAAGATTGTCAATCTGGAGTTGGGTCACGTTTATCAACGACAAAAGCACACAAGGTTGGTATTTCTATTTCATACTACTTAATTAATCATCTAGAACGGATCCTAGGGCTTCGGATTTTTCGAGTTATTGCATATTCCGCTGCGCATGGACCCTCGAAACCCAAAAGTGGTATCAGAGCCCCGTTCATGATGTTTATATTAGATTATCATGATAATTATATAATGTGATTATGTTAATTTTCATGATGAATATGATTTAGAATATGAATTTATATGGGATTTGCTTATGAAAGTAATTGTATATGTAGATATGCCATGATTATGAAGTGAATTATGTGATTAATGTGATTAATCTATAATATGGGTTTTGATGTATTACTTAGTATATAGGCTGGAAGCCAAGACCTTCTCCACAGGCACTTCTGGGAAGTGTGGGATAACTTTGGATACGATGCCACGTACTAGTAATTACACATCAAAAGTGATTTGTGTTGCATCATTCCATGTTCATAATTATGCTCATATAGTTTTCATGAATCAACCTTGCCATGTTAATTGATAAACATGAAAAATTGAACCTTCTTTGAATTTTGAGTTTGTTTATGCCACCCATGTTTAAACACTTGTGAGTACACGGATAGTTTCATGTAGGCTACGCCACAGCGAGGTACATTGATTCTATCTTTAAATGATCAAGATGAGCAAACGGTGATTGCTATACGTTTAAAATGGTTGAACTCAATTAGGCTATCAAAACAGTTTTGGGCTTAAGGAATAAGATGGGATTGAAACATGTGACATAAGATGTCTATAATCTCATAAAGGATCTAAGAGTCATATGTTGATATGATTGATAAATGTTATCTACCTTTTTAGTTTAATTTTGAGCAGTCGTGCCATAGCCGACTTGAAATTAAATTAAAGTTGGGTCTTAGCCTATTAAATTATATTATGCATGATTGTATAAGAAGGTTATATAATTTAGTGGGAGTATTTGTGAAATACGTTAATTAATCTCTTAAATGAAATTGGTACTTATATGTGTTCATAATTGTTGCATATCTTTGTAGATCAATGGCTGTTAACACTAATCAAAATCTGTCACTGCGATCTGTCCTTGAGAAGGACAAGTTAGAAGAAAATGGCAACAACTATGTGGATTGGATCCGCAGTTTGGGAATTGTTCTCAAACAGGAAAGGAAGTTGTACATTCTCGATGGACCCGTTCCACCCGAGCCTGCTGCTAATGCAACTAAAGCTGAAAAGGACCAACATAAGAAACATATGGATGATTCTATTGATGTTGGTTGCTTGATGCTTGCTACCGTGTGTAAGGCCCTTGAAGGACCTTGTACACATGGAAGCTTATGATTTGGGAAATCATTTGAAGGAAATGTTCCGATTGCAAGCACTTCGGTAAAGGTTTGACACTATGAAGGCTCTTCATTCATGCAAGATGATTGAAGGACAACTTTGTTGGGCCTCATGTGTTGAAAATGAAGGGTCACCTCGAACACCTTGAGAGGCTTAGATATCCTATCCGATTAGAGCGGCTACGGATATGATACTACATTCACTCCCGAAAGTTATAATCGGTTTGTTACGAATTATAACATGAATGGGATGAATAAGACTCTGTCCGAATTGCATGGGATGCTTAAGAATGCGAGAGAACAAGATAGCCAAGAAAACCAATCAAGTGTTGATGGTGAATAAAGGAAAAGGGTTCAAGAAACCTAAGGTTAAAGCAAGAGTTGCTAAACCGGAGGCAAAGGTTGCCGTTGTTGAGAAGCCTCAACCCAAATCCCAAAAGGATGCGGTATGCTACCATTGCAAGGAAACTGGGCATTGGAGGCGTAACTGCAAGCTTTATCAGGAAGGGCTGAAGAAAAAGGGCAATGAGATTGCCATGACTTCAGGTATCTATGTGATAGATATTTTACTTTCTACTTCTAGTTCTTGGGTATTAGATACCGGATGTGGATCTCATATTTGTCTAAATGTGCAGGGACTAAAGAATAGAAGGTTGCTCAAAGAGGGTGAAGTAGATCTACGGGTTGGAAATGGAGCAAGAGTTGCTGCATTGGCCGTAGGAAATGGCATTGCCGTCTTGGGCACATAAATGAGAAACGCATCTCTAAACTCCATAAAGATGGATATTTAGACTCATATGATTATGAATCATATGATGTTTGCGAATCTTATTTATTGGGAAAGATGACTAAAGCACCTTTTACTAAGAGTAGTGAAAGGGCTAGTGATTTGTTGGCTCTCATACATACTGATGTATGTGGACCAATGAATAGCATTGCTAGGGGAGGATTTCGGTACTTCATAACGTTCACTGATGACTTATCTAGATATGGCTATGTCTATCTGATGAAGTACAAAAGTGAAGCATTTGAGATATTTAGAATATTTCAAAGTGAAGTACAAAATCAACTTGACAAAACTATTAAAACACTTCGATCCGATCGAGGTGGTGAGTATTTGAGCCAAGAATTTGACGATCATCTTAAAAGTTGTGGAATTATTTCAGAACTTACTCCACCCGGAACACCACAATGGAATGGTGTGTCCGAGAGGAGAAATCGAACTCTATTAGATATGGTTCGATCGATGATGAGTCAAGTTAACCTTCCTATTTCCTTTTGGGGACATGCACTGGAAACAGCTGCTTTCACACTTAATAAGGTCCCTACTAAATCGGCTCCTAAAACCCCACATGAGATGTGGCATGGAAGAAAACCTAGTTTATCTTTCATAAAGATTTGGGGTTGTGAAGCTTATGTAAAGAAATTGGTTTCTGAAAATAAGCTTGCACCTAGATCTGATAAATGTATTTTCGTTGGTTATCCTTAGGAAACGAAAGGATATCAATTTTACAACCGATCCGAGAACAAAGTGTTTGTTGCTCGACATGGTGTCTTTCTAGAGAAAGAGTTTCTCTCTAAAGAAACTAGTGGGAGTAAAATTGATCTTGAAGAAATTCAAGAACCCGAAAATGACAAGGAACCAATAGTAGAGACGGAACCAAATTCACAAGCTGTTGTGGAACCGGTTCAAGATACACAAGTTCTTCGCAGATCGGATAGGATACGATCCGAACCTGAGAGATATGGATTTCTCATGACGGAAAGTAACGAAGTAGAAATCATTGAGAATGATGAACCTACTTCCTATCAAGAGGCGATGTCCACTCCTGATTCAGACAAGTGGCTAGAAGCCATGGAATCCGAGATCAAATCCATGTACGATAATCAAGTTTGGAACTTGATTGATCCACCCGAAGGTGTAAAAACCATAGGGTGCAAGTGGGTTTTCAAAAGGAAAACCGACATGGATGGGAAGGTACATACTTATAAGGCTAGGCTTGTTGCTAAGGGGTATAGGCAGACTCATGGCGTTAACTATGATGAAACCTTTTCGCCCGTAGCAATGCTTAAGTCTATTAGAATCTTAATTGCCATAGCCGCATATTACGACTATGAGATATGGCAAATGGACGTCAAAACAGCATTTCTTAACGTAAACCTACTTGAGGATGTATACATGATACAGCCTGAAGGGTTTGTCGATCCAAAGAATTCTAATAAATTATGTAAGTTGCAGAGATCCATTTATGGATTGAAGCAAGCTTCGAGGAGCTGGAATCTACGTTTTGATGAATCAGTCAAAGAGTTTGGCTTCATCAAAAACGAAGATGAGCCTTGTGTATACAAGAAAATAAGTGGGAGCATAGTGCTATTTCTAGAGTTATATGTCGATGACATCTTGCTCATTGGAAACAATGTTCCTGCACTTGAGACTGTAAAGTCCTGGTTAGGAAAATGTTTCTCAATGAAAGATATGGGTGAAGCGGCTTATATCCTTGGTATCAAGATCTATAGAGATAGATCAAGAAGGATGATTGGTTTGAGTCAGAGTACATATATTGACAAGGTCCTTAGAAGATTCCGCATGGAAAATTCTAAGAGAGGGAACTTGCCAATGGGACATGGCATTACTCTTAGCAAGACTCATTGTCCTAAGACAAATGAAAGAGGATGAGTGATATTCCATATGCTTCGGCAATTGGGTCTATCATGTATGCCATGTTATGTACTAGACCCGATGTCTCGTATGCTCTAAGCGCAACGAGTAGATACCAGTCTGATCCTGGTGAGAACCATTGGATAGCAGTCAAGAATATCCTGAAGTACTTAAGAAGAACTAAGGATGTATTCTTGGTATTTGGAGGAATGGAAGATAATCTGGTTGTAAAGGGTTACACAGATGCAAGTTTCCAAACCGACAAAGATGACTATAGATCGCAGTCTGGATTTGTGTTTATGCTAAATGGAGGTGCTGTTTGTTGGAAGAGTTCCAAGCAAAGCACCATTTCTTGATTCTACAACCGAAGCCGAATACATAGCAGCATCGGATGCGGCTAAGGAGGCGGTTTGGATCAAGAAGTTCGTTATTGACTTAGAAGTCGTTCCGAGTATCACTAACCCGATAGAGCTTTATTGTGACAATAATGGAGCTATTGCCCAAGCAAAAGAACCAAGGTCACATCAACGATCCAAACACATTTTGAGACGTTTACACCTCATTCGAGAAATCTGTGAAAGGGAGGACGTCAAGATATGCAAGGTACCAACGGATGACAACATTTCGGACCCTCTCACCAAGCCTTTGCCACAAGCTAAACATGATGGTCATGTTAGATCCATGGGTATAAGATACATGAATGATTGGGCCTAGTGCAAGTGGGAGACTGTAGGTGTTAGTGCCCTATGCCTATAGAGATAGACCTATTTGTAATGTCATTTTCATTTATATATGAGATTATTACTTTGATTATTATATGTGTTTGCATGTTTACTTTAATAATCGTGTCCCTAGTACTTATGAAGCACTAGTATGAAGTCTAATGGATAATCATATGATGATTATATGCATGGAGATGCACATTAGATTCATGGGTAATTGTTAGAGAACAAGGTACTGGACTTGACCCATTATGAGATTTATGTCATGGTCGTATGTCATAAATAAATCTCATATAGTTATATCATTGATATCCTTTGACCTGAGATTATCATCGTCTTCCACTCGATGAATATCATGTTTGATATAGTTTAATGTTGTCTTTAACCGGATAACAATAAGTGCTATTATTGGCATGATATGATTCTTGTTGGGAAGAATGATAAGTCAAGATGGAAATTTGTCCCTCGTAAAGAGAGATGTTTGCTAGGCCACTCGTAAGTAAGATTGATGTAGTGCATGGCCATGCCCGAATGAATTAATGTGATTAATTTCATTCGATTAATCAATTTACTTAGTAACGAGAAAGCATTGAACAATATGAGTTGACGTGGACCATGAATCATGTTCAATATAACATCGTGTGACAAAGGGATTGTGATATGTTCTATATAGGAAATCGAACTTTGCATTATATTATTTGGGTAGACATGATGGCTTGCTAGAGTCCGCTCATGTCTTATGAGGATCGATGTGATCGAACTCATTGCCAACATAATATAGTCCTATGGGGTTACACGCATCGAATGAATTATCAAAAATGAAGAATATGGAGGTTTTGTATTCAGGGGACGACTCGTCCCCAGGCCTGAACTAACTATTCCCTTGGCCTGGGACGAGAGAATCAGAAGGGGTGTCCTGAGGGACGACTCGTGCCCATGGGGACGAGTCGTGCCCTAAGGGACGACTCGTGACCTGAGACTGAACCAACTATTCCCCTTAAGGGGGACGCCAGTATCATAACATCATGGCAAGGGGACGACTCGTGCCCTGGGGGACGAGTCGTCCCGTCGACGCTGGACTGATACGTAAATGACCTAATTTTAGGGTTTTCGCAAGGGGCTTTTATTTATAACGTATAAATACTTACCCCTGGTTGCCCTAGCCGTCATTATCACGTTTTGGGTTTAGAGAAACACCAAAAAGGAGAGATTTCAATTGAGAATTGAGAATCAAAATCAATCCAATTCCATTATTCTTCATCGATTGAAAAGAGTTTCAATCAAGGATCTAGCAATCCACCTAGAAGAGTTCTAGGGTTCGTTCATCGCGTGGATACACATAGAGGATCTTCGCTCTTCAAGATCTTTAGTTCGTGATTCAACGATCGTTCATCAAGGATTCACAAGATTGTCAATCTGGAGTTGGGTCACGTTTATCAACGACAAAAGCACACAAGGTTGGTATTTCTATTTCATACTACTTAATTAATCATCTAGAACGGATCCTAGGGCTCCGGGTTTTTCGAGTTATTGCATTATTCCGCTGCGCATGGACCCTCGAAACCCAACACCATGATTCCTAGATTAATGAGGGATTAATAGGGATCATTACCTTGGGATTAGGGGTTACAAAGTGTGGATTTAAACCCCATGAATATAAGGTAATGACTCCCATATTAGACATGACATGATTGTTGAAGCTATAACTAGAAAACCCACAACAAATGAAAACAACTTTTTCCATCAATCTTATTCCTCCCCTTTTGCAATTTGTTCATCTTCTTTCTTTGGCCTCCTAGAAATTTATCCATGGTGATTTTGTCCAAGCATAGTAAGATTCGCCGGAGATTTTAGTGTGCAAGAATAGTTAGTGCAAGAATAGTTCGGTCCGTCCGTATTATCCTGGGAGGTGAACGTTCAAAACAACCTCAAGCACAACTCGGCGAGAGGGCAAATTTATCTTAAAGAGAGTGTGTTACACACGATTCGGGCAACATCAAGAAGATTAACATACAAATTTTCTCCTATGATTTTTTCTCTTTGTCTATGTTTATTGCAATTTGTATCATTTAATATATTGTAATCTTTTCTCTTTTTTGTGCTTTTGTAAGATTTTTTCTAATAATCTTAAGACAAATTCGCCCTATTTGAGAAAGGATTACAGATTTGAGAAATCCGGTGGAGCGGCGGCCACGGGAGAAAAGATAAAAAATGATGGACGAGATGGATGGAAGAAAATTCCAGCAAGTTTTTTGCAATGACCAACTGTGGTAAAATTGTGATTCCCGATTCGTTAACCGTTGGATTGAGCTCAAATTTGGTGATCAAGTTCTAATCCCATAGAAGAACAATCTGGACGGCGGAGATCGAAATCTTTTATGTGGAGATGAAGATAAAATTTTCGGAACAGAACAGTTTATGAAAGGGAAAAAAATATTATTTTTTGAACATATACTGAACTAATGGATGAACATCAAGGATGTTGCGACGATTGTGTAAAAATAGTTGTGGCGACGCTACTTCTAGTGTTTATACAATGGGTGATATATCTCTTATGGTTCATGAGATCATAGTGAGAAAAATCAAAAAGTTCGTAGGAACTAAATTGAGAAATTGAACATTGAAAGATGTAGTCTTTAACGTTCTTATGGTTCACAAGAATCATAGTGAGAAAAATTGAATAGTTCGTTGGAACTATATTGAGAAGATGAATATAGTCTTTAACGTTGCATTTTATCAATGATGTATTGACAAAGATGATAGGACTTTTTGAAAGGAGATGTTAAATCATATTATTGTCACTAGTGACAGAGTCACAAAGATAAAAATAATAGAGCTTCTTGAAAGAAGTTGTTGAATTCTATTGTTGTGAACATTGACAAATGCTATAAGAACTAAAACCATAGGGCTTCTTGGGAGAAGTTGTTAAAACATATTGGAGAAATATGTGACTAATGTCATAAAGATAAAAACAAAAGGACTTCTTGAAGGAAGTTGTTAAATCTTATTGTTGTTGATGACGACAAATGATACAAATATTTAGAATGAGGACTTCTAAAAGAAATTGTTTATTATGTAAATGAGAATGTGACTTTCTCTAATTTAGAGGTACTTCAAGATGAGCCTTTAATGTTTTGGAATAATTAACCTTCAACTATAATTTCATTAAGGAATTTGGAGGTTTATGAATATGAGTGGTTATAAAAAATAAATTGTGTTAATTCTCCTATTGAATTAGCAATTTATTCTTGAAGTTAATTCTCTAATTAAGTTAGAGAGTTATATTTGAAACAGATAATTGTTGAAAATTAAAGCCAATGGTTGGTTTGTGTAGAGACAAATCTCTAATGGAATGTGGTTGTTCCAAGTATTTCGGTTCACCATAGTGAGAAGTTAGAAATTTTTGTTGGCCTTGACTGTAAGTGATGGCAACAAAAGATGTTCTACTTGACCACCTTGAACTTAGAGAGGTTTCTTATGAAAGATCCTACAAAGTTTGGTGAAAATGTGATAGATGTTCAAGCCGTGAGTGCGTTTGAAGCATGCAAATTTTCTTTATCGGAACTTTATACTTAATGAATTTTCGAATTCATTATAAAACGTATATAGTACCAAGAAAATTGCAAAATATTTGTGGGAGTCGTTGGACTATAAATATAAAATCATCGTAATCCGCTTCTTTGATTTTAAATAGTGGACTCCATAAATGAAATAAAAAATCATACGGAAGAAGTGGAAATAGTCTTCCATAAAGACCATGTCGAATGGATGGTGTTGAGTGAAATTCTCAAGTGATCGACAATAATTGAGAAATTGCTTCCCATTTGAAAATATTTTAAAATCACCTCAAACATAAATGAATGTAAATGAATGTTGAGGTGTGTGTTATTCGTCTTTGTGTTGGAAAAGAAAATAAAACTTTGGAGAAAAAGTT
Source organism: Adenophora triphylla var. japonica (assembly GCA_022495995.1). Lineage (NCBI taxonomy): Eukaryota > Viridiplantae > Streptophyta > Magnoliopsida > Asterales > Campanulaceae > Adenophora > Adenophora triphylla. Next base: position 967,727 of record JAFEMH010000094.1, read on the forward strand.
GTCTAACATTTCTTGTGGCGAAAGCAAATGTGATGAAGCATGCCGAAATGCTTAGTACAAAGACAAAGTTGGTCAAACTTGTTTGAAATGTCAAACTTCTGTGAAAAGTCAAGTCAAACGTGTTTAAAAAACCAAACTTGTTTGAAAAAGTCAAGCATATATCTTGTGTCTTGAGAAACAAATATGTGCTTGAAGTTTTAATCAAGGCATATTGATGCTTGAGATATGAATATTATTCACTAAATGATGGTAAAATGTAAGGTTTTACCCTTAACATTGCTTGCTAAAAAGCAAAATGTTGAATCAAATTTGTAATAAAGAGGTAGTGATAAAACACAACTAAATATAGTTTGTGTATAAGTTATACTAAATACTATTGATTGCATATGTGTTGGGTATGCATATAATAGTAGTGCTTATAGAATTCTTGTTTATAAATCAAAGAGTCAATGTATATACAAGAATACTATAATGGAATCATGAAGCGCTTCTTTCTTTAAGAATATGTTTCCGTATAAATTAAAAGATGAGGCAAACTCATTTAAACGGATTCATGATTCAATAAAAGAAGAAAAAAACTTATCATGAGAAAATGATAAAGAAGAGGCATGACCTCGACATAGCAAATGAGGTAGGATAAGAAAATTCTATGGCCCGGATTTTCTAAACTCCATGCTAGAAAGTAAATCACAAAGTTATAAAGACATTGAGCTCTTTGGAAGGATCTTTGTGGAACGAGGCTATTAAAAGAGAGATTGATTCCATCTTGGAAAATGACACTCGGAAACTAATGGATTTACCTCCGAGTAGTAAATTACTAGCATATAAGTGAATTTTCAAAAGGGGAATAAAGACCATTGGAACAATCAATGAGTACAAGGCTAGACTTGTAATTGAGGATTACAAGAAAAATGAAGACCTTGATTACTTTTATACTTATTCTCTCATCACGAGAATAAAGATTTGTATTTACAATTGCTGCATAGCAGAATTTGAAATACATCAAATGGATGTAAATAACCTTTCTAAATGTCGATTTAGAAGAGAAAATTTACATAGAACAACCCGAGGGGTTTGTTGTACATGAGCAATGAAACAAAGTGCCCACAATGTACACCATGATCAACTGGTGTTAATAATAAAAATTGGCATTATTGCTAATTTTGGGACTACTCCGAAAATGTGAGGGTGAGAATACTTTGGAGAATAATTACATTTTGAAAAGGTTTCCCCAAGAAAATAATGAGATGTCCATATGAAGTATGAAAACGTAGGCCTACGTACACTTGTGAATGTGGGGGTGCTTCGCAAAGTAGAAAGTCCAATTACCAAAGAAATTGAAATTGGTTAATAAATGGTGGATTACATTTCAAAAGTTATGTTTATAACAATTGTGCATATTGGTTTGTTATATATGATTCAATAATTTTGAATATATATAAAAATCAAAAGAAAATAAAATCAATGGAAATCAAGTATTGATGTCAAATTCAAGGAAGTGAATAAATGATATTTTGAATGAAATAGATCAAAGTGTTGAAACGGTTCATGGAATGGAACCTAGAAGAAAATGTGCTAGTTTGTAAAGTCATTGTATGACTTGAGACAAGTACAAAGAGGACATCAAAGGTTTGATTGTGTGGATTTAAACAAGAATGACTACATCACTTTGTTAATTAAATCCAAAAAAAAAAATGATATGTTAACTAAGAAAAATTCTAGTCAATTTGATCTGTTGATTCAAATTCAAGAAAAACTAATGGACTCGTTGTTAAACAAGTCATTAGGTGGATATTCTTGAAATTTTGAAAGGATCAATATGTAATAGTTGAGATCTAAATGAATTTGAATTAACAGTTATCAAATGGATAAAGCTTGTGTTAGCAAGATGGTATATTGCTAAAGTCAATTTATGATTAAAAAGACATATATCAATGTGTGTAATGGTAGTCTAGACATATATGTCTAAGACATAATACCATTAGAAAACTACTCTCAACTAATTTGACTATGTGCGGTCAAATGATAAACGGATCCGTTAACCAAATGTTTAAATTGAGAGTTAGTTGTAAATTCGGAGGGAAATAGGACTTGAGACTCTTAAAAGCTAAACACAGCGAAAAACCCAATCTAGATGACTGGAGATCCTAAGAACTAGATTCAATGGGACCACCTAACTGTTAAAAGACTTGTAGCGTCACTGTGGGGGAATTAACCTCAAGTCCATTCCTATTAGTGACATCCCGAAAGGACAAGGATAAGCATATGGCTTTTAATGATTCTTAGGCGGTGAAAATTCGAGCGGGATAATATGGGTTACCTTTAAGAAATCACCTATGTGAGAGAGAAGTGGGGCCGCTTCGAGGAGAATTGTGTGAGGCTCAATTCTTAGAACCTCTCACAGAACCAGGCAAAATGTTCAGGGCCATGAATGAACATAGCTATGAGAATTGAACTACGTTAGGACGATACTTGTGTCAAGCATATGATCGGCTACACAAAAGCATAACGATTCAAGGACATCGCGTCTATTGACTTGCGAGTAGAGTAAATATGCTTGTACGAGCGAAGGTTCAATGGGCATTCCCACACCTATCGTATGCAAGTTTTCGTCTGACGGACTCTATCACCAAACTCGTCATCAATTTCCTTCATAAGGGGGATTGTTGGAAAAATATGTTGTTTGTGAAGGAAATTGTGTATTTTCCTTACATGAATCGTTTGTCATTTGACATAGATTATTGTGGGTTCATGTTCCACTCCATGTGAATATTGAAATGGTATATCTAGATGTCCAATTTGAGATTGGATGAGAAAGATATGATAGCTCAAAGTTGGTGGGTTTAAAGTGTAAATTTTAGAATTTAACACCACTATTGATGTCCCATGATTCCTAGATTAATGAGGGATTAATAGGAATCATTACCTTGGGATTAGGGGTTACAAAGTGTGAAATTAAACCCCATAAATACAAGGTAATGACTCCCATATTAATACAAGGATTAATTGGGAAGACATGACATGGTTGTTGAAGCTATAACTAGAGAAACTCACAACAAATGAAAACAACTTTTTCCATCAATCTTATTCCTCCTCTTTTGCAATTTGTTCATCTTCTTTCTTTGGCCTCCTAGAAATTTATCCATGGTGATTTTGTCCAACCATAGTGAGATTCGTCGGAGATTCTAGTGTGCAAGAATAGTCCGGTCCGTCCGTTTTATCCTGGGAGGCGAATGTCCAAAACAACCTCAAGCACAACTCGATGAGAGGGCGAATTTGTCTTAAGGAGAGTGTGTTACACACGACTCGGGCAACATCAAGAAGATTAACATAAAAAATTTCTCCTACGATTTTTTCTCTTTATCTATGTTTATTGCAATTTGTATCATTTATTATATTGTAATCTTTTCTCTTTTTTGTGCTTTTGTAAGATTTTGTCTAACAATTGTTTTAGTCACCACATATTACACTTTTTCTCTTGCCTAAATTCTGCTCAAACAAAAACTTGCACAACACACAAATCTCTAGAACCCTTACCAAAGCTATGTCGCATTGGAGACTTGTTCTAATCGAGTCCTACAACTCCTAAAATCGTTTCTATGTATACTTTTTTTCTTGGCCTAAGATCATTTTTGTTCATTGTATTTTTTTTTTTTGACTGAATTCATTGTTCATTTCAGGGTGAATGACAAATCTATGCATAGTACTGTCACTTTTTTTACAATTAATGCAATGTACTAAGAATTGAATGCATGATGCAATGTACTTTTCCATTTCATTACAAATAATGCAATTTCATACTATTTTATTACACTTTTATGACAAAATTATGCAACTTACTATGACGTTTGTTGCATTATTTGTAACCCGATCAAAAAGTATGTTTCATTATGTTGTTAAAGGAAAGTATGTTACCTTTGGTGTAATCGAGGGTGTGGTACTTGCATATATTGGTAATTATTCCGTTCAATTATTGTCCAATGTACTTTGAAAAACCTGTTATCCTGGTCCCAAATTCGCAGATTGGGAGACGTACTGAGCACGAATTAAAACATATTTGGTATCAGGATGAAACCAACCAAGGATTTATCCTTGCCTGTCCCAAGTCAGGATAAAGGGTGAGGGTTGCAGTAGACATGTGACAACCAGCATAAAAATTTTGTCACATTATCATGACATGAATCCGAATATGAATATCGTCGGGGTGTTTCCTCAGCAGCGACTCGCTACACTTCAAAGACCTGGGTGTAGTGATAAGTATGCAAAGGTTGCTAGGTCGTCGCCCGAAAGCAACGCGCCATCTCTTCGCCCGGGGGTGGTGTCAAATATGCAAGGGTTTCGCATTGCGGACGAGTGCGGTTAAAGAAGCTAGTCTATGGTAGGTGTAAGAGTAGTGGGATGCGCTTGGGAACTTGGAACATTGGATCCTTGACAGGGAGAGCAGCAGAGGTGGTGGAAGTTATGAGGAGGAGGAAGATTCACATAATGTGTCTACAGGAAACTAAGTGGGTTGGAGAGAAAGCAAAAGAAATATCGCCTTGGGATTTTAAGCTTTGGTACTCAGGAAAGAATAAGGGTAGAAATGGAGTGGATATCATTATTGATAAGGAGTATAGTAATGATGTGGTGGAAGTTTACAGGAAGAGTGATCGAATTATGGGCATTAAACTTATGATATGTGATGAGATTATAACTATTATTTTCGCCTATGCACCACAAGTAGGGTTGGATGCATCTATTAAACAAGAGTTTTGGGAAGATTTGGAGGAGGTAGTGCAACAAGTACCTAGTGGTGAGAAATTAGTCATTGGTGGTGATTTGAACGGGCATATAGGGTCTAGTCGACATGGCTTTAAGAGCATACATGAAGGTTTTGATTTTGGGGAGAGGAATGAAGCAGGAAATAGTATCCTGGATTTTGCGATGGCATATAATTTGAGTATAATGAACACTTGGTTCAAGAAGACAGAATCTCACTTGGTGTCCTATAGGAGTGGAGGTAATGCGAGTCAGGTTGACTTCTTCTTAGTAAGAAATTCTTGTAGAAAGAGTTATACAAATCGCAAGGTTATTCCAGGTGAGAGCACAACAACTCAACATAGAATTCTGGTACTTGATTTTCGAAGTAAGAGAATTTCGAGAAAGAGAAAACCACAGGTAGACCCTAGAATCAAGTGGTGGAGACTTCAAGGGGAGAATCAACATAAATTTGTAGCTAAGATGGTCGATACCGGTATTTGGTCGGATAATATGGAGGATATGGATATAGATTCGACTTGGACTAAGATGGAACATACCATAAAGAAGGTGGCGAAAGAAGTCCTTGGAGAATCTAGAGAAAACGTGCCACTAAGTAAGGACACATCATGGTGGAACGAGGGAGTAAAACAAGCAATAAAGGGCAAGCGAGAATGCTACAAATTATTGGGAAAATGTAGGAGCGACGAGAACTATGAGAAGTACAAGAAAGCTAGAAGAGATGCTAAGAAAGCAGTAAGAGACGCAAGAGCAAAGGTGAATGAAACTTTATGATAAGTTGGATTCAAAAAAAGGGGAAAGACATCTATACACTCGCTCGTATGAGGGATAAGAGGACATGAGATATTGGGACGGTTAAATGTGTGAAGGATGTAGACCAAAGAGTGCTAGTCGGGAATAAAGAGATAAAATATAGATAGAGTTTGTACTTTGATACCTTGTTCAATGGCGGTCAAGAGCAGGATATTGGAGATCTAAATATCTCTTCGAATATGGTTAATCGAGATTTTATGCGAAGAATTCAAAAGGGTGAAGTGGAAATGGCAATGAAAAAGATGGGATTAAAGAAGGCTGTAGGACCGGATGGAATACCAATTGAGGTTTGGAGATGTTTCGGGGAGAGGGGAATAGATTGATTAACAACGCTATTTAACAAGATATGGAGAATTAACACAATGCCATTGGAGTGGCGGAAGAGTACTCTAAACCCTTTGTATAAGAACCAAGGTGATGTCCAAGATTGTGCCAACTATCGGGGGATCAAACTAATGAGCCATACTATGAAACTTTGGGAAATAGTGATTGCATAAAGGCTGAGAAAAATTGTGGATATTTCGGATAACCAATTTGGGTTTATGCCGGAAAGATCGACTATGGAGGAAATATATCTTATGAGACAAACCATGACGAAATATCGGGATCAAAAGAAAGATTTGCATATGGTTTTCATTGATTTGGAGAAGGCGTATGATAAAGTGCCAAGAGAGGTACTTTGGTGGGCATTATCAAAGAAGGGTGTTTCAAAGAAATATATTGATATTATCAAGGACATGTATAATGAAGTTAGTACTTGTGTACAGACTAGTGTTGGGAATACTGAATAGTTCCCTATAAAGATTGGAGTGCATCAAGGTTCCGCACTTAGCCCCTTTCTCTTTGCTTTGATAATGGACGAATTGACGAGGTCAGTCCAAGATGATATACCAAGGTGTAGGTTGTTCGCAGATAATATTGTGCTGATTGATGAGACAAGAGGGGGTGTTAAAAGTAAATTGGAGTTGTGGAGACACACTTTGGAATCTCGAGGTTTTAGACTGAGCAGAAGCAAGACTGAATATTTGGAGTGTAAGTTTAGCAGATTTGAAAGTAGGGAGGCAGGGGCAGTCACATTTGATGAAAATATTGTCCAAGCTTCTGAGTTTTTTCGCTATCTTGGATCCATTATCCAAAAGGATGGAGAATTAGATGGAGATGTGACTCATAGGATTAAAGAAGCAGGTTAGTTGAAGTGGAAGACTGCCACAGGGTTTCTATGTGATCGCGGCATGCCCTATAGATTAAAGAGAAAATTTTACCGCACGGCAATTAGGCCGGCACTACTTTACGGCATCGAATATTGGGCCGTGAAACAGTGTCACGTGCATAAGATTAATGTGGCGGAGATGTGTATGCTTTGATGGATGTGCGGTCATACAAGAAATGATCGATTGGGGAATGAGGTGATTAGAGGTAAAGTAGGAGTTGCGCCCATTGAGGATAAAATGAGAAAAAATCGTCTAAGATGGTTTGGACATGTGAGAATGAGACCGAGTGATGCTCCGATTAGGAGGCCGGAACAGTAGAGAAATGATAAAATGGTGAGGGGTAGGGAAAGACCCAAACAAACTTGGATTAGAATGATTGAAAATGATATGAGTCTACTTGAAGTGGATGAAAGTATGGTGTTGAAGAGGCAGGAGTGGAGGGCAAAAATCCATGTGGGAGGTTGTTTTTTTTTCTCAACAACCTTTTTACACGATGACATATGTGGATTAATGTTAGCCGACTCCTAATTATTTTGAGACTAAGGCTTTGTTGTTGTTGTTGTTGTTGTTGTTGTTGTTGGTATCAGGATGATAGGTTTTTCAAAACACAGTGTTTTTATGTTTTTTTAAAAAAAAGTACAATTGTTAGAAGTGGAAGTCGGGTGAAGTTTTTTTCTTTTGTTTAAATTCCGATAATTGATTTTTTGCTTTAAAACTTAATCTTGTAAACTTGTTTTAGACGCGGTTGTAAACAATAAAAGGGTTAGGAGAGGTTTATTTTAATTAATGGAATAACTCCAATCCAACGAGCCGAAATTCCATAATCTTTATAGTTTTTTTTCATGTTTTCAATATAATCTCCAAACCGCCATAGCACAACCAATTACTTTGATTGAGTGAGGTACTTAGCCCCATAACCCATTAGATTATGTTTTCTTGCGTTGACCTTTGAATAGAACATACTCCCTCCGTCCACATACTTATTTCACACTTTCTATTTTGGACGTCCAAATACATACTTCACACTTTGTTTTTTACTTAAAATGGAAAGTTTATATCATTAAAATATTAACCCTACCCCACTCATTCTCTCTCCTACATTATTTTAATACTCACAACACCATTATAATTTACTATTCCCTATACTCATTCTCTCTCCAATTTAATTTCACACTCACAACACTTTCAATATAATACTCCCTCCTTAATTTACGTGAGTACAGTAACTGTGAAGTAACTATGTGGACGGAGGGAGTAGATGGAAACTCAATATCTTTTGGCATACTCACACGCATAAGTGTCTCCCAGTAACTTCATTATTGTTTGTTAACTCGTCATATATCCTAAATCAAAATCCAAGCTTCCTAGGTGGCAATTAACTATCAAAGCAAATACTCTAAGATTACTCAACATTTCAAAACTATAAGCACTTGAATGCCACACAAGTTGGTATGTGTGTTTAAATGATTTGCTTTATTAGATTCTCCTCGTCATATTGAAAAAGAATGAACTCGATCTATCAGTCGATCCGCTTGTGTTAAGCTACTTGACTTGTTGGTCCTTTGTTAGACATTACTCATTATTGTAACCCATGTTATGTTGTGGGTCAGCGAAAAGATTGATCACTACGAACTAGCATTGTACTACTCCAGGTACAAAAAAAAAAAAAAAAAAAAAAAAAAAAAAAAAAAACAGATTTGAGTTTTGGAATGCTTACATGTAATCAGTGGTTTTTAGCTCATCAAAAGTACTGCTGGGAATCGGTCCACTTAGATTGTTAAAGCTGAGGTCTCTGCAGCATTAAAAAAAACAAAAAAAAAAGAAGAAGAAGAAGGTATGATGGTGGTTCCAGAATAGCTTTAATAATAACAGTAGCTCAGATACACATAATTTGCATAGCACTACAAAGTGTCTATTTGCTAACAACAAAAATGAATAATCTGCCATTAGTTACATTTACACACAAACGGGAACAAATAAGGATGCCCTTAAGGCTACAACATTCATATATATCGTTATTCAATTAGATAAACTGAATATAATTTGCTTGTAGCTGTAGATTGAAATGGACGAGGGAGGATGAGGAGAAAGAAAGATAAAAGTGTACTAACAAGATTTTAGGATCTGTTGTCCCAAGAGGTCCTGGCAAGTGTCCAATAAGCTTGCAACTCCTCAATATCCTGCATAATAACGTTAGATTGAATGTTCGAAAGGCACAGTAGATCATCTATAATGAAGAGTAACAAGAATAAAGAGAGGGAGAAAAATTCAGCTCACAGATATTTTAGATTTTTCATATTACGAAAGGGTGGAATAGTTGAATAGGGTCCATTTAAGTCGCTGATTCTCCTGCATCTCTCAATTAAATCAACAACAATCAAATCTCATATAAAAGCAAATCAATAAGAAAAACACAATATGTCTAGAGGTATTACTGACAGGTCTGTTAAATTTGTCAAGAGCGCAATGCCAGAAGGTATTGGCCCGTCCAAACCACTAATCATCCTGTAATTAAGAAATTCTAGATTTAATCGAAAGTAACATTTATAAAGATATCAAATAACAAAATGCAGGTTAAGGTCTCACAAACTCTCAATATTGGTCCATCCCTCGATGAATTCAGGTATCTTTCCCGTAAAGAGGTTATCAGCAACTCGGCTATATAACAACGACTGTCAGTGAGTTTCAAATAGAAAAATACTCTCTGCATAAAAAAAGTAGTCACACTTCCCTTTTCAGTTTGACCCGAAAAAGAAAACATTTCTAAACATTTGAATACAAAACGACAAATTTCTTTCAGCTCTTTGCATTAAGCTTTTTGACTTGTACTAATATCATTTTTTGGGCCAGACGAGAGCATTTATGGGTGAATCAAAAGCATTACAGGGACTTACAACTGCAGCAATGTGGTCAACCTTGAGAGTGTTTCAGGCAGCTCCCCAGTAAAATTGTTGGAGTTTAGAAATCTAAAGATGCAAAGGAAATGATGGATCAATCCAAAATGAAACAAAATAAAAAAAAAAACTTAATTGTGTGGTGAAAAATGAAGTTGCAGAAATTGATGAAATAAAAGGGTGTTTCTTAATTCTTACAATCTTTGTATGGAGGAGAGATTCCCAAGCTCGGGAGGAATTGGTCCAGAGAGCCAATTGTGTTCTAGGACTCTAAAACAAACAATAAAATCAAAGGAACCATGAATGAGTAACTAATTACTCCCTCCTTCTCAAAATGATTTTCTTTTTTTTTTATTATTATTGTCAACAGGTACTTTGAGCAATAATTGTAGGTTAATTTAATTATTCTACTGAACATCTGAAAATATGGTTATTGATGGTATTTTGTTGGAGGAGCGCCCTAGGCGCTGGTGGAGCGCCCTAGGGAAGAACCATAAAGGCGCCTGGAACAACCAAGGAGGGCGCTAGGAACTCGTAAGGCGCTGGGGCGCTGGGATGAGCAAGGGCGCTAAGGGCGCACGACAAAAGGAGAGCGCTCCAGATCTCGGCATGATTTCGCGTATATCTCGGTCTCTTTGTACATATCTTGTCCTTATTTATATATATCAAGTAATTAGCATGATTGTAGGGATTGATAATGTATATCGTAGTTGGCGTAATTGTAGGGATTGATAGCGTAACCACCGTAGGGATTGATTTGTTTAAGGGTTGGATCAAGATCTTATCAAGATCTCTATAGGTTATATATAAACCATTGACGGCATTGGAATAAATTGAGAAAATTCTTCCCTCTCCCACTTTTAATTTCTAACTTATTTATAATGGTATATCACTAACAACAAGTTTTTTAATTTTCATTAGATTATACAAGTAACCTCAATTTATTGCTCAAACTATTTTCGTGACAAAATAATACGGGAAGATGAGGGATTATTTATACTGTACAGTAACAGGTAAAACAGAAGGAAAAAAAGGAAAATTACAGAGATTGAAGGGTAGAGATATTTCCAAATTCTTTGGGGATTGAGCCGGTGACGCGATTCCCGAGCAGCGATCTGCAGTATCAGCAACATTTTTGGAGAATTATTAGAGCAATCGACTGCTTCGAGTTCGAGATGCGATTGCAGTTGCAGCTGCTGGTGTGTGTGTGTGTGAGAGAGAGAGAGAGGGAGAGGGAGAGAGAGAGATGTAAGAGTTGGGAACATACATGTTTACAAGGGGAAGGGAAGCCCATTCCGGAGGAATTGTGCCGTTGAGATAGTTGCGGGTCAGGTCGCTGCATCAATAAACCCCCCATAACTGTTATAATAACGCATGATAAATAATAATGTTCAAAACCCATATAATGTTCAAGAAAGAAATTACGTTTTTTGCAATGCCTTCATTGATTTTATTTTTTTCAATGTTCTTATTCAAGTACCAATTTTTTATAATGTGCTCACTTCACTAATAGAGCTGTGAATATTTTTATGGATTTTCGTCAAGTGATGGCACATGACTAACACCTGTTAAATAATAATGGATTCGTTAGTAGAGTTAACTTAAATCCAACGAGTATCTTTAATTTTTAAGAAAAAGAAAAATAAGCAAAAGCAAACGAAACAAAAATGGTTTGTTACATAAGTAGGAAAAAATATAGATAAAAAAAAAACTTTTAAAAAAATCTAAAATTAAAATCAAACAATTTTTTGGTACATCAGGAAAAATATAAAAATAAAAATAAAATTTTGGTACATTAGGAAAAATAAAATAAAAGTAAAAATATAAAAACAATTTTTTTGGTACATTAGGAAAAAAAAAGTAAAATATAAAAACAGCACATTAGGAAAATTAAAATAAATAAAAAAACAAATTTTTTTTTTTGGTACATTAGGGAAAATAAAAAATATAATATTAATTAAAATAAATTAAATAAAAAAATAAAAAAATGATGAAAAGTTAAGTTTATAATAATTGTTAGTCATGTGATATCACGTGCCAAAATTCCGTTACAAAACTGACGTCTCCGTTAGCAAAGTGAGGGCATTGCAGAAATCGTTCACTTGAAATGAGGACATCGCAAAAAAAAAAAAAAAAAAAAAAAAAACTTCAATGGGAATATTGCAAAAAGATGATTTCTTTCGTGACCAAAACATGATTTTTGCCTAATTATGAATCCTTAAAATCGGGACAGATCACAAGTTTTAGGTCTTAGGTCGGGAAGTCTGCTCTCTGATATCATTATTGCTCTCTGATATCATTATTACTATTATAAACATCACACACTCGCCTATATATTACAATCAAAGTTCAAATATGTTCGATATGAAATAAGTAATATCATAGAACTAGTCGTAATATATAAATTAGGTAGATAGTTTTACACAAGAAAATGATTATGGACAGAAAAAAATTGCTCGGATCAATGAGCAAAAAAAAGAGAAGAAAAAGTATGTATTATAAGATATTCTCTATGCCCCAAAAAAATTGTCCCACTTGCTTTATAACTATCAAAAGGCTCGATTTTGGAGAGTGCAAGGAGCTCAATTTTAAATTTTAAAGGTTCCAAAATTTTACAAGGATTCATATTTTTTTTTTTTTTTTACTTTTAGACCTACCCCAAATTTCTTACATTGTTAAGAACATGGAAAGTTAGTAGAATTATTACTTAGCCTACTGGTTAGAGGGATAGGTTTAAAGTCCAATGTAGTCCATATGGTATTAGTTTCAAATCTTAATTGTACTTTTTATTTTTATGTTCATTCATTTTTTCTTTGATTAATTATGATCAAGTTTGAGCTTTCTTTTACAATTTTTATTTTAGGCTTAATTTTAACATCAAGTTTTCATATATATATATATATATATATATCAAGTCCAATTTGCTTTAATGCATAATGCAAGTTTATGATTTTATAATATAAGTCTTAAAGTCTGAGGTTCCATCTTAAAATCAATTGATACTAAGGGGAGCAGCCCATGATCTTTATATATTATAGGCAAGGTTTGTCAATTCCCAGTATGGGATAATATCTCTAACACGCCCCTCACGTGTAGCGGGCTTTGCCAAAGCTTACAATGTGGACTTATCAATCGGGTGGCGCAGAGTAACATCGTGGGCCGTTGGGCTTGCACGTGTAAAGAACCTGCTCTGATACCATCTTAAAGTATGAGGTTCCACCTTAAAACCAATTGGTACTAAGGGGAGTGGCCCAGGATCTTTATATATTATAAGCAAGGTTTGTCAATTCCCAATGTGGGATAATATCTCTAACACGCCCCCTCACGTGTAGCGGACTTTTGCCAAAGCTTACAACGTGGACTTATTATCGGGTGGCGCGGAGTAACATCGTGGGCCGATGGGCCTGCACGTATAAAGAACATGCTCTGATACCATCTTAAAGTCTGAGGTTCCACCTTAAAACCAATTGGTATTAAGGGGAGCAGCCCTGAATCTTTATATATTATAGGCAAGGTTTGTCAATTCTCAATGTGAGATAATATCGCTAACAATAAGGGTCAAATGTGTATTAGTTGGGTTGAGATATAAATAAATAAATTAAAGTATGGGGTGGGGTGGGGTGGGTGAGTTAGGGGTAGGTGGGTGGAGTAGGGGTGGGGGTAGTTGGGTGAGTTAGGGTAGGAGGTTAGGTGAGGTACGTAAGGTAGGGTGTGATGAGGGTGGTCGTAATGTAGCGGGTAGCTAGCGTGAGTAATTTTTTTTTTTACCCAGGTGAGTGGGGGAAGGCGGTGGCGGTGGGCATGAAGGAGTTGTTAAAATATAATTTTAATATGAGTAAAAAAATTCTTTGACGAAAGAGATAAGGGTAGGTGGGTGATGTGTGTGTGTGGGTGGGGTGGGGTGTGTGTGGTGGATGGGTTGCGAGTGAGAGGTGGTAGGGTGGGGGCAGGGGCGGATCCAGGGGGGGGGGCAGGTGGGGGCACTCGCCCCCCCCCCAGCGGCGGAAATGCAGTGGAAATTTTTTTTTGCCCCCACCATATTTTTGTTATATATGTATATATATAATTAACTTCAAGATTAACACCAGTGAGTGGTGTGGTTCAGCGGTAGAAGGGGTGAAGTTAAAGTCTTTGGTGTTTCCTTTCAAATCCATATTCAAACCCTGCTACCTACATTTTCAATTAATTTTGTCTTCCATCTTTGCTATTCTTTCTCTTAACAGTTTTGTTTTTCTCTTTCTCCTAATTTTCTCACATTTTTTCAATCTTAATTAATTCGTTAGGCTTTTCCCATTTTTTTTGTTTTTGGTCTTTCTTCCTATTATCCCAAGTTTAATTAGCAAATTTGAATTTCTTTTTTGTACGAGTAATATATTTTAATAAATTGTTTGCGTTAAATACTTCAACATTATTTCAATCGTTCTTTGAATTATTTACTTTTATCATTTTTGTTAACTAAAATACATTGTATTTCATGAATCCGACCCATTTTTTACTTGTCCGACCCAAAAAAAATTTTTCGAGGGCGCTGCCCCCCAACCCCCGTGTAATCTTGCCCTCCCCCTCGGCCAATTCCTGGCTCCGCCCCTGGGTGGGGGTAGGGGGTGGGTTGGTGGGGTGTGTGTGGGTATTTCTGTAGCGATTAGAGTAAGGGTGGGGGTTGGGAAAATTGGATGAGTTGAGGGTGTTATAAATTTTTTTTTTTTTGGAAAATAGAACGCGTAGAAGAAATTCGTAAGTTATTTTACTTAGAAACATGAGGAAAACATTTTTCGAAAAATATTTTTTCCTTTTTTCGGTTCTTATCAAACTCCGAAAAATGGAGAAAATATTTTCCCAAAAAATCTTTTCCTACAAACAATTGGAGCCTCAATGTAAGAAATTGGAGAAAATGCAGAGTGGTCGAGGAACTTTACATTTGTTGGAGGTAAGGGAGTTTAGCCATTTCTGGTGGGAGTATGCCAGGAAGATTCTGTGCTTTGAGTGATCTGCGTTTCCAAAAGAGAGAAATAATAATAATAATAATAATAATAATAATAATAATAATAATATGAGTAGTTGATAAATATTAATTTAATTACCTTCATAGAGTATATCGTTTTGAAAGAATTATTTTTAAAATGAACATAATGACAAATTTAATAGTCAAAATTATGAAAATCTATTTTTTGTACATTTAGAAAAATGAGTTATTAAAAATGTGATTCATTTTAATGAGAAAAATGAATTTTAATAAACAAAAGTATTCATGTGTCAATATTAATGTTAAAAATTGACAGTTTTAGTGTCAAATTTTTAAGAGGTTAACCCATGGGTGGACACATATAAACAAATGAACACCTATAAACAAATGAACTGAAACTTATAAACAAATGATCCGATTCTTTTAAACTTATTAAAAGTGTACGTTTGAATGTAAAACGCGTTAAAATCCATTTTGCTCATTTAGTTGGAATATTTTTAAGAAGGTAGGCAAATCTCTTCACACTGCACAGTTCCATACTCCCATCTCCTTCACACGTTGCCGCACCACCCAAATTTACACAGCATCCGTCTCTCCAATTACCCTCATCCAAACTCTGGCCTCTAATGTCATCTTCTCCCGTCCTCTCTCCACTACCACTGAAACAACCAAAGCTACAGCACCGCCGTCGCACCTGCCAGATCTATCACACCTACTTGATGTTAAGGTAAAGAAATAATTTTTTTTTTTTTTAATAGTAGTAAGAAATAAGGTTTTCAGTTGCTGAATCTCACATTCCTTGCGCCAAATATCAAAACGTCCCTTAAAAGGTCATATTCATGTCAATATTTTGAGTTCGTCAAAGAAACTGATAACTATTTGTTGTTTCATCAATTTGCAACAATTGTAAAATGGGGTAATCACATTGACACATCTTCGCTTTCGAGAATCATATTGCAAAAGTGACAAAAAAAAATAAAAAATCAGGCAACCAAAATGCAATTGACCCGGTCTAGTTGAAAATCTAATAAAGATGCAAGTAAAATATTCTTTGATTTTTTTTCTTTAATTTTATAATTTGTAACATTAATACCGACACACCCACCTTTATCTAGCCTAACCCCCCCCCCCTCAAAAAAAAAAACTTACGATAAACTTCATAACATTGACATTATTCCTGATGACACAATACATTTGGTTAAAATTCTTTTTTTTTTTTTTTAATTGAACTGAACCGTATATCTAAAATTCAATGTTTTCTATTGTTAAAAAACATTATTTTTATAAAATTTTGCGAGATTTTAATGGTGAAAAATAAGGAAAAATGAGTTGATGTAGAGGGAGTAGGTTGTACATGCTCACAATATGGCAAAGGTTGGAGTTGGAGAAGGAGCAATCGCAGGTGACATTATTATCACCACCCTTGGGTGGAATTTGGGTGATCCAACCCGATTCTCCGCTGCATGGATCTACACTGAAATCCCAATTTTTCCCTAACTTTGTTCCTATTTCCTTCAAAGCTTCCACTGTACCATATAAATAATTAATTAATCCACTACGCATCCCAAAATTAATTATAATTAATCAAAACAACGTACTATACATGTAAAGCGGACATTTCTTTTGGATCTTGCGGAATATATAAATACCTTCATCTTTAGGTAGACGAGAGATCTGTGCAGATGAAAGCTCAACAGCAAGACATAGGATTATAAAGAGAAATACAATAAGTCGAAAAACAAGTACTGGTGTCGGCATGAATATCCCAATAATTTGCTCTCGCATTTAGCTAGCTGGGAGTCTATATTTTATGTACGATGCAAAGACACACACACATATATATACTTACACTGGCAGATTCATAAATGTTGGTGTTAGTGTAGGCCAAAATTTAGATGGCATAATTAATGGCCTTTAACATAGTAAAGTTTACAAT
Organism: Adenophora triphylla var. japonica; assembly: GCA_022495995.1. NCBI lineage: Eukaryota > Viridiplantae > Streptophyta > Magnoliopsida > Asterales > Campanulaceae > Adenophora > Adenophora triphylla. The sequence continues at coordinate 984,302 of JAFEMH010000094.1, forward strand.
TTTTCCTAGAAATTGAATAATACTAGATGATTTCATATTCCAATTGAACACTATATTTGACCCTAAAATAACGAATTGAACATAAAAAATTGAAAATTTTAATACAACAAAAAATTCTAAAAAAATTAATCTAAAAATATTTATAGTGATTTGAGGATGAAATCATCTCAAATTACTCCAAATATTGAAATAACTCAATCAACAAAAGTAATCAAAGTCAAAATTGGGTTACTTTGGCATTTGTGAAGACTTGATCACCAATAATTTTGTAGAAGAACATGCATTAGACATTACTTCCTCTCTTTCATAATAAATGTCACACTTTAACTTTATTGGTGAATTAAATAAAATTTGACAAAATAATTATAAATATTGATTATCTTCATACTATCTTAAAAATGAAAAATTACAAAATAGGGTCTAAAGTCTACGGAGAGGTACTAATTTTGGGTCTGAATTTTTAATTTTGGCAATTTATGGTCTAACGTGACATTTTTTGCTCTGTTAATGATTTTTTGACGGAATTCTTTTTAAAAAATGAGTTAAATTACATGTGACATGCACGTAATGACCAAATTGGATTAATTTTATATGATTATTTGTTTTAAAGGGGTTAAATACTATTTTTAAATTTAAAGGATAAAACAAATTTATTTTCTTTAATATTGATAATTATTTTCTATTCTTTTTCAGCCAAAAAATATTTATTATTACTAAAAAAAATTATGGAAGAAATCAAATCAATAATTATTTACAAAAATAATTATTCATTTTCCCCATAATACCCTCACACACACACATACCCTCCTTCAACCCTTTTTCTTCCTTTTTCATCCACTCATCTACCAAACCACCATGCATCTACCATCACCACCATCATCACCCTTTTCCTCCTACTTTTTTTCAAGACCCATTGTTGGGTTTTGGGGTTACATGCCCAGCGGAAGATTCGTATAATTCACAAAACCCTAGTCCAAAAATCTGTCTAACATGAATAGATTAAATACATGAATATAGATCTACTAACCTTGGTTACGAATTTGCCTTTCGTATACGAATCGTAATTCACCTTTGAGTTGTAGACGAAACTTGAATCTTCTTCCTTGATCTTCCTTGGTGATGAATCAACAATGTAGGCTTCAAGCTTTAGGTGATAAAGCAATCACCCTCTATCGATAATCCACACTTGAACGAACCAAGATCGAATCTTGTTGGATTGCTAGATGATCCCTTGATTATTGAAACACCTTTCAATAATCTATGTCTAATATGGAATTGAATCTAGGGTGTTTTGATCTTTGATTCGTAATCAAAATCAAGAGATTTGTGTTTCTCAAGCCCTAAAATTCGTGTGTTATGGCTGGGGCAAAAGGGCATATTTATACTTTATAAATATTCCTAACTATTAGGGAGAAAAGCCCTAATCCAAAATCGAAACGGAACTGCTGAAACGGGGGTTGGGCGATCGCCCACAAGGGCCCGGCGGCCGCCCAGTTCTACAGCCCTATTGTTGTTTCGAAAACAACATGTGCGGTCGCCCACACCTACTGTGAGTACCCAAATTCGGATCATCAAAATTCGTTAAAAGTTAACCGGAATCCGTTAACTGGCCCGCTCCAGGTTAACCGGAACCCGTTAAACTCCCCGTTCTCAAGCCAACAAGACGTCCCAGGACTGCCCCGTGCATCCCAACGTCAAAGCGTACTCAACACAAGTAAAAGTACAGCTTTTCCTGAAAAACGCACTTTCCGGCACTTTTCGGGGGCGTTTCGAACATTTTCCGGACATTTATTTAAAAAACGGACAAAACAGGGAATAACGGGACTAAAATCCTAGCCTAAGTGAGTCACAGGGGCACGTGGCACGCATGCCACAGCCCTCTAGTCAACCTCAATCAGATTTCAGAGTGAAAAGACCAAAATACCCCTGAGATTGAGTCACAGTTCGTCCTGGATCGTTTACGTGCAAAACGAGAATTGCCAATGTGTCCTCCCATTTTCTAAAATACCACAAATCCCCCCCCAAATTGAGGATAAGTCCGTCCGGACTGTTTTACAAAATCACCCTATAAATACAGAGGGCTGTCAAAACATTTAAGGGAGGAAAAATATTATCCATTTTCACAAAGCCCACGGCATAAGCAATTCCTACCCCCTCTCGAGCCCCGTTTTGTCTCGATTTGCATGAAAACCTTGTCTTTCAACCAAACACAAACCAAACAACCACGAAACACCCTTCCAAACACTAAACCGTATCCCGTATACGCCTCCCGAGCCAAAAGAGTTAACCCCTAGCCATAGGTAACACTCTCTCTCCCTAAACACTCGTTCCGTCTCGATTTACGTGCCAGTCACTATAACCGTTTCGGTCGAAAGTCATTGAAATGTAGACGTCACGGTCTAACGGGGTCCGATATATTTTAGTCCAAGATCCTCTTCTCTCCCGTAAGAGAAGTAATCTCGGGTTAAAACGGCGTTCCGGCCCCGTTCTTTACTTTTATGTCATTTACGGTTCGGATCGTTTGATCCGTTGATTCGCAATTTCATAGTCTGAACCGTTTGGTTCGTGATAGTCATTTACCAATTTCGGATCGTTTGATCCATTGATTGTCATTTAAATTACGCAACTTTATAAGTCCGAGCCGTTTGGTTCGTTGATCGCACCTTTAAAATTCGGATCGTTTGATTCCGTTGATACCGCATTTTAAATACTGTCATTTACAAGTCCGAGCCGTTTGGCTCGTGATAGTATTTACTTATCAAAGTCCGAGTCGCAAAACGATTCGTTGATCGCATATCATTTAATGCTTTTTTCCTGTAAAATCGCTAACAATGTAATGCCCGGTTCAAAACCGGAGTTCGTCATTCGAACTCTCTTTCAAAACGCGCAAAGTGACGTTTGGCATCCAAACGATCATCTTTAATTTCAAAATCCGACGTTTGACATTCAAACGCTCTTTTCTTAAAAGTCAACATTTGACACTTAAGTTAAAGATTCAAAACGCGTCATTCGCACCTCTTTTCCTAAGAAACTCCAAAACCGACGTTTGTCATTCAAACGCTCGCTTTTTTCCAAAATCATAAAATCTGTAGGTGTTAGTGCCCTAGGCCTATAGAGATAGACCTTTATGTAATGTCATTGTTCATTTATATATGAGATTGCTTCTTTGATTATTATATGTGTTTGCATGTTTAGTTATAATAATCGTGTCCCTAGTACTTATGAAGCACTAGTATGAAGTCTAATGGATAATCATATGATGATTATATGCATGGAGATGCACATTAGATTCATGGGTACTTGTTAGAGAACAAGGTACTGGACTTGACCCATTATGAGATTTATGTCATGGTCATATGTCATAATTAAATCTCATATAGTCATATCATTGATATCCTTTGACCTGAGATTATCATCGTCTTCCGCTTGATGAATATCATGTTTGATATAGTTTAACGTTATCTTTAACCGGATGACAATAAGGGCTATCATTGGCATGGTATGATTCTTGTTGGGAAGAATGATAAGTCAAGATGGAAATTGTCCCTCGTAAAGAGAGATGTTTGCTCGGCCACTCGTAAGTAAGATTGATGTAGTGCATGGCCATGCCCGAATGAATTAATGTGATTAATGTCATTCGATTAATCAATTTACTTGGTAACGAGAAAGCATTGAACAATATGAGTTGACGTGGACCATGACTCATGTTCAATATAACATCGTGTGACAATGGGATTGTGATATGTTCTATGTAGGAAAATCGAACTTGATAATCATACTATTTGGGTAGGCATGATGGCTTGCTAGAGTCCGCTCATGTCTTATGAGGATCGATGTGATCGAACTCATTGCCAACATAGTATGGTCCTATGGGGTCACACGCATCGAACGAATTGTCAAAAATGAAGAAAATGGGTTTTCTGGGCTCAGGGGATGACTCGTCCCCAAGGCTGAACCAAGTCGTGCCTTATGAAGGGACGCCAGGTTCAGTGGGAGTGTCCTGAGGGACGACTCGTGCTCTGGGGCACGAGTCGTGCCCAAAGGGACGACTCGTCCCGTGAGCTAAGCCAAGTCGTGCCTCTTGCGGGGACGCCAGGATCGGTGGGAGCTGCAGAGGGGACGACTCGTGCCCTGGGGGACGAGTCGTCCCGTCGGGCCTGGACTGATACGTAAATGGCCTGATTTTAGGGTTTTCGCAAAGGGCTTTTATTTGTAACGTATAAATAGTTGCCCCTGGTTGCCCTAGCCGTCATTAGAACGTTTTGGCTTGAGAGAAACACTTAGAGTGGGAGATCTCAATTGAGAATTGAGAATCAAACACCACAAAATCCATTGTTCTTCATTGATTGAAAGGTGTTTCAATCAATTGGATCTAGCAATCCTCCTAGAAGAGTTCTAGGGTTCGTTCCGCGCGTGGATAAACATAGAGGATCTTCGTTCATCAAGATCTTTGGTTCGTGATTCCCGTTCGTTCATCAAGGATTAACAAGATCATTCAATCTGGAGTTGGGTCAAGTTTATCAAAGGCAAAAGCATTCAAGGTTGGTAATTCTATTTCATCTCTCTTAATTATTCATCTAGAACGGATTCTAGGGCTTGGGGTTTTTCGAGTTATTGCTTATTCCGCTGCGCATGGACCCTCGAAACCCTACAGTGGTATCAGAGCCCCGTTCATGATGCTTAGTTAGATAATCATGATGATAATTATGTAATATGATTATATGAATTTTCATGATGTGCATGATCTAGAATATGAAATTGTATGAGTTTTACTTGAGAAGTAATAGTATATATAGATATACCATGATTATGAAATTGTAATATATATATGATTAATATGATTAATCTAGATTATGGGATGTCAATTTCATTGATATGATTAATATGATTAATCTAGGATATTTGTGATGTATTACTTGGTATATTGGCTGGACATCAAAACCTTCCCCACAGGCACTTCGATGGAAGTGTGGGATAATCTTGGAGCACGTGGCCGCGTACTAGTAATTACTGATCAAATGTAATATGTGTTGCATCATTCCATGTTCATAATTATGTTCATATAGTTTTCACGAATCAACCTTGGGATGTAATTGATAAGCATGAAAAATTGAACCTTCTTTGTAATTTGAGTTTGTTTTATGCCACCCATGTTTAAACACTTGTGAGTACATGGGTAGTTTTATGTGGGCTCGCCATAGCGAGGTGCATTAATTCTATCTTTGTATGATCAAGATGAGCAAATAGTGGTTGCTATACGTTTAACATGGTTGAACTCAATTAGGCTATCAAAGCGGTTTTGGGCCTAAGGCATAAGATGAGATTGAAACATGTGACATATGATGTCTATAATCTCATAATGATCTAAGAGTCATATATAGATATGATTGATAAATGTTATCTACCTTTTTAGTTTAATTTTGAGCAGTCGTGCCATAGCCGACTTGAAATTAAATTAAAGTTGGGTCTTAGCCTATTAAATTATATTATACATGTTTGTATAAGAAGGTTATATAATTTAGTGGGAGTATTTGTGAAATACGTTAATTAATCTCTTAAATGAATTGGTACTTATATGTGTTCATATCTTGTTGCATATCTTTGTAGATCAATGGCTGTAAACAATAATCAAAACATGTCACTGCGATCAGTCCTTGAGAAGGACAAGTTAGAGGAGAATGGCAATAACTATGTGGATTGGATCCGCAGTTTGAGAATTGTTCTCAAACAAGAAAGGAAGTTGTACATTCTCGATGGACCTGTTCCACCCGAGCCGGCTGCTAATGCAACTAAAGCGGAAAGGGACCAACATAAGAAGCATATGGATGATTCTATTGATGTTGGTTGCCTGATGCTTGCGACCATGTGTAAGGCTCTTCAGAAGGACCTTGTACACATGGAAGCCTATGATTTGGGAAATCATTGGAAGGAAATGTTCCAGTTGCAAGCACGTACGGAAAGGTTTGACACTATGAAGGCTCTTCATTCATGCACGATGATTGAAGGACAACCTGTTGGGTCTCATGTGTTGAAAATGAAGGGTCACCTCGAACATCTTGAGAGGCTTGGGTATCCTATCCAGTTAGAGCTGGCTACGGATATGATATTGCATTCACTCCCTAGGAGTTATAATCAGTTTGTTCTGAATTATAACATGAATGGGATGAATAAATCTCTGTCTGAATTGCATGGGATGCTAAAGAATGCGGAGAACAATATTACCAAGAAAACCAATCAAGTGTTGATGGTGAATAAAGGAAAAGGGTTCAAAAATAAGGGTAAAGCAAAAGTTGCTAAACCGGAGGCAAAGGTTGCCGTTGCTGAGAAGCCTAAACCCAAATCCCAAAAGGATGCGGTGTGCTACCATTGCAAGGAAACTGGGCATTGGAGGCGTAACTGCAAGCTTTATCAGGAAGGACTGAAGAAGAAGGGCAATGAGATTGCCATGACTTCAGGTATCTATGTGATAGATGTTTTACTTTCTACCTGTAGTTCTTGGGTATTAGATACCGGATGTGGATCTCACATTTGCCTAAATGTGCAGGGACTAAAGAATAGAAGGTTGCTCAAAGAGGGTGAAGTAGATCTACGGGTTGGAAATGGAGCAAGAGTTGCTGCATTGGCCGTAGGGACTTACGAAGTCACTTTACCAAGCGGATTAATTTTAGTTTTAAATAACTGTTATTATGTTCCGGATTTGAGAAGAAACATTATTTCTATTTCATGTTTAGACAATGAGGGTTACAATTTTCTTATTGCGAATAAGAGATTTTCGATTTATTTGAATGACATGCTTTATTGTGTTGCTCATTCTTTTAATGGCCTTTATGTCTTGGATGTTGAGAATAATGTTGATAATGTCTATCATGTTAGTAAGAAATCCAAACCAAATAATGTGAATGACACATATAAATGGCATTGCCGTCTTGGGCACATAAACGAGAAACGCATATCTAAACTTCATAAAGATGGATATTTAGACTCATGTGATTATGAATCATATGATGTTTGCGAGTATTGTTTATTGGGCAAGATGACTAAAGCACCTTTTACTAAGAGTAGTGAAAGGGCTAGTGATTTGTTGGCTCTCGTACATACTGATGTATGTGGACCAATGAATAGCATTGCTAGGGGAGGATTTCGGTACTTCATAACGTTCACTGATGACTTATCCAGATATGGCTACGTCTATCTGATGAAGTACAAAAGTGAAGCTTTTGAGATATTTAGAATATTTCAAAGTGAAGTACAAAATCAACTTGGCAAAACTATTAAAACACTTCGATCCGATCGAGGTGGTGAATATTTGAGTCAAGAATTTGACGATCATCTGAAAAGTTGTGGAATTGTTTCAGAACTTACTCCACCCGGAACACCACAATGGAATGGTGTGTCCGAGAGGAGAAATCGAACTCTATTAGATATGGTTCGATCGATGATGAGTCAAGTGAACCTTCCTATTTCCTTTTGGGGACACGCACTGGAAACAGCCGCTTTCACACTTAACAAGGTCCCTACTAAATCGGCTCCTAAAACCCCACATGAGATGTGGTATGGAAGAAAGCCTAGCTTATCTTTCATGAAGATTTGGGGATGTGAGGTTTATGTAAAGAAATTGGTTTCTGAACATAAACTTGCACCTAGATCTGATAAATGTATTTTCGTCGGTTATCCCAAGGAAACGAAAGGATATCTATTTTACAACCAATCCGAGAACAAAGTGTTTGTTGCTCGAAATGGTGTCTTTCTAGAGAAAGAGTTTCTCTCTAAAGAAACTAGTGGGAGTAAAATTGATCTTGAAGAAATTCAAGAACCCGAAAATGACAAGGAACCGATAGTAGAGACGGAACCAAGTTCACAAGCTGTTGTGGAACCGGTTCAAGATACACAAGTTCTTCGCAGATCGGATAGGATACGATCCGAACCTGAGAGATATGGATTTCTCATGACGGAAAGTAATGAAGTAGAAATCATTGAGAATGATGAACCTACTTCCTATCAAGAGGCGATGTCCACTCCTGATTCGGACAAGTGGCTAGGAGCCATGGAATCCGAGATCAAATCCATGTACGACAATCAAGTTTGGAACTTGATTGACCCACCTGAAGGTGTAAAAACCATAGGGTGCAAGTGGGTTTTCAAAAAGAAAACCGACATGGATGGGAAGGTACGTACTTATAAGGCTAGGCTAGTTGCTAAGGGGTATAGGCAGATTCATGGCGTTGACTATGATGAAACCTTTTCGCCCGTAGCAATGCTTAAGTCTATTAGAATCCTAATTGCCATAGCCGCATATTATGACTATGAGATATGGCAAATGGACGTCAAAACAGCGTTTCTTAACGGAAACCTACTTGAGGATGTATACATGATACAACCTGAAGGGTTTGTCGATCCAAAGGGTTCTAACAAAGTGTGTAAGTTGCAGAGATCCATTTATGGATTAAAGCAAGCTTCCCGGAGCTGGAATCTACGTTTTGATGAATCAGTCAAAGAGTTAAGCTTCATCAAAAACGAAGATGAACCTTGTGTATACAAGAAGATAAGTGGGAGCATAGTGCTATTTCTGGTATTGTATGTCGATGACATCTTGCTCATTGGAAATAATGTTCCTGCACTTGAGACTGTAAAGTCCTGGTTAGGAAAATGTTTCTCAATGAAAGATATGGGTGAGGCGGCTTATATCCTTGGTATCAAGATCTATAGAGATAGATCAAGAAGGATGATTGGTTTGAGTCAGAGTACATATATTGACAAGGTCCTTAGAAGATTCAAGATGGAAAATTCTAAGAGAGGATACTTGCCAATGGGACATGGCATTACTCTTAGCAAGACTCATTGTCCTAAGACAAATGATGAGCGAAAGAGAATGAGTGATATACCATATGCTTCGGCAATTGGGTCTATCATGTATGCCATGTTATGTACTAGACCCGATGTCTCGTACGCTCTAAGCGCAACGAGTAGATACCGATCGATCCTGGTGAGAACCATTGGATAGCTGTCAAGAATATCCTTAAGTACTTGAGAAGGACTAAGGATGTATTCTTGGTATTTGGAGGAATGGAAGATGATCTGGTTGTAAAGGGTTACACAGATGCAAGCTTCCAAACCGACAAAGATGACTATAGATCGCGATGCTGGTTTGTGTTTATGCTAAATGGAGGTGCTGTTTGTTGGAAGAGTTCCAAGCGAGCACATTGTTGATTCTACAACAGAAGCCGAGTACATAGCAGCATCAGATGCGGCTAAGGAGGCGGTTTGGATCAAGAAGTTCGTTAGTGACTTAGAAGTCGTTCCGAGTATCACTAACCCGATAGAGCTGTTCTGTGACAACAATGGTGCTATTGTCCAAGCAAAAGAACCAAGGTCACATCAGCGATCCAAACACATTTTGAGACGCTTCCACCTCATTCGAGAAATCTGTGAAAGGGAGGACGTCAAGATATGCAAGGTACCAACGGATGACAACATTTCGGACCCTCTCACCAAGCCTTTACCACAAGCTAAACATGATGGTCATGTTAGGTCCATGGGTATAAGATACATGAATGATTGGGCCTAATGCAAGTGGGAGTCTGTAGGTGTTAGTGCCCTAGGCCTATAGAGATAGACCTTTATGTAATGTCATTGTTCATTTATATATGAGATTGCTTCTTTGATTATTATATGTGTTTGCATGTTTAGTTATAATAATCGTGTCCCTAGTACTTATGAAGCACTAGTATGAAGTCTAATGGATAATCATATGATGATTATATGCATGGAGATGCACATTAGATTCATGGGTACTTGTTAGAGAACAAGGTACTGGACTTGACCCATTATGAGATTTATGTCATGGTCATATGTCATAATTAAATCTCATATAGTCATATCATTGATATCCTTTGACCTGAGATTATCATCGTCTTCCGCTTGATGAATATCATGTTTGATATAGTTTAACGTTATCTTTAACCGGATGACAATAAGGGCTATCATTGGCATGGTATGATTCTTGTTGGGAAGAATGATAAGTCAAGATGGAAATTGTCCCTCGTAAAGAGAGATGTTTGCTCGGCCACTCGTAAGTAAGATTGATGTAGTGCATGGCCATGCCCGAATGAATTAATGTGATTAATGTCATTCGATTAATCAATTTACTTGGTAACGAGAAAGCATTGAACAATATGAGTTGACGTGGACCATGACTCATGTTCAATATAACATCGTGTGACAATGGGATTGTGATATGCTCTATGTAGGAAAATCGAACTTGATAATCATACTATTTGGGTAGGCATGATGGCTTGCTAGAGTTCTCTCATGTCTTATGAGGATCGATGTGATCGGACTCATTGCCAACATAGTATGGTCCTATGGGGTCACACGCATCGAACGAATTGTCAAAAATGAAGAAAATGGGTTTTCTGGGCTCAGGGGATGACACGTCCCCAAGGCTGAACCAAGTCGTGCCTTATGAAGGGACGCCAGGTTCAGTGGGAGTGTCCTGAGGGACGACTCGTGCTCTGGGGCACGAGTCGTGCCCAAAGGGACGACTCGTCCCGTGAGCTAAGCCAAGTCGTGCCTCTTGCGGGGACGCCGGGATCGGTGGGAGGCTGCAGAGGGGACGACTCGTGCCACTGGGGACGAGTCGTCCCGTCGGGCTGGACGATACGTAAATGGCCTGATTTTAGGGTTTTCGCAAAGGGCTTTTATTTGTAACGTATAAATAGTTTCCCCTGGTTGCCCTAGCCGTCATTAGAACGTTTTGGCTTGAGAGAAACACTTAGAGTGGGAGATCTCAATTGAGAATTGAGAATCAAACACCACAAAATCCATTGTTCTTCATTGATTGAAAGGTGTTTCAATCAATTGGATCTAGCAATCCTCCTAGAAGAGTTCTAGGGTTCGTTCCGCGCGTGGATAAACATAGAGGATCTTCGTTCATCAAGATCTTTGGTTCGTGATTCCCGTTCGTTCATCAAGGATTAACAAGATCATTCAATGCGGAGTTGGGTCAAGTTTATCAAAGGCAAAAGCATTCAAGGTTGGTAATTCTATTTCATCTCTCTTAATTATTCATCTAGAACGGATTCTAGGGCTTGGGGTTTTTCGAGTTATTGCTTATTCCGCTGCGCATGGACCCTCGAAACCCTACAGTGGTATCAGAGCCCCGTTCATGATGCTTAGTTAGATAATCATGATGATAATTATGTAATATGATTATATGAATTTTCATGATGTGCATGATCTAGAATATGAAATTGTATGAGTTTTACTTGAGAAGTAATAGTATATATAGATATACCATGATTATGAAATTGTAATATATATATGATTAATATGATTAATCTAGATTATGGGATGTCAATTTCATTGATATGATTAATATGATTAATCTAGGATATTTGTGATGTATTACTTGGTATATTGGCTGGACATCAAAACCTTCCCCACAGGCACTTCGATGGAAGTGTGGGATAATCTTGGAGCACGTGGCCGCGTACTAGTAATTACTGATCAAATGTAATATGTGTTGCATCATTCCATGTTCATAATTATGTTCATATAGTTTTCACGAATCAACCTTGGGATGTAATTGATAAGCATGAAAAATTGAACCTTCTTTGTAATTTGAGTTTGTTTTATGCCACCCATGTTTAAACACTTGTGAGTACATGGGTAGTTTTATGTGGGCTCGCCATAGCGAGGTGCATTAATTCTATCTTTGTATGATCAAGATGAGCAAATAGTGGTTGCTATACGTTTAACATGGTTGAACTCAATTAGGCTATCAAAGCGGTTTTGGGCCTAAGGCATAAGATGAGATTGAAACATGTGACATATGATGTCTATAATCTCATAATGATCTAAGAGTCATATATAGATATGATTGATAAATGTTATCTGCCTTTTTAGTTTAATTTTGAGCAGTCGTGCCATAGCCGACTTGAAATTAAATTAAAGTTGGGTCTTAGCCTATTAAATTATATTATACATGTTTGTATAAGAAGGTTATATAATTTAGTGGGAGTATTTGTGAAATACGTTATTTAATCTCTTAAAAGAATTGGTACTTATATGTGTTCATATCTTGTTGCATATCTTTGTAGATCAATGGCTGTAAACAATAATCAAAACATGTCACTGCGATCAGTCCTTGAGAAGGACAAGTTAGAGGAGAATGGCAATAACTATGTGGATTGGATCCGCAGGTTTGAGAATTGTTCTCAAACGGGAAAGGAAGTTGTACATTCTCGATGGACCCGTTCCACCCGAGCCATTTGCTAATGCAACTAAAGCGGAAAGGGACCAACATAAGAAGCATATGGATGATTCTATTGATGTTGGTTGCACGATGCTTGCGACCATGTGTAAGGCTCTTGAAGGACCTTGTACACATGGAAGCCTATGATTTGGGAAATCATTTGAAGGAAATGTTCCGATTGCAAGCACGTACGGAAAGGTTTGACACTATGAAGGCTCTTCATTCATGCAAGATGATTGAAGGACAACTGTTGGGCCTCATGTGTTGAAAATGAAGGGTCACCTCGAACATCTTGAGAGGCTTGGGTATCCTATCCAGTTAGAGGCGCTACGGATATGATATTGCATTCACTCCCGAGAGTTATAATCGGTTTGTTACGAATTATAACATGAATGGGATGAATAAATCTCTGTCTGAATTGCATGGGATGCTAAAGAATGCGGAGAACAATATTACCAAGAAAACCAATCAAGTGTTGAAGGTGAATAAAGGAAAAGGGTTCAAAAACAAGGGTAAAGCAAAAGTTGCTAAACCGGAGGCAAAGGTTGCCGTTCTTGAGAAGCCTAAACCCAAATCCCAAAAGGATGCGGTGTGCTACCATTGCAAGGAAGCTGGGCATTGGAGGCGTAGCGCAAGCTTTATCGGGAAGGAGGCTGAAGAAGAAGGGCAATGAGATTGCCATGACTTGAGTATCTATGTGATAGATGTTTTACTTTCTACCTCTAGTTCTTGGGTATTAGATACCGGATGTGGATCTCACATTTGCCTAAATGTGCGGGGACTAAAGAATAGAAGGTTGCTCAAAGAGGGTGAAGTAGATCTACGGGTTGGAAATGGAGCAAGAGTTCTTTGCATTGGCCGTAGGGACTTACGAAGTCACTTTACCAAGCGGATTAATTTTAGTTTTAAATAAGCATTATTATGTTCGGATTTGAGAAGAAACATTATTTCTATTTCATGTTTAGACAATGAGGGTTACAATTTTCTTATTGCGAATAAGAGATTTTCGATTTATTTGAATGACATGCTTTATTGTGTTGCTCATTCTTTTAATGGCCTTTATGTCTTGGATGTTGAGAATAATGTTGATAATGTCTATCATGTTAGTAAGAAATCCAAACCAAATAATGTGAATGACACATATAAATGGCATTGCCGTCTTGGGCACATAAACGAGAAACGCATATCTAAACTCCATAAAGATGGATATTTAGACTCATGTGATTATGAATCATATGATGTTTGTGAGTCTTGTTTATTGGGCAAGATGACTAAAGCACCTTTTACTAAGAGTAGTGAAAGGGTTAGTGATTTGTTGGCTCTCATACATACTGATGTATGTGGACCAATGAATAGCATTGCTAGGGGAGGATTTCGGTACTTCATAACGTTCACTGATGACTTATCCAGATATGGCTACGTCTATCTGATGAAGTACAAAAGTGAAGCTTTTGAGATATTTAGAATATTTCAAAGTGAAGTACAAAATCAACTTGCCAAAACTATTAAAACACTTCGATCCGATCGAGGTGGTGAATATTTGAGCCAAGAATTTGACGATCATCTGAAAAGTTGTGGAATTGTTTCAGAACTTACTCCACAGGAACACCACAATGGAATGGTGTGTCCGAGAGGAGAAATCGAACTCTATTAGATATGGTTCGATCGATGATGAGTCAAGTGAACCTTCCTATTTCCTTTTGGGGACACGCCTGGAAACGGCCGCTTTCACACTTAACAAGGTCCTTACTAAATCGGCTCCTAAAACCCCACATGAGATGTGGTATGGAAGAAAGCCTAGCTTATCTTTCATGAAGATTTGGGGATGTGAGGTTTATGTAAAGAAATTGGTTTACGAACATAAACTTGCACCTAGATACGATAAATGTATTTTCGTCGGTTATCCCAAGGAAACGAAAGGATATCTATTTTACAACCAATCCGAGAACAAAGTGTTTGTTGCTCGAAATGGTGTCTTTCTAGAGAAAGAGTTTCTCTCTAAAGAAACTAGTGGGAGTAAAATTGATCTTGAAGAAATTCAAGAACCCGAAAATGACAAGGAACCGATAGTAGAGACGGAACCAAGTTCACAAGCTGTTGTGGAACCGGTTCAAGATACACAAGTTCTTCGCAGATCGGATAGGATACGATCCGAACCTGAGAGATATGGATTTCTCATGACGGAAAGTAATGAAGTAGAAATCATTGAGAATGATGAACCTACTTCCTATCAAGAGGCGATGTCCACTCCTGATTCGGACAAGTGGCTAGGAGCCATGGAATCCGAGATCAAATCCATGTACGACAATCAAGTTTGGAACTTGATTGACCCACCTGAAGGTGTAAAAACCATAGGGTGCAAGTGGGTTTTCAAAAAGAAAACCGACATGGATGGGAAGGTACGTACTTATAAGGCTAGGCTAGTTGCTAAGGGGTATAGGCAGATTCATGGCGTTGACTATGATGAAACCTTTTCGCCCGTAGCAATGCTTAAGTCTATTAGAATCCTAATTGCCATAGCCGCATATTATGACTATGAGATATGGCAAATGGACGTCAAAACAGCGTTTCTTAACGGAAACCTACTTGAGGATGTATACATGATACAACCTGAAGGGTTTGTCGATCCAAAGGGTTCTAACAAAGTGTGTAAGTTGCAGAGATCCATTTATGGATTGAAGCAAGCTCCCGGAGCTGGAATCTACGTTTTGATGAATCGATCAAAGAGTTTGGCTTCATCAAAAACGAAGATGAACCTTGTGTATACAAGAAGATAAGTGGGAGCATAGTGCTATTTACGGTATTGTATGTCGATGACATCTTGCTCATTGGAAACAATGTTCACACTTGAGGCTTGTAAAGTCCTGGTTAGGAAAATGTTTTTCAATGAAAGATATGGGTGAGGCGGCTTATATCCTTGGTATCAAGATCTATAGAGATAGATCAAGAAGGATGATTGGTTTGAGTCGAGTACATATATTGACAAGGTCCTTAGAAGATTCAAGATGGAAAATTCTAAGAGAGGATACTTGCCAATGGGACATGGCATTACTCTTAGCAAGACTCATTGTCCTAAGACAAATGATGAGCGAAAGAGAATGAGTGATATACCATATGATTCGGCAATTGGGTCTATCATGTATGCCATGTTATGTACTAGACCCGATGTCTCGTACTACGCTCTAAGCGCAACGAGTAGATACCGGTCGATCTGGTGAGAACCATTGGATAGCTGTCAAGAATATCCTTAAGTACTTGAGAAGGACTAAGGATGTATTCTTGGTATTTGGAGGAATGGAAGATGATATGGTTGTAAAGGGTTACACAGATGCAAGCTTCCAAACCGACAAAGATGACTATAGATCGCAGTCTGGTTTTGTGTTTATGCTAAATGGAGGTGCTGTTTGTTGGAAGAGTTCCAAGCAGAGCACTGTTGTTGATTCTACAACAGAAGCCGAATACATAGCAGCGGCTAAGGAGGCGGTTTGGATCAAGAAGTTCGTTACTGACTTAGAAGTTGTTCCGAGTATCACTAACCCGATATAGCTGTTATGTGACAACAATGGTGCTATTGCCCATGCAAAAGAACCAAGGTCACATCAGCGATCCAAACACATTTTGAGACGCTTCCACCTCATTCGAGAAATCTGTGAAAGGGAGGATGTCAAGATATGCAAGGTACCAATGGATGACAACATCTCGGACCCTCTCACCAAGCCTTTACCACAAGCTAAACATGATGGTCATGTTAGGTCCATGGGTATAAGATACATGAATGATTGGGCCTAGTGCAAGTGGGAGACTGTAGGTGTTAGTGCCCTAGGCCTATAGAGATAGACCTTTATGTAATGTCATTGTTCATTTATATATGAGATTGCTTCTTTGATTATTATATGTGTTTGCATGTTTAGTTATAATAATCGTGTCCCTAGTACTTATGAAGCACTAGTATGAAGTCTAATGGATAATCATATGATGATTATATGCATGGAGATGCACATTAGATTCATGGGTACTTGTTAGAGAACAAGGTAATCTTGGACTTGACCCATTATGAGATTTATGTCATGGTCATATGTCATAATTAAATCTCATATAGTCATATCATTGATATCCTTTGACATGAGATTATCATCGTCTTCCGCTTGATGAATATCATGTTTGATATAGTTTAACGTTATCTTTAACCGGATGACAATAAGGGCTATCATTGGCATGGTATGATTCTTGTTGGGAAGAATGATAAGTCAAGATGGAAATTGTCCCTCGTAAAGAGAGATGTTTGCTCGGCCACTCATAAGTAAGATTGATGTAGTGCATGGCCATGCCCAAATGAATTAATGTGATTAATGTCATTCGATTAATCAATTTACTTGGTAACGAGAAAGCATTGAACAATATGAGTTGACGTGGACCATGACTCATGTTCAATATAACATCGTGTGACAATGGGATTGTGATATGTTCTATGTAGGAAAATCGAACTTGATAATCATACTATTTGGGTAGGCATGATGGCTTGCTAGAGTTCGCTCATGTCTTATGAGGATCAATGTGATCGGACTCATTGCCAACATAGTATGGTCCTATGGGGTCACACGCATCGAACGAATTGTCAAAAATGAAGAAAATGGGTTTTCTGGGCTCAGGGGACGACTCGTCCCCAAGGCTGAACCAAGTCGTGCCTTATGAAGGGACGCCAGGTTTAGTGGGAGTGTCCTGAGGGACGACTCGTGCTCTGGGGCACGAGTCGTGCCCAAAGGGACGACTCGTCCCGTGAGCTAAGCTAAGTCGTGCCTTTTGCAGGACGCCAGATCGCGGGAGCTGCAGAGGGGACGACTCGTGCCCTGGGGGACGAGTCGTCCCGTCGGGCCTGGACTGATACGTAAATGGCCTGATTTTAGGTTTTTCGCAAAGGGCTTTTATTTGTAACGTATAAATAGTTGCCCCTGGTTGCCCTAGCCGTCATTAGAACGTTTTGGCTTGAGAGAAACACTTAGAGTGGGAGATCTCAATTGAGAATTGAGAATCAAACACCACAAAATCCATTGTTCTTCATTGATTGAAAGGTGTTTCAATCAATTGGATCTAGCAATCCTCCTAGAAGAGTTCTAGGGTTCGTTCCGCGCGTGGATAAACATAGAGGATCTTCGTTCATCAAGATCTTTGGTTCGTGATTCCCGTTCGTTCATCAAGGATTAACAAGATCATTCAATCTGGAGTTGGGTCAAGTTTATCAAAGGCAAAAGCATTCAAGGTTGGTAATTCTATTTCATCTCTCTTAATTATTCATCTAGAACGGATTCTAGGGCTTGGGGTTTTTCGAGTTATTGCTTATTCCGCTGCGCATGGACCCTCAAAACCCTACAAAATCAACGTTTGACATTCAAACCAAGATTAAGCTTGTCATTCAAGCCCCCATTTTCAAAATGCAAACCCACACACACACACACACAATTTCGAGAAAGGTAGAAAAACTCGTCATATGAGGCGTTTCGGGTGATCTCAAAATACTCTTCCCGAAACGTAACGTGACCTCCGAACCTAACAATCTTCGGTACTAAAAAAGCCTTTTGTCATTCAAGCGCACTGATGAGTGGATGGCCAAGTGAGACTCGGAAGGGAGGCAACATGATCACCACACTTCCCGCACTTTGGCTTCTCCGAAGGGTTAAGGGTGTCTGTGCAGTGTGACACGGACTCTAGTGGTAGTGTGAGGTAAAAAGTCTAATTCTTTTTTAAGGAGAAAAGAGAAAGATTTTTATTTGTTTTAGGAGATGCATGCATGCAATGCAACAGTTAAGAATAGAAAGAAAATAAAAAGAAAGTAAAATACAACACCATACAAGAAAACGAAAGTCTGACCCTCTTAGTTTGAAAAAGTTTCAAAACAGTCCCCAGCAGAGTCGCCACTGTGAATACCCCGTCCCGATGCAACGCGCATTCGGAGGTTTAAAATAAATAATTATATAATGTCGGACCGAAATGGGATATTCATTTAGTGACACTCGCTTTAAACCATATTAAAATATTAGTTTAATTTTGAGAGTCGCCACGCCACTTTGATATAGCCCAAATCTTTGAAAAAAGGCTAAACAATTAATTGGGTTCGGGGGTCAAGTTACAACAGAAGAAGAAACGCTATCACTCCTATTGTCCGACGGATCGGTCTTTCTAGCATGTGGGGGGTGTTGGTTGTGTGCGGTGTTTACAGGAATAGATAGAAGAAACGGGATCATGCATAAGGAGGAGGGGAGAGAAAGAATTAGTTAATGATCACACCCTAGAACCTTTGAGTTAGGCCCTCGGAAGGTGCACTAATCAACGTTCATCCTTGGGGGATTGTTGATCATGGGACAATTATTACTAAGGTGGAAGGAAAGAAATAGTTCCTAGATCCATTGGGTTTTCTTGGGCGAAACCTTAGATCATCCTCGGCTATACATATTTAAATATATTAAAACAGTCCTAAATCTAGCATAAAGGAACAATTAAAATATAATAAGCATGCAAATATAATAAGACAATAATAATAGGGAACAAAAATATTAAAAAGAGTCTTACCAACTGTAGCAAGACTTTGGGATCGAATCTAGGGCGATTCGAAGAACGTGGGAAGAAATACGGGTAAAGCAAGTGTAATCTCGCTTCTCCCGAATGAATTGTGTGTTGAGAATGGGAGCCGGGCACACTTATTTATAGTGCTTCGGTACCTGGGCTGGGCCAGCTGAAGGGTCGATCGGCCTTAAATTAAAGGGTCGATCGGCACAAAATAAAGGGTCAATCGGCCCTAAAAATAAGGTCCGATCGGCGCTAGAAACTAGGTTCTGGCGGCGGCTGATAAATGGTCGATCGGCAGATAAGTTTATCCTAAATACAAAAGAGTCGATCGGGCAAATATAGGTAAAGGGTCGATCGGCCAAAAGTTTAATTTTATGAGCTTGGCCCAACCTTGCTTTCACCTTGGCCCAAATTCCATATTTCCAGTTTAGTCCCTGAATTTTCCAATATTTCCCATTTGGTCCAAAAGCTCCCAAATGCCAGTTTAGTCCCAGATTTTCCCGAATTGCACTTCAGTCCCTTTTTTCGGACCGGGTACTAACAGTAGCCCCTCGGCGACGCTTCTTGTAAGACAAGTGGGGTCGACGATAATAAATAGGATCCGTCCTGAAAAATGGGATTTCAGGAGGTAAGACAATGATTTTGCGGATATGAGGTTTGGACTCGAGCTGAGTCACAAAAAAGATGACCAGGTAGGTCAAGCGGCTGGACCCACGTCGGGCTACCTACGTATCCCTAAAGGAATCAAGCCAAAGATGCGATTTGTGTGGGAATCACCCGGAAATATGTGACTATATGAGAGTCACTGAAACGTGAAGACGTGACTGCGCGAAAGTCACTGGAATGTAACTGTGCGGGAATCACCCAAAAGTTTTGTGAGAGTTTGACTTCTGCGGGAGTCACCCCTTGTGAAAATTTGACTCCTGCGGGAGTCACCCCTCGTGAAAATTTGACTCCTGCGGGAGTCACCCCTCGTGAAAATTTGACTTCTGCGGGAGTCACCCCTCGTGAAAATTTGACTTCTGCGGGAGTCACCCCTCGTGAAAATTTGACTTCTGCGGGAGTCACCCCTCGTGAAAATTTGACTTCTGAGGGAGTCACCCCTCGTGAAAATTTGACTTCTGCGGGAGTCACCCCTCGTGAAAAATTTGACTTCTGCGGGAGTCACCCCTTGTGAAAAATTGACTTCTGCGGGAGTCACCCCTTGTGAAAATTTGACTTCTGCGGGAGTCACCCCAGAATCTGACTAGTGAGGTTGTCATCCAAGAAAATATGAATTTGATTGCGTGGCAGTCACCCCAGAAAATAAGGATTCGTGGCTGCCGGAGGACTTAGGCCACTAATGATGAAAACAGGTAACTGCTGCTGCCAAAGGACTTAGGCTACTGCTTACTGATGAAGAATGGTGGCTGCCAAAGGACTTAGGCCACTAAAGATGAAAACTGTAGCTGCCAAAGGACTTAGGCTACTGATGAGGAATAGTTGTGTGAATTGATTGGGATTACTATGGCTTCCCGAGCCGAAGAACCAAGCGATTAAAAGATTTGGATTATTGCTAAGTCTTTAGAGAGGAGTCTTGTCTTCTAGGCTTAAGGCTAGGGCTTAGAAAGGTATTTGTCACCTAGGCTTGAGGCTAGGGTTTAGAGAGGTATTTGTCACCTAGGCTTGAGGCTAGGATTTAGAAGGGTATTTGTCACCTAGGCTTGAGGCTAGGGTTTAGAGAGGTATTTGTCACCTAGGCTTGAGGCTAGGGTTTAGAGAGGTATTTGTCGCCTAGGCTTGAGGCTAGGGTTTAGAAGGGTATTTGTCACCTAGGCTTAAGGCTAGGGTTTAGAAAGGTATTTGTCACCTAGGCTTGAGGCTAGGGTTTAGAAGGGTATTTGTCACCTAGGCTTAAGGCTAGGGTTTAGAAAGGTATTTGTCACCTAGGCTTAAGGCTAGGGTTTAGAAAGGTATTTGTCACCTAGGCTTGAGGCTAGGGTTTAGAAGGGTATTTGTCACCTAGGCTTGAGGCTAGGGTTTTACATTTGTGGTAAGTCTAAACAAGGTGATTTTGAGCGGAAAGGTTATGGTTTAAATTAGGCGAGACCGAGTAGGTGTCTATGATAGAAGATGGGATTGGATAAGCTTGATGTCCAGAGATAAGGGGCAGGACCGAGTCATCTTGAGAGAGAGAGGCGTCTTTGATAGACTTGAAGAGTTTGAAAATTTGTGGAGACCAAAGAGTGATTTTGTAAACAAGGTGCCAAAGAGGATAGCATTTTGAAAGCATGTTATTTTGATAAGGAGGCCTTATGATTAATTATATTTCTAACTAACTCAAAGAGTTTGCCACATGCTAATTTTGAAGACAAGGGATGCCCTTCTTGCTAGATATGACTTCGTTGGAGCCCTGATTCTTGTTAGAGCCCTTTGGCCTTTTCTGAAGAACCACATAGTTGACCCATTTTTGTTGAGGGGAGCCCCAATGTTTGATGAAGTGACCTTGGCGAAGCCCCAATTGATGATGAATAGCGAAGCCCCAGTTGATGATGCAAAGCAGACATGAAGGGAATGGCGAAGCCCCAGTTGATGATGCAAAGCAAAAAAGCCCCGACTTGGAGAGATTCAATGTATCCCTATTTGCAGACAGAGTCATCTTGCGGCCACAGGGGCGACCCCTCGTTTCGAACAATGGTCAATCAGTCGCTGGACAAGACTCGGAAATGTATATGTGCAGGGGCGCATTTTTTGAAGGTGGGAATGGATCCCGAGTTCGTGTATGACACTTTCGCTTTTGGGTTTGACTCTTTTGGGAGAGTATAAGCATCACAAGGTGTGGAAAAGTGTATGGAAGCCCCTGCTGACAGAAAGACAGTGTTTGGCTCTTCCTAGATTGTAGAGAAGAAGACTTGTCGAGACATTTGAAGAATTGTTTGATTCAGAATTATATTTTGGTTGCTCGAGAATGGGCCTCACTGATTGGTTTATCAAATTCCAATTATATAAGTAAACAAATAATGACTACTTTGATTAGAGGTTGGAAATCTGGCTTGACTTTTGGAAGGAGAAGGATGTTCCGTTGTTGCTTGCTGCTCTGGGCTGTTTGGTGGTAATTTTCGTGCAGGCTGCCACTGCATTGATCTTCTTTATGGGAAAGAATGAAAAATAGAAAAAAGACTGGAGTGGAAGAAACAAGACTGGAGTGGAAGAAACAAGACTGGAGCGGAAGAAAAATTGGGATTTGACTGATTATAGCCTCTTCTATTTTTCTTTGTCTTTCAAGTTAAGATTCGTTGTTCCTTTGTTCTCGCAAGCCGAGGGGAGTAGTCCCTGGCGCGCGTCTCCTTGCTTTTACCAGAGTGCCGCTGAGAGGCACGGATGCGAAGCCCCAGTGAGACTTTTGCAGACAGTGTTTGAGGAGTTGGATGAACGAATTTCAAGAATAGGACGAGTTCCCAAACTTGGAGAGGGTATGCAATATGCTCACATAGGATAACAAGTGACTCAAAAATTTGAATATGCATTTCTTTTAAATAATCTTTTTAGGGAATGCCATCCGATAGCGGTTGTAGCTGGGCTTTGGGTTGCGATCGATCATTAGGTGATGATTAACATGGCCTCTTAAAGTGAGAGGTCGGCTGGGCCATTTGCTGAGAGGTTGGCTTGAGGGATGTGTTTGGAATTTCTAAGGTGAGGGGATTTTCTTGTTGTTGCTTCTTCAGAACTTCTAAGAGTGAGGTTAACTTTGATTTTGATAAGGTCAAGGGTGGTGATGGAATCCTCTAAAAGTGAGAGGATGGACTTTGGAATTGGTTTACGGGATTTGTCCAAGAGGGAAATTTTGTTGCTTCTTCTCGCGAGTTTGTTGTGATTTCAGCAGGTAACTTGATCGCGATAGGACCTTCACTCGATGTCTCGTTTTCACAACCTTTGAGATGGGAGGTTCATTTTTTTTTTTTTTTTTTGACACCCTCTTATCGAGAAAAGCCTTCGGATTTGTTTGCTCGCGATAGCCCCTAGTGTATGTCTTAGGATGGTTTTACCTTTTCCTTCTTGGGCTTGGAGGTGGTCCCTTCGAGGGAACCCTTTGTCTGAAAAACTTCTGCATTCCGCCTTTCTTGAGCTTGGAGGTGATTACTTCCTTTGTGAATCAAGGGAGCCCCTAGTATGGGCTTCTTCCTTAGGGTCTCAAAATTTGTCGATCTTGAAATGAAAGGGTATTATTTAGTGAGGATAAGGTTATGGCTTCCTATGGTGAGAGGTTTAAGCTTCAATCGCTACTGGATAGCATTCTCAAAAGAGTATTTTTAAAATAAATGCAAACTCATTTAACCGACTTATTAACGTAAGGCAAAATATATTCAGACCATGAGAAAGATATGTGAGCATATTCAATGAAAGCTTATCGATCAAATGGAAAATCAGAGGAGACACGAGATTTGGGGGGTTGGTGAGCCCCTAGTTGATATTTATGTAGCACTTGCGAAGGATAAGAACAACCCTTTGCATCTTGCATTGGCGTGAGCAGCTATTTTCTGATGATGAGCAACAACGATCTTTGTGCTTGTCTTGACCGTATGGAAAGGAGGTCAAATGGGGGAGAGTGTATTTGGGGAGGTGTATGCTCTAGAAAGCATAGAGGGCATGTGCAAGGAGAGGGTCTGGAGTATGGTGGAGTATGGAGAGAGTGTATAGAGATGGTGTATAGGGATGGTGTATATGAAGAAGGAACGGTGAGTTGTTTACTCCAATCAAAGCATTCATTCATTGTTTACTTTATTAGCCGGTGAGTTTATCAGTGAGATTAGCAACAGAGTGATAATTATAAATAAAACAATCTTCTTGAAAGTAATGCGAGATTATGTCTCAAGTCTAGAGAGAAAAGAAAGAAAGACTCTTTTATTATTGAAGCAACTAATCTAAAGTGGACATTACATATCAATGCCCAAAGTGGAAGTAAGAAAGACACACTAGAACCTACAAGACTGAATGAATCTAAATCCTTCCTTGAAGTACGAGGGCATCTTCATCAATGAGGCCTTGGTTGATCAAATTTTGAATCAAGCGTTTCGCTTGCACGCTGTCGGTGGTATGCCCAATGTACTTGTGGTATCCGCAAAACTTGGATGTATCCAAGTTAGACCTCAAGTTAATAGGCTTGTAATTCTCGAGCGGCTTGATCAAACTCTTTTCCACCAAAATGTCGAAGAACTCACCCACAGGCATTCCTAAGTCATCAAAATGTTCCTTGTTGATCTTCTTCTCGGGTATTGGTGCCTTTCGTTGGTTGGTGGTCACAGCAGGCATCCTGAATGAGAAATTCTGATGTGTAGGACCATAAGGGGAACCATAAGCATGCGAATGGTAGGGACCCTGGAATTGAACAGGAGGAGGAACTCTTCTCAAGTATTCTTGGATGTAGGACAAATGATGCTGCTCAATTTCATGCATGTCTGAGGAGGTTGATCACTCCCAACCTCATGTTTGAGACTTCTTTGAGGGCTTCAATGCTTTTCTCCATAGACATGATGTGGAATTCTGTAAGAACATATGGCGGAGTCAAACCAATGAGTTGAATTAGATTCATAATTAATCTTAAGGCATCCTTGAGAAAATATTTGACCTCCACAATTTTGAGTTTGACCGGGCTGAAGTTGCCTACGTAACCCTTACCATTTAAGATACGAGTCTCAGGTCACCGTAGTTCGAGGGGGCCCCGATTGATGATACAACCAGGGTTAAGTTTAGAGAAAGAGAGAGGATGAATGTAAAAGAGTCCGTTTGGTGAAAAAGGGAGAGGAAGATGACTCGATCCTTGGTCAAATGAGGGTGATCTAGGTGAGTTAATTTGGTCTTGGGTGAGGATTGGCCTTGGTTGGTCTTTGGCTGAAGGGTGCTAGAGATAAAGGATCTAAATTATGGATGGTTTTAAGGCTAAGGGAGCAGACTATGAAAGGTTCAAGAGATGAGAGGTAGAACTTTGAAGGGTCCTAACTTGTAGACCATGGGGGTCTAAGGTAGAGGAGTGGACCATGGATGGTCCAAGAGACGAGAGTGGACCTCGAAGAGTCTCAGGTGGAAGGGTGGACCTTTAATGGTCCTAGATAGAAAGAGTGGACCTCGAAGGGTCCTAAATTGAGGAGTGGACCTTGAATGTTCTAAGATTGGGAGAGTGGACTTAGTATAGGAAGAGTACAACGAAGGGTCAAAGAGTGGACCTTGAACGGTCCAAGATAGAGAGACTGGACCTAGGGCGATCCGTAGTAAAGGGTGTGGACCTTGAAGGGTCCAAGAGATGAGGAATGGACCTTGAATGGTCCAAGATTGGGAGACTGGACCTAGGGCGGTCCACAATAGAGGGTGTGGACCTTGAAGGGTCCAAGGGATGAGGAGTGGACCTCGGAGGGTCCTAGAAATGGAGAGTGGACCTCGGAGGGTCCTAGAAATGGAGAGTGGACCTCGGAGGGTCCTAGAAATGAAGAGCGGACCTCGGAGGGTCCTAGAAATGAAGAGCGGACCTCGAAGGGTCCTAGCGGACCTCGAAGGGTCCTAGAAATGAAGAGCAGACCTCGGAGGGTCCTAGAAATGAAGAGCGGACCTCGGAGGGTCCTAGAAATGAAGAGCGGACCTCGGAGGGTCCTAGAAATGGAGAGCGGACCTCGGAGGGTCCTAGAAATGAAGAGCGGACCTCGGAGGGTCTTAGAAGTGAGGAGCGAACCTCGGAGGGTCCTAGAAATGAGGAGCGGACCTCGGAGGGTCTTAAAAATGAGGAGTGGACCTCGGAAGGTCCTAAAAATGAGGAGTGGACCTCGAAGGGTCCTAGCGGACCTCGAAGGGTCCTAGAAATGAAGAGCGGACCTCGGAGGGTCCTAGAAATGAAGAGCGGACCTCGGAGGGTCCTAGAAATGAAGAGCGGACCTCGGAGGGTCCTAGAAGTGAGGAGCGAACCTCGGAGGGTCCTAGAAATGAGGAGCGGACCTCAGAGGGTCCTAGAAATGAGGAGCGGACCTCGGATGGTCCTAGAAATGAGGAGCGGACCTCGGATGGTCCTAGAAATGAGGAGCGGACCTCGGAGGGTCCTAGAAATGAGGAGCGGACCTCGGAGGGTCCTAGAAATGAGGAGTGGTTAAGCATTTTATTTACAAAAAAGCCCTCTATTTTTTTTTATAGAACCTACTCTTGGTTGGAAGGGATACCCCTTTTTCGCAACTAACTAAAGGTCCTAAAGTGGTGGATCCTAATGACTAACCGTCTCATATGGACATTTAAGATGATATATATGGGAAGTACTACAGACCTATGATAAGACAAGATCTAGCATTCAAACTTTACATGGTACGTCCTTTAAAAGGAAATCAATTTTTTAGTGCTCTTAATCTCTCGATAGATCTTGACTTATCATTGATTCGCAGTGACTTAACATAAAGACCTTATTAATTGTCTATATAAAAAAGCTAGTCAAACCAACCGGTCACATGGAGTGTATTCCTAGTAAAGTGGGTGACACAAGGGTTAGATTTCAGGCTCCCATCGTGCAGCCGAAGCGCACTGATGAGTGGATGGCCAAGTGAGACTCGGAAGGGAGGCGACATGATCACCACACTTCCCGCACTTTGGCTTCTCCGAAGGGTTAAGGGTGTCTGTGCAGTGTGACACGGACTCTAGTGGTAGTGTGAGGTAAAAAGTCTAATTCTTTTTTAAGGAGAAAAGAGAAAGATTTTTATTTGTTTTAGGAGATGCATGCATGCAATGCAACAGTTAAGAATAGAAAGAAAATAAAAAGAAAGTAAAATACAACACCATACAAGAAAACGAAAGTCTGACCCTCTTAGTTTGAAAAAGTTTCAAAACAGTCCCCAGCAGAGTCGCCACTGTGAATACCCCGTCCCGATGCAACGCGCATTCGGAGGTTTAAAATAAATAATTATATAATGTCGGACCGAAATGGGATATTCATTTAGTGACACTCGCTTTAAACCATATTAAAATATTAGTTTAATTTTGAGAGTCGCCACGCCACTTTGATATAGCCCAAAGCTTTGAAAAAAGGCTAAACAATTAATTGGGTTCGGGGTCAAGTTACAACAAGAAGAAACGCTATCACTCCTATTGTCCGACGGATCGGTCTTTCTAGCATGTGGGGGGTGTTGGTTGTGTGCGGTGTTTACAGGAATAGATAGAAGAAACGGGATCATGCATAAGGAGGAGGGAGAGAAAGAATTAGTTAATGATCACACCCTAGAACCTTTGAGTTAGGCCCTCGGAAGGTGCACTAATCAACGTTCATCCTTGGGGGATTGTTGATCATGGGACAATTATTACTAAGGTGGAAGGAAAGAAATAGTTCCTAGATCCATTGGGTTTTCTTGGGCGAAACCTTAGATCATCCTCGGCTATACATATTTAAATATATTAAAACAGTCCTAAATCTAGCATAAAGGAACAATTAAAATATAATAAGCATGCAAATATAATAAGACAATAATAATAGGGAACAAAAATATTAAAAAGAGTCTTACCAACTGTAGCAAGACTTTGGGATCGAATCTAGGGCGATTCGAAGAACGTGGGAAGAAATACGGGTAAAGCAAGTGTAATCTCGCTTCTCCCGAATGAATTGTGTGTTGAGAATGGGAGCCGGGCACACTTATTTATAGTGCTTCGGTACCTGGGCTGGGCCAGCTGAAGGGTCGATCGGCCTTAAATTAAAGGGTCGATCGGCACAAAATAAAGGGTCGATCGGCCCTAAAAATAAGGTCCGATCGGCGCTAGAAACTAGGTTACGCGGCGGGCCGATAAATGGTCGATCGGCAGATAAGTTTATCCTAAATACAAAAGAGTCGATCGGGCAAATATAGGTAAAGGGTCGATCGGCCAAAAGTTTAATTTTATGAGCTTGGCCCAACCTTGCTTTCACCTTGGCCCAAATTCCATATTTCCAGTTTAGTCCCTGAATTTTCCAATATTTCCCATTTGGTCCAAAAGCTCCCAAATGCCAGTTTAGTCCCAGATTTTCCCGAATTGCACTTCAATCCCTTTTTTCGGACCGGGTACTAACAGTAGTGAGTTGAAACATCAATCTCACAAGACATAAGTGGTCTCTAGCAAGCCATTATGTCCACCCAATTAAATATAACATCAAAGTTTGATTCCTTGATAGATCAATGTCACAATCCCTTTGTCACACAATGTCATATTGAACATAAGTCGTGGTCCACGTCAACCTATATTGTTCAATGCTTTCTCGATTCCGAATATGTTGATAATTCAAGTGCATCTGATCTCTATCAAATCTCTTGAGTGTGGCCACACATTTCATCAACACTATTCATCGAGGGGCCCAAGCAGACACCTCTCTTACGAGGGACAAATCTCATCTTGACTTATCATTCTTCCCTACAAAAATCCAGTCGAGCCAACATAGCCCTTATTGCTATCCTATTAAAGATAGCGTTAGACTACATCAAACGCAACATTCATCATGTGGAAGACGATGATAATCTCAGGTACAAATGATTCCAATGACACGACAATCATGAGATTTAATCATGACATATATGACCATAGACCATGTCATAAATCTCATCGATGTGTCAGTCCAGTACCATGTTCACCAACAAGTACCCATAAGTGTAATGTGCATCCCCATGCATATAATCATCTCTATGATTATCCATTACCAACTTATACTAGTTATTCACAATAACTAGGAACACAGAATATTATAACAAAACATGTAAAGCATATAATACTCAAGATAAATATTCTCTATTATAAATGGTAAAGACGATTACATAATGATACTAGTTATGAGTCAAAATAACTATACGCCTAGGACATAACACCAACAATCTCCCACTTGCACTAGGCCCAATATCATATGTATCGTATACCCATGGACCTTACATGACCATCATGCTTTGCTTGTGCGAGGGGCTTTGTAAGCGGATCCCCTATCTTATCATCGGTTGATACTTTGCATATTTTAACATCTTCTCTTTATATTAATTCTCGAATGAGGTGAAAACGTCTAAGTATGTGTTTGGATCGTTGATGTGACCTTGGTTCATTTGCCTGTGCAATGGCACCATTGTTGTCACAATAAAGTTTCACCGGATTAGTGATACTTGGAATAACTTCTAAGTCACTAATGAACTTCTTGATCCAAACTGCCTCCTTAGCTGCATCGGATACTGCTATATATTCGGCCTCAGTTGTAGAATCGGCTATGGTACTTTTCTTGGAACTCTTCCAAGAAATCGCACCTCCGTTAAGCATAAACACAAACCCCGATTGCGATCTAAAATCATCTTTGTCAGTTTGGAAGCTTGCGTCTGTGTAACCTCTTACAACAAGATCATCTTCCATCCCTCCAAAGACCAAGAATGCATCCTTAGTCCTTCTTAAGTACTTAAGGATCGTCTTAACTTCCATCCAATGGTTTTCACCAGGATCAGATTGGTATCGACTCGTCATGCTTAAAGCATACGAGACATCAGGTCTAGTACAAATCATGGCATACATGATAGATCCAATTGCCGAAGCATATGGAATCTCATTCATTCTCTTTCGCTCAGCAGTTGTCTTAGGACACTGAGTCTTGCTAAGAGTAATACCATGACCCATTGGAAAGTTTCCTTTTTTAGAATTTTCCATCTTGAATCTTCTAAGAACTTTGTCAATGTAAGTACTTTGAATCAAACCAATCATCCTTCTAGATCTATCTCTATAGATCTTGATGCCAAGGATGTAAGCGGCTTCACCCATATCTTTCATTGAGAAACACTTCCCTAACCAAGACTTGACAGTCTGAAGTGCAGGAATGTCATTTCTAATGAGTATGATATCATCGACATACAGTATTAGAAATACTACTATGCTCCCACTGAACTTTATGTATACACAAGGTTCATCTTCGTTCTTGATGAAGCCAAACTCTTTGATAGATTCATCAAAACGAAGATTCCAACTCCTAGAAGCTTGCTTCAACCCATATATGGATCTATGCAACTTGCATACTTTGTTAGAATTTCTTGGATCGATAAACCCTTCAGGCTGTGTCATATACACATCCTCTAGTAGCTTCCCGTTAAGGAATGCTGTTTTGACATACATTTGCCATATCTCATAGTCATAATATGCGGCTATGGCAATTAAAATTCTAACAGACTTAAGCATTGCAACTGGCGAAAAGGTTTCATCATAGTCAATACCATGCATCTGCCTATATCCCTTTGCTACAAGCCTAGCCTTATAAGTATGCACCTTCCCATCCATGTCGGTCTTCTTCTTGAAGACCCACTTGCACCCTATAGTTTTTACATCTTCAGGTGGATCAATCAAGTTCCAAACTTGATTATCATGCATGGATTGTAATTCAGATTCCATGGCTCCTAGCCATTTATCCGAATCAGGAGTGGACATCGCTTCTTGATAGGAAGTAGGTTCGTCATTCTCAATGACTTCCACTTCATTACTTTCTGATACGAGAAATCCATATCTCACGGGTTCGGATCGTAACCTATCCGATCTACGATGGACTTGTGCCTCTTGAACCGGTTCCACAACTCCTTGTAAATTTGGTTTTGTATCTACTATTGGTTCCATGTTATTTTTGGGTTCTTGAACTTCTTCAAGATCAATTTTACTCCCACTAGATCCTTTATTGAGAAACTGTTCTCAAGAAAAGTACCATATTGAGCAACAAATACTTTGTTCTCATTGCGGTTGTAAAAGTAATATCCTTTTGTTTCCTTAGGATAACCAACGAAAACAACTTTGTCAGATTTTGGTGCTAACTTATCGGAGACAAGTCTCTTTACATAAGCTTCGCAACCCCAAATCTTCATGAAAGATAAATTTGGTTTTCTTCCATGCCACATCTCATGTGGGGTCTTAGGAGCCGATTTAGTAGGGACTTTGTTCAGTGTGAACGCAGCAGTCTCTAATGCATGTCCCCAAAAAGAAATAGGAAGGTCAACTTGACTCATCATCGAACGAACCATGTCCAACAAGGTTTTGTTCCTCCTCTCGGACACACCATTCCATTGTGGTGTTCCGGGTGGAGTCTGTTAGTACCCGGTCCTAAAAAAAGATATGTTAATCTTGTTCATAAAAGAATATTTTTGGACTGATTAGTGTTGACAAAACCCTAATTACTCTTTTAAATATTTCTCTTTCTCGCGCCGTCAACAGCCGCTGACGTGAAAGCTACGTCTGGTAAAAGGTTCGATCGAACCTTCTGCAGAATAAGAAGTACCACAAATATCAAAACCACCACCAATAACATTGACTATCTTTGTTACCGGTGGAGGAGATGGCAGTTTGGTTGCAACGGGATTCGATTTCCCGTTTTCGAGCGTCTGGACCTTCCGGAGGTCATAACTCCCTCATACGAACTCCGTTTTGGGCCCACCACATATCAAATCGAACGCGAGAACAAGATCTACGCAATGGTTTGATCGACCCTTCTCAAAAGTGCCGATCGACCCTTCTCAAAAGTGCTGATCGACCCTTCTTAAAAAGTGCCGATCGACCCTTATTTTAAAGTGCCGATCGACCCTTTTCAAAAGTGCCGATCGACCCTTCTCAAAAACTGCCGATCGACCCTTCTTTTAAAGTGCCGATCGACCCTTCTCAAAAGTGTCGATCGACCCTTTTCTTCAGTCCAGCCCATTTCCCGAGCACTATAAATACGTGCACACTTCTTCATTTTTAACACACACATTTTCCACGGAGAAGTCAAGACTAGACTTGATTTTCCCTTCCACGCATCTCCCAATATCGCTCCGAATCTTGCTAGATTCGACCCCAAAGTCTTGCCACAATTGGTAAGTCTTTTATTTAAATATTCTGTTCTTTATTATTATTGTTGCGCTATATAATTTATTTGCATGCTTAATATGTTTTAATTGTGCCTATATGCTAGATTTAGGACTGTTTTAATATATTTAAGTATGCATAGCCAAGGATGATCTAAGGTTTCATCCAAGAAATCCGATGGATCTAGGAACTATTTCTTTCCTCCCTCCTTAGTAATAATCATCCCATGATCAACAATTCTCCAAGGATGAATAATGATTAGTGCACCTTCCGAGGGCCTAAATCAAAGGTTCTAGGGTGTGATCATCAATTAATTCTTTCTCTCCCCTCCTCCTTATGCATGATCCCGCTTCTTCTATCTATTCCTGTAAACACCGCATACAACCAACACCCCACATGCTAGAAAGACCGATCCGTCGGGCAATAGGAGTGATAATGTTTCTTCTTCTGTTGTAACTTGACCCCCGAACCCAATCACTTGCTTAGCCTTTTTTCAATGCTTTGGGCTATATCAAAGCGGCGTGGCGACTCTCATAAAATTAAGCTAATATTTTTAATATGGTTTAAAACGAGTGTCACTTAATGAATATCCCATTTCGGTCCGACTTTACATGATTATTTATTTAAAACCTCCGAATGCGTGCTGCATCGGAACGGGGTATTCACAGTGGCAACTCTGCTGGGGAATGTTTTGAAACTTTTTCAAACTTAGTGGGTCAGACTTTCATTTTTTGTGGTGTTGTACATTATTTCTCTTTACCCCCTTTTCACTTTTGACTGTTGCATTCACATGCATAAAAGTTAAAAAAACAAAAAAATATCTTTCTCTTTTTTTCCTTAAAAAGAATTAGATCCTCCACCTCACACTACCACTAGAGTCCGTGTCACACTACACAGCTACCCCTTATCCATCAGAGAAGCCAAAGTGCGGGAAGTGTGGTGATCATGTCGCCTCCCTTCCGAGTCTCACTTGGCCATCCATTCATCAGTGCGCTTCGGCTGCACGGTGGGAACCTGAAGCCTAACTTTGGTGTCACCCACTTTTACTAAGAACACACTCCTTGTGACCGGTTGGTTTGACTAGCTTTTTTCTATAGACAATTAATATAGTATTCATATTGTGTCAACACGAGTCAATGATGAGTCGAGATCTATTTCCTTTTAAAAAGACGTGCCATGAAAGGTAAGTGATCGATCTTGTCCTATCATCGAATTGTCAGACCCACAATGAATATTATAGTAAACGTCTATAGGCGAAGGTTAGTTGTTAGGATCCACCACTTTAGGAATACTAGATAGTTGTGAAAAAGGGATATCCCTTCCAACCAAAAGTAGGTTCTATAAAAATAGAAGGCTTTTTTGTAAATAAAATGCTTAACTATCCCTCAATTTAGGACCTTACAAGGTCCACTCTTCACCTCTTGGACCATTCGCGGTTCGCTCTCTCTAATTTGGACCATCCTAGGTCCACTTTATCAATCTAGGACCCTCCGAGGTCCACTCTTTGCCTTTAGACAAGTCGCGGCTCACATCCCTCATATCTTGGACCATTCGAGGTCCACTTCCTCTACTATGGACCGCCCTAGGTCCAGTCTCTCTATCTTGGACCGTTTAAGGTCCGCTCTTCATCTCTTTAACCCTTCGTGGTCCTCTTTCTC
The DNA here is from genome assembly GCA_022495995.1 of Adenophora triphylla var. japonica. NCBI lineage: Eukaryota > Viridiplantae > Streptophyta > Magnoliopsida > Asterales > Campanulaceae > Adenophora > Adenophora triphylla. Next base: position 1,017,578 of record JAFEMH010000094.1, read on the forward strand.
TACTATGGACCCCTAGGTCCACTCTCCCAATCATGGACCATTCAAGGTCCACTTCTCATCTTTTGGACCTTTCTAGGTCCACTTCCGCTACTATGGACCCCTAAGTCCACTCTCTCAATGTTGGACCGTTCAGGGTTCACCTCTCTCCTCTTGGACCCTCCGAGGTCCATTTCCTCCACCCTGGGCCATCCAAGTTCCGATCTCGAGTATTAGATCACCCATGATCTATTCCTCTTCTCTTGAACCCTCTGAGGTCCACTACTTTGGACCATTCAAGGTCCACTCCTCAATTTAGGACCCTTTGAGGTCCACTCTCTCTATCTAGGACCATTAAAGGTCCACCCTTCCACCTGAGACTCTCCGTGGTCCACCTCTCATCTCCCGGACCATCCATGGTCCACTCCTCTACCTTAGACCATCCATGGTCTATATCCTACACTTAGGACTACCTGTCATCTCTCGGACCACTCTTGGTCCATTCTAAGACCCTCCAAGGTCCACTCTTCATCCCTTTGACCATCTATGACCACCCATGGTCTACATCCTTCAAGTTAGGACCCTTCAAAGTTCCACCTCTTATCTCTTGAACCATACACAGTCTGCTCCCTTAGTCTCAAAACCATCCATAGTTTAGATCCTGCATCTCTAGCACCCTTCAGCCAAAGACCCACCTAGATCAAACCTCTCTCGACTCATCTAGACCAAACCACCATCTAGGGCCTACCTAAGCCAACTTACCAATCAAGGCCAATTCTCATCCAAGTCCAATTAACTCGTCTAGATCACCCTCACTTATATTTGACCAAGGATCGAGTCATCTTCCTCTTCCTTTTCCACCAAACGCACTCTTTTACACTCATCCTCTCTCTTTCTCTAAACTTAACCCCGGCCCCCTCGAACTACGGTGACCTGAGACTCGCACCTTAAATGGTAAGGGTTACGTAGGCAACTTCAAATTTCACAAACTCTCAAATTGTGGATGCCTTAAGATTAATTACGAGTCTAATTCAACTAATTGGTTTGACTCTGCCATATGTTCTTACAGAATTCTACATCATGTCTATGGAGAAAAGCATTGAAGCCCTTAAAGAAGTCTCAAACATGAGGTTGGGAGTGATTAACCTCCTCAAAGACATGCATGAAATTGAGCAGCGCCATTTGTCTTACATTCACGAGTGCTTGAGATTCCAGAGTCCCTACTATCCACATGCTTGTGGTCCCACTTATGGTCCAACGCATCAAAATTTCTCATTCAGAATGCCTGATGTGGCCACCAACGAAGGGCACCAATACCCGAGTCACCCCCGAATTCAACCCAAGAGAAGAAGATCGACAAGGAGCATTTTGATGACTTAGGAATGCCTGTGGGTGAGTTCTTCGAAGTTTTGGTGAGAAAGAATTTGATCAAGCCGCTCGAGAATTACAAGCCTGTTAATAAGAGAGCTAACTTGGATACATCCAAGTTTTGCAAATACCACAAGTATGTTTGGCACACCACTGACAGATGTCTGCAACTGAAACGCTTGATTCAAAGATTGATCAACCAAGGAAAAATCCAGGGCCTCATTGATGAAGAAACCCTCGTCCTTTAAGGGAAGATTTAGATTCATTCAGTCTTGTAGGTTCTAGTGTGTCTTTCTTACGTCCACTTTGGGCATTGGTATGTAATGTTCACTTTGGACTGGTTACTTCAATAATGAAAAAGTCTTTCTTTCCTTTCTCTATAGACTTGAGACATAATCTCGCATTACTTTCAAGAAGATTGTTTTATTTATAATTATCACTTGATTGCTAATCTCTCTGATTAACTCACCGGCTAATAACTCATAAAAAAGTAAACAATTAATCTCAAATGCTTTGATTGGAGTGAACAACTCACTGTCCCTTCTTCATATATACCATCTCTATGCACCCTTGTTTCATACACTCTCTCCATACTCCACCATATACCTTTTGTACACTATCTCCAGACCCTCTCCTTGTATACTTGCCCTCTATGCTCTCTCGAGCATACACTTCCCCAAATACACTCTCCCCCACTTGACCTCCTTTTCATATGGCCAAGACAAGCATAAAGACCGTTGTTGCTCGATGCTCACGCCACTACAATTCAAAGAAAATGCAAGGGGTTGTTCTTATCCTTCACAAGTGCTACATGAATATCAACTTGGGGCTCACCAACCCCCCAATCTCGCGTCTCCTCTGATTTTCCATTTGATCGATAAGCTTTCGTTGAATATGCTCACATATCTTTCTCATGGTCCGAATATATTTTGCCTTACTTAATAAGTCGGTTAAATGAGTTTGCATTTATTTTAAATACTCTTTTGAGAATGCTATCCAGTAGCGATTGAAGCTTAAACCTCTCACCATAGGAAGCCATAACCTTACCCTCACTAAATAATACCCTTTCATTTCAAGATCGACAAGTTTTGAAACCCTAAAGAAGAAGCCCATACAAGGGGCTCCCTCGACTCACAAAAGAAGGGACCACCTCCAAACCCAAGAGGGAAAAGGTAAACGCATCCTAAGGCATACGCTAGGGGCTATCGCGAGCAAACAAATTCGAAGGCTTTTCTCGAGAAGAGGGTGTTGAAAAAAAAAAAAGAAATGAGAGAAACCTCCATCACTCCGAAGTGAACCTCCCATCTCAAAGGTTGTGAAAATGAGACATCGAGTAAAGGTCCTATCGTGATCAAGTTACCTGCTGAAATCACAACAAACTCACGAAAAGAAGCAACAAAGATTCCCTCTTGGACAAATCCTGAAAACCAATTCCAAGTCCATCCTCTCACTTTTAGAGGATTCCATCACCACCCTTAACCTTGTTAACCTCACTCTTAGAGGTTCTGAAGAAGCGACAACAAGAAAATCCCTTCACCTTAGAGATCCCAAACACATCCCTTAAACCAACCTCTCAGCAAAAGGCCCAGCCGACCTCTCACTTTAAGAGGTCATGTTAAACATCACCCAATGATCGATCGCAACCCAAAGCCCAGCTACAACCGCTACCGGATGGCATTCTCATTTCCTTAAAAGATTATTTAAAAGAAATGCATATTCAAATTTTTGAGTACTTGTTATCCTACGTGAGCATATTACATACTCTCTCCAAGTTTGGGAACTCGTCCTATTCTTGAAAAAATCGTTCATTCAATTCCTCAAACACGTTCTGCAAAAGTCTCACTGGGACTTTGCATCCGTGCCTCTCAGCGGCACTCCGGTAAAAGCAAGGAGACACACGCCAGGGACTACTCCCCTCGGCTTGCGAGAACAAAGGAACAATGAATCTTAACTTGAAAGACAGAAAAATAGAGGGGGCTATAATCAGTCAAGTCCCACTTTTGCTTCCACCCCAATCTTTTCTCTATTTTTCATTCTTTCTCATAAAGAAGATCAATGCAGCGGCAGCCCGCACGACAATTATCACAGAGCAGTCTATAGCAGCAAGCAACAACGGAACGTCCTACTCCTTCTAAAGCCAAGCCATATTTCACCATCAATCAATCTTCCCTCTCTTATTCCAGCTTCAAATCAAAATATTCATAATTTGTTTACTTGTACAATTGGAATTTGATAAACCAATCAGTGAGGTCCATTCTCGAGCAATCAAAAGATAATTCTAAATAAAACAATTCTTCAAATGTCTCGACAAGTCTTCTTTTTCTACATCATAGGAAAATAAAGCCAAACACTGTCTTTCTGTCTGCAGGGTCTTCCATACCCTTTTCCACACCTTGTGATGCTTATACTCTCCCAAAAGAGTCAAAACCAAAAGCGAAAGTGTCATACACGAATTCGGGATCCACTCCCACCTTCGAAAAATGTGCCCCTGCACATATACATTTCTGAGTCTTGTCCATCGACTGACTGACTATTGTTCGAAACGAGGGGTCGCCTCCGTGGCCGCAAGATGACTCTATCTGCAATAGGGTACATTGAATCTCTCCAAGCTGGGACTTTTCTCTCAGGCTCTCTTTACCAGATTCCCTTCAGGTTTGCTTTGCATCATCGACTGGGGCTTCGCCATGGTCACCTCATCAAACATTGAGGCTCCCCTCAACGGAAACGGGTCGACTATGTGGTTCTTCAGAAAAGGCCAGAGGCTATAACGAGAATCAGGGCTCCAACGAAGTCATATCTAGGAAGAAGGGCATCCCTTGTCATCAAGATCAGCATGTGACAAACTCTTTGAGTTAGTTAGAAACATAATTAATCATAAGGCCTCCTTATCAAATTAACATATTTTCAAAATGCCACCCTCCTTGGCACCTTGTTTACAAAATCACTCTTTGGTCTCCACAAATTTTCAAACTCTTCAAGATGCATCTCTGTGGCTCTCAAGATGACTCGTTCCTACCCCTTATCTCTAGACATCAAACTTATCCAATCCCATCTTCTATCATAGACACCTACTCAGCCTCGCCTTGCTCAAACCATAACCTTTCTGCCCAAATTGCCTTGTTCAGACTCACCACAAATCAAAACCCTAGCTTTAAGCCTAGGTGACAAATACCCCTCAAAACCCTAGCTTTAAGCCTAGGTGACAAATACCCCTCAAAACCCTAGCTTTAAGCCTAGGTGACAAATACCTCTCAAAACCCTAGCTTCAAGCCTAGGTGACAAATACCTCTCAAAACCCTAGCTTTGAGCCTAGGAGACAAAACTCTGCTCTAAACCCTAGCCTCAATAATCCCAATCTTTTAATCTCTTGGTTCTTCGGCTCGGGAAGCCATAATAATCCCAACTCTCCATCATTAGTGGCCTAAGTCCCTTGGCAGCTACAGTTTTCCCGCATCATCAAGTAGCCTAAGTCCCTTGGAAGCTACTAGTCTCCATCATTAGTGGCCTAAGTCCCCTGGCAGCCACCATTCTTCATCAGCAAACAGTAGCCTAAGTCCCTTGGCAGCTACAGTTTTCCCGCATCATCAAGTAGCCTATGTCCCTTGGCAGCTACCAGTCTCCATCATTAGTGGCCTAAGTCCCTGGCGACCACCATTCTTCATCGACAAAGAGCCTAAGTCCCTTGGCAGCTACAGTTTTTTCACGACTTCGCGACAGTAGTGGCCTAAGTCCCTCCGGCAGCCACGATCATTGTAGCCTAAGACCCTCCAGCAGCTACAACCCTCCACGATCAACAGTAGTAGCTTAAGCCCCTCCGGCAGCCACGATCATCGACAATTGTAGCATAAGTCCCTTGGCAACTACCGGTCTCCATCATTAGTGGCCTAAGTCCCCTGGCAGCCACCATTCTTCATCAGCAAACAGTAGCCTAAGTCCCTTAGCAGCTACAGTTTTTTCACGACTTCGCGACAGTAGTGGCCTAAGTCCCTCCGGCAGCCATGATCATTGTAGCCTAAGACCCTTGGCAGCTACAGTTTTTCCACGATTTCGCGACAGTAGTGGCCTAAGTCCCTCCGGCAGCCATGATCATCGACAATTGTAGCCTAAGACCCTTCGGCAGCTGCAGGTAAGCACAACACAGGTTTGAAAGCATATCTTAGTCAAATTACCTTTCTAAGAACCATTAGCAAAATCTTTGGGTGACTCCCCGAATAGTCAAATCTTTGGGTGACCCCCCAGACAGTCAAATCTTTGGGTGACTCCCCGAACAGTCAAATCTTTGGGTGACCCCCCGGACAGTCAAATCTTTGGGTGACTCCCCGAACAGTCAAATCTTTGGGTGGCCCCCTGGACAGTTAAATCTTTGGGTGACTCCCCGAACAGTCAAATCTTTGGGTGCATCCCCGAACAGTCAAATCTTTGGGTGACCCCCGAACAGTCAAATCTTTGGGTGACTCCCCGAATAGTCAAATCTTTGGGTGACCCCCCGGACAGTCAAATCCTTAGGTGACTCCTCGAACAGTCAAATCTTTGGGTGACCCCCCGGACAGTCAAATCTTTGGGTGACTCCCCGAACAGTCAGATCTTTGGGTGACCCCCATGACAGTCAAATCTTTGGGTGACTCCCCGAACAGTCAAATCTTTGGGTGACTCCCCGAACAGTCAAATCTTTGGGTGACCCCCCGGGCAGTCAAATCTTTGGGTAACTCCCCTAACAGTCAAATCTTTGGGTGACTCCCCGAACAGTCAAATCTTTGGGTGACCCCCCGGACTGTCAAATATTTGGGTGACTCCCCGAACAGTCAAATCTTTGGGTGACTCCCCGAACAGTCAAATCTTTGGGTGACCCCCCGAACAGTCAAATCCTTGGGTGACTCCCCGGACAGTCAAATCTTCGAGTGACTCCCCGAACAGTCAAATCTTTTGGTGACTCCCATGCAGTCACGTATCCTTGGGTAATTCCCACACAGTCACATCTTTGGCTTAAGACACCACACGGTACTAATGCCCATTCGTTTCTCTCCCCGGCAGTTTTCTGAACTACGACTCGGATTGATTCCTCTTGGGATACGTAGGTAGCCCGACAAGGGTTCAGCCGCTCGACCTACCTGGTCACCTTTCATTTGCGACTCAGCTCGAGTTCAAACATCAAATCCGCAAGCTCATCATTCCACCCCTGAAATCCCTTTTTTCAGGACGGATCCTATCTTAATCGTCGACCCCACTCATCTTACAAGAAGCGTCGCCGAGGGGCTACTGTTAGTACCCAGTCCTAAAAAAAGATATGTTAATCTTGTTCATAAAAGAATTGTTTTGGACTGATTAGTGTTGACAAAACCCTAATTACTCTTTTAAATATTTCTATTTCTCGCGCCGTCAACAGCCGCTGACGTGAAAGCTACGTCTGGTAAAAGGTTCGATCGAACCTTCTGCAGAATAAGAAGTACCACAAATATCAAAACCACCACCAATAACATTGACTATCTTTGTTACCGGTGGAGGAGATGGCAGTTTGGTTGCAACGGGATTCGATTTCCCGTTTTCGAGCGCCTGGACCTTCCGGAGGTCATAACTCCCTCATACGAACTCCGTTTTGGGCCCACCACATATCAAATCGAACGCGAGAACAAGATCTACGCAAAGGTTCGATCGACCCTTCTCAAAAAGGTTCGATCGACCCTTCTTAGAAAGGTTCGATCGACCCTTCTCAAAAGTGCCGATCGACCCTTCTCAAAAAGTGCCGATCGACCCTTATTTTAAAGTGCAAGTGCCGATCGACCCTTCTCAAAAGTGCCGATCGACCCTTCTCAAAAAATGCCGATCGACCCTTCTTTTAAAGTGCCGATTGACCCTTATCAAAAGTGCCGATCGACCCTTTTCTTCAGTCCAGCCCATTTCCCGAGCACTATTTTACGTGCACACTTCTTCATTTTTAACACACACATTTTCCACGGAGAAGTCAAGACTAGACTTGATTTTCCCTTCCACGCATCTCCCAATATCGCTCCGAATCTTGCTAGATTCGACCCCAAAGTCTTGCCACAATTGGTAAGTCTTTTATTTAAATATTCCGTTCTTTATTATTATTGCTGCGCTATATAATTTATTTGCATGCTTAATATGTTTTAATTGTGCCTATATGCTAGATTTAGGACTGTTTTAATATATTTAAGTATGCATAGCCAAGGATGATCTAAGGTTTCATCCAAGAAATCCGATGGATCTAGGAACTATTTCTTTCCTCTCTCCTTAGTAATAATCATCCCATGATCAACAATTCCCCAAGGATGAACATTGATTAGTGCACCTTCCGAGGGCCTAAATCAAAGGTTCTAGGGTGTGATCATCAATTAATTCTTTCTCTCCCCTCCTCCTTATGCATGATCCCGCTTCTTCTATCTATTCCTGTAAACACCGCACACAACCAACACCCCACATGCTAGAAAGACCGATCCGTCGGGCAATAGGAGTGATAACGTTTCTTCTTCTGTTGTAACTTGACCCCCGAACCCAATCACTTGCTTAGCCTTTTTTCAATGCTTTGGGCTATATCAAAGCGGCGTGGCGACTCTCATAAAATTAAACTAATATTTTTAATATGGTTTAAAACGAGTGTCACTTAATGAATATCCCATTTCGGTCCGACTTTACATGATTATTTATTTAAAACCTCCGAATGCGTGCTGCATCGGAACGGGGTATTCACAGAGTCAACTCTGAAACGATTCCACAATTTTTGAGATGATTGTCAATCTCTTGGCTTAAATATTCACCACCTCGATCGGATCGAAGTACTTTAATAGTTTTGCCAAGTTGATTTTGTACTTCATTTTGAAATGTTCTAAATATCTCAAATGATTCACTTTTGTACTTCATCAGATAGACATAGCCATATCTAGATACACTACAAGGAAAAATCGTTTTAGAGACGGCAAATTTCGTAGCTAAAATGAAGATTCTATCTCTAAATCGTGTTTAGAGATGGATTTGTTCCGTAGCTATTCCGTGGGTGCAGGTTGGTCGCTAAATTGGGCGTCACTGTTTTGTAACTGTTTTAGAGACAAATATGTCTGTCTCTAATTTAGAGACAGATATGTCCGTCTCTAAATTAGAGACAGATAAATCTGTCTCTAAAACAGCTACAAAACAGCGACGCCCAATTTAGCGACCAACCTGCACCCACGGATTAGCTACGAAACAATATGTCCCTAAACACGATTTAGAGACAGAATCTTCATTTTGGCTACAGAATTTGCCGTCTCTAAAATACATTATATATATGATATATACATATACACACACACATATATATATATATATATATATATATATATATATATATATATATATATATATATATATATATATATATCAATTAGGGTTCTGTCTCTAAATTAGAGACAGATAAATCTGTCTCTAAAACAGCTACAAAACAGCGACGCCCAATTTAGCGACCAACCTGCACCCACGGATTGGCCACCCGTGGTCGTGATTGGCCCAAAAAGCTGCACCTAGCACTCTGGGGCTACAGAACGTCTGTCAGAACAGCCACAGGAGAAACTCCTTTTGCCCTAACTTACGGGATGGAAGCAGTGTTACCAGTGGAGTTGGAAATCCCGTCATTAAGGGTCCTCCTGGAAAAGCAGTGTCAACGAAGTAGAATGGCTACGAAGCCGGCATGATGAATTGGCCTTGCTCGATGAGAGAAGGCTCAAAGCCATGGAGCACACCCGAGCCTACCGGAGGCGAATGGCCGGAGCGTTTGATAAGAAAGTCAAAGCCGAAACATCAAAGAGGGTGACTTAGTGCTTTGAAAGTAAAGCCCCCTACCGTAGACAACCCCACAGGAAAATGGGAACCCGTTTGGATCGGCCCTTATGTAGTGCGTAAGATGCGTCGGGAGGAGCAATGAAGCTTGCGAGACTTGGATGGCAATCCCTTTGTCCACCCGATCAGCGGTGATAAACTCAGAAGATACTATGTCTAATAAAAAAAAAAAAATCTTAGTGCAAAAAGAGTAATACCCGGCTAAGTGAAAAACCCCAAAAAGGGCGGTCTAGGCAAAAAACGGGGTTGCACGAAAAAAAAAAAAAAATATATATAAAAGAAAAAAATCTTAGTGCAAAAAGATTAATACCCAAATTTGAAAAACCCCAAAAAGGGCGGTCTAGGCAAAAAACGGGGTTGCACAAAAAAAAAAAAAAAAAAAAAAAAAAAAAAAAAGACTTAGTTTTGTTAGTTCACCAGAATGAACTACGAAGACCTGAGCCCCTTAGCCTTTCTTGTAAAAGGGGAACGTAGGCAGCCATATATGGTTCGGTCTAAACAATAAAAAAAAAAAGGGCAATAAAGCTTCCATAAAGTGCGTCCTTAGCAATAAATAAAAGGGTATTTCAGTTTTCATAAAACGGGTCCCAAGTAATAAGACATTTGAATTTCCATGAAACATGTCTTGATTAATTTCTAAAATAATATTTCTTGTTCATTACAAGTCAAAAATTTCTTGATGAGTTCAAGCACGGTCTACCTCTTGACTCTGCTAACCTGCTAAAAAGATCTAAAATACAATAAAATGCCTAAATAAACTAATGTGTTTGCAAATGGCAATAAGAGGATTTTGAGAAAAGACTTGTCAGTCGTCATTCGCTGAGTCTTCTTCAGTCTTCTTCCCTTTTCCTCGGCCTCGTCGAGTTTTCTTCCTTTTCTTCTCAATAATGTCGGTATCCCTCATCCCGACCTCTGGTATCCTCACTGGAGCCTCTACCCGGCCCCGTGTCAATAAGCGCTCTCTCTATACGAGCACGAGTCCGTATCTCCTCCTCTCGAGACTCGGTCAAATGAGCAACCTCGGACAACCTCTTGTACCGAGCCTCCATGTCCCTGACCAAGTCACCTGATTGGTTATGGCAACTCGCCTTAGCCTCGGTCTCCCTCAGAGTCCTACTCGAGTCGTGGTCATCCCCCAATAAAGCTCGACGTCTCTCCTCCAAGATGACCTGAGTCGCTCCCATCTCCCTCTCGTACCAATCCAAGTAGACAGTGGTCAAGATCGTGCTCTTCCTGCTCCTGAAGATAGCCACGGGTGGGAAAGCGGTGTATGTCCAAGCCCTCGAGAAGAATGAGAAGGCCGGATCTCTCATATCCAATGACATCACCTCCATGGTCCGGATGTCTTCCCAATCCCCCAATGGCTCCTGTACAGCCCCAAACCGCTGGATACTAAGCGGGGTATGTAGAAGGATGACCGGCGAGAATCACGGAACCCTCACGGCATAGGACTCTGAAATATCCTCTGATGCCGCAACCTCCAATGAGGTATCCACCAACGGATGTCCGAAGTGGATAGCCTAGCCATCGTCGGCTCCCGGCTACTCTGGTCCTGTTGCCTCGGTGCACCTCTCCGAGAAATCACCCAAGGGCACTGAGTCGGCAAAGCCCCTGGCAAAGCCCCGAGCCTCTCCTGCAGCCATAAGGTCAACACAGCCGGACTCCCGGATCTCATGAAATGGTCTCCCCGAGCCATCCTGTCAATCCCATGAAGTGTCTCTCCCAAAACCAGCGGGACAATGTCTTTCCCAGCCCTGCAGTCTCTGACCATGTCCAAGAGACCACTATGACAGATCCCCACGGACTCAGCAGTGAACAGAGTAGAGAATATGCAAAGGATGAATGCGTCCATAGCCACCGTGGTCGCAGCCATATCTGGAGACCCAAACCTGCCCGGGATATCAGAAAGGTCAATCCTATCCGGGGCTATCATCATCCTCTCAGCCTCTCCCAAAGGAATCTGCAGAAAAGATGCAAGCTTTACCGCCACCGGCACGTCTCCGACCATCGGAATAGATATAGCTTCAATCTCAGGACCCCCAATCAAGGCTCTGAAGTCTTCGTGCGTTGGGACGATTTCGTTGTAAGAAAAGCAGTAAACATGTCTCCGGACGTCCCAGAACTTTGCTGCGGCTCTCAACAGGTCCCAATCGGGCGGGAGATCCCTCAAATGCCATAAAGACTTGATCTTGAAGGAAGAATCAAGCAGCCCCTTGTGATTTTGGAAGTTATGTCTCGCCCAAGATTGAAGACCGGACAGAAAATGGTCTCTCTTCCCCCTTTGTAGTCTAACGGGCCTCTCCATCGCAAAAGTGATCAAAGGTGGTGTTTTTTAGGTCCAAAATGTGCTCTGGGAACAATTGGGACAAGTCTAGAGTGAAAATGAAATGAAATGGCCAAGCCTTGCTTTTATTTAGAAAATAACCAGTTCAGACAGAACTGTGAGCTGCACGGCTTCATTTGCCCCAGAGACCTATTCGCACGGCTACATTAGCCCTCTGCAGAAAAAAATTCTGCAGCAACCAAAGTTGCTGCCCAAGGGAGTTTTCACCCCACTTTTTCAACCAAAACCTGTACAAAAACATATCCAGAAGCCATTCAAGCATTTATACACCATTATAAATCATTTTGGCCCAGTTTGAGCCCCAATTCCAAGCAAAAAAGTCGCCCCGAGGCTCAGATAATATGCAAATTGAAAAAGCATAAATTAGGAAAGTAAATAAAGCATAAGTACAATGTCTTCGCCCCATCGGCTCCCAAATAAAGCAAAAAATAAACAAGTTGTGCATAAAAAAGTGTTCATTGTTTGTTTTGTTCCGAATCTACCCTAGAGACCCCCTAGGCCTCCGATTCTTCTTCTTCCTCATCGCTGCTCAGCTCATAGACGCTAGGCTCTCTCATCACGTCCTCCTGGTCGCTCGCATCGGAAAGAGGGATGTTGTCGTGCTCGTACTCCGCCCGGTTGCTCCAAGATATCGGCATTAGGACCTCGCCCACGAGGCACGGCCTTTGGATGAATACTCCGACGCCGAGGAAGAGGATGCTTTGCGCCCCCGACATGCCTCCTTTTGCGCACGAGGCTCCTGCACGCTTGTTGACGCTTTAGTAGCGCGAGCCGGCTTCTTGACCAAGGATCGGCACACATCTTTCCGGCCCTGTTCGCACCGACCAACCTTTGTCATAGGTGCGAGCTGGAACACGAGAAAAGAAAAGAAAATCTCGAGAAAAATCTCGAGAAAATTGCAAAAAAAAAACAGAAAATCGAAAGCTAAAAAGGGAATAAGACCCTAAGAGTATACTCACGGTGCTATCGGGTGGCGGGGTATCTTGGGGCTCCCTCGTGTCGAGACGGGAATCCTCATCCTCCTCGGTACTCCGTGTACGACGTATGAGAGGTGTGCGGGAGGGATAGGCGGGTCGATAGGCTCATCCTCCCCATATCCACGAGTGACCGCCGGCTTCGTCGGCTTCGTGGCGTCCTCGGGCGCTGCTCCACAAACACGGCGTAGGGGTACCCATGTCAAAATACTCCTCCGCAGCCTATACCTCCACTGGTACCTCTCAATCTCATCCGCTTGCCGGTCCACAGGCTGCATAATCCGTCTTTGGAGGATCGTGTGGAGTAATGGCATCCAATGGAGGGACATGACCATCTTTGCCTCGAGAAACGGTCCCCAGGATATATGATGTCACAAGTCGGCCCGGTGAGCCACCTCCTGCGCCTCGTCACCTCAATAGCATCTCCCGGCAAAATCTCAGGATACACGCCCCGGGGGTAGAAGTCCACTCCATCCGGTCCATCCTTATTGAGCACGAGGCTTCACCATCTTGTAGTCGAAAGTGATCCGGGTCTTCCCAGTGAACCTATCCCTCACATCTCCCCTCCGGCGAACCATCGCGGGGAAAATGGTGATATCACTCTGCTGGTTCCAAGGAAAGAACCCGATCACCTCGCAAAACCAGGCTGCATGTTCAAAAACATCAAAAAGGTCATTTTTCTCATAAGAAGTCTCAAGACGAGAAAAGAAAAGAGAAGAGAAAGAGAGGCTACCTCGAGGGCAAATGAGAAGCGATCCATAGAAGCGGCTTTGTTTCGACTGTACATGTCCGAGAGAAGTATAACTCGGCCAATCCGGCCTCTCCCCGAGACCGTCCCTATCCCATCCACATCCTCCCGGAGAATCAAGGAGGCAAGTCATGGCCGGCGTCCCGTAATTAGCAAAGATAGTGGTGATAGCATCAACCATATGAATGCTCTAGCCAGGCTGGGCGATCACATCATTAGCGGCAAAGTTACGCATGCAAGTACGAGCTGCCACCTCGACGTTCCGCGTCTCCATACCCAATCCCTTGGGAATCGGCTCAAATCCAACCAAAGCACGGAACTCCTCGGTGTAATATGGTCTCTCCAAGTCACGAGCCTCCCGGTGAAGCTGCAGCCGATGTCATTGTAAAATCGGCGAAGTCACCGTCGGCTCTCCCGGCTCGGGTGGAAGCTATGGGTGCTATCCCACCAAAACTCAGATAGGGCCTGGACCAAGCCCTTGCTCTTAGACGTGATGTGAATCCCCGTGCCGATGGCCTCTACAAACACATCCAGACCGGTAGCCCTCACCAAATTCTTGGGGTTCACCCCATTCTTCTCAAAATCCGGCATCCTCTGCCAAAGCCTGACCGCTATCTCAGATGGTCCTCTAGACTTGTTCTCCTGTAGACAAGCATATCAAAAAAAAAAAGAAGTGTCAGTCCTTCATCTCATTTCAAAAGCATGCATATAGTCACAAAAGTGCACATGTTTTCAAAAGAAAAGCATTCACAAAAGTTTTTTTAGCATCATTTGCATCAAAAAGCGTCTTTCATCACTTGAAACGCGTCATGTCAAGTCTCATTACTTTCCTAAAGCACAAAATCACAATTTTCACGATTCTTTGCACATAAGCATTATTTTCCAAATAAAATGGCATGCATGAATCCTTTTCATCTTCCAAAATCATGTTTTCTCATTGAAAATCAGAATTTTGACCTAGTTCTAGCACAAGGCAAGAACTCCGTCTCATATTTAGACAATTCTCATTCTTACTTCATTTGCGAGAAAAAAGTGAGTCATTCTCATAATTTTCATCAAATAAATTGCACATGCATATTCTTAGCCTCATAGGTTGTTCATGCATCTCAAAATCATTCAAAAATCCTAGAAAAATCCTAGGAAATTCCTAAGTTCGGGTTAAGCCCTAAATCATTCAAAATTCAATCAAAATCGATGGATTTGAGCAAAATGAGAATGCTTACCCCAACCGATCGAGGGTTCGTTGATTTATGCTCCCTTCTCCCCGGATAGAGCTCCGATGGAGGCGTAAGGAAGTCATACTTCCTCTCCGTCCGAACAAGCTCCTTCCTCCTCCATCTAGCAGCCGCGGAGATGCTCCTTCTAGCTTGCCTCGGCATTGGATTCCCCTCCGGATCCATTCCAAATCAGTAGAGCCAAAGGGAATTGAAAGAATTTCAAAATTTCTCTCCCTTCTCCTCTCTCTTCCTCGGCAGTTCTTGGGCGGCAATAATGCCCAATGCCCGTTCAAACCTGTTTTAAATAATCTGTAAAAAACAGGTCTCTAGCCGTACGGCTCCTTTTTCTCCATCTCATGTCGGGCGGCCTCATTCGCTCTAAGCAGAAAATTACAATCCTGCCCCTGGACCTTCCACTTGGGCATGTAATTTTCGTTATCTTTTAACCAAGATAACACCCTCTTCAGAAGATATCCCTTATCGCCTAAGCAATCAAGCTCTATTCCCAGTCACCTCCGTTAATTCCGTTATAACGGGATAACGCTAGGTGACAACCTCCGAATTGTCAAGTTTCTCTCAACTTAAGCTACCTCTATCCCGAATAGTGACGTACGCTCAAGTTTCTCTCAACTTAAGCTACCTCTATCCCGAATAGTGACGTACGCTCAAGTTTCTCTCAACTTAAGCTACCTCTATCCCGAATAGTGACGTATGCTAAGTTTCTATCAACTTAAGCTACCTCTATCCCGAATAGTGACGTATGCTAAGTTTCTATCAACTTAAGCTACCTCTATCCCGAATAGTGACGTACGCTCAAGTTTCTCTCAACTTAAGCTACCTCTATCCCGAATAGTGACGTACGCTCAAGTTTCTCTCAACTTAAGCTACCTCTATCCCGAATAGTGACGTACGCTCAAGTTTCTCTCAACTTAAGCTACCACTATCCCGAATAGTGACGTACGCTCAAGTTTCTCTCAACTTAAGCTACCTCTGTCATGAATAGTGACGTATGCTTAAGTCATTCAAACTTTGGCAACCCATATTTCTGATTCGAAAGAGATTGAGACGTATGCTCAAGTCATTGGCAACCCATATCTCTGATTCGAAAGAGATTGAGACGTATGCTTAAGACATTCAAGTCATTGGCAACCCATATCTCTGATTCGAAAGAGATTGAGACGTATGCTTAAAACATTCTAGCTTTGGCAACCCATATCTCTGATTCGAAAGAGATTGAGACGTATGCTCAAGTTCACCAAACTCTAGCTACCTCTATCCACTCGACAGTGACGTAAGCTCTAGTTTCAATCGTGTGACGGACCTCCATTAATTGTCAAAATCTCAAGAATCCTAGACATCGTTCCTAACTATCTAGTGATGCTCGAACTACGATCAAGGCTTGATTCCTCCGGGATACGTAGGTAGCCTTTTATAAAAGGTCCAGCCATTCGACCACTTTGGTTACCCTGTTTCTTTGTCACTCCTCAGTGATAAAGCAGCCCCTCATAGAGGTTCAGATATCCGACCACCTTGGTCACTCCTAGCATATCCCGGTAGGATCAATTGCTTGACCTCCTAGGTCATTTTCTCTTCTATTTCCCCAGAAGAGACCGGTTTCTCTTCTTCCTCCCCCGGCGGATCCTAATTCCGAACTACGGCCCGGCTTGATTCCTCAGGGATACGTAGGTAGCCTTCCGGAGGTTCGGCCACTCGACCACCTTGGTCACCCAATCCGTCTCGGCATTGGCCGGATCGGATCCTTTTCTATCGACAACCCCACTCGCCTTGCAAGTGACGTTGCCGAGGGCTTGTAAGTACCCAAATCGGCTCATGCCTTCCGGTTAAATTTCCCGGCAATTTCGGTAAGTTTCCCGGTAATTCCCCGAACCTTCCTAGTATTCCGGAAATGTTCTGAAACAGTCCCAAATTAAATTAAGGGCTGAAGGGAGCCTTCCTAATTAAGAAACACGTTTTTCTTAATTAGGAAGAGGGTTCTAGAATTTGCCACCTTGCATGGTTCTAGAAATGCTGAGTCACAATGGATAATGCCGCACGGCTGCATTAGCTCATTGTCTCCTAGCCGCACGGCTTCATTAGCCTTATCCATCGCCTATAAATAGAGCCCTCCTCTACCCATTTCAACACACACAATCCATAGCAAGTCACCTACAAACACTCCAAATACGTGAAGAATCTCACTGGAAGCTCAAGAAGGTGAAGAAGAAGGCCAAGAAGCTCCCTCCCTCCTCCTTGAAGATCCAAGACCAACCTCTCCTCCTAGCTCCGACCAAAGAAGAAGGAAGCTATTGGTAACCTCGCACGCCCTACCTTCGCATCCTAATTGCTTTATAAATTGCTCATTGCATTGTCTTTATATTCCCCCTTCCCCTTTTGCATGCATTAGACATCATTTGTCATAAAAATGTAGTCTTTTTCCCATAAAGGTGCATCCTTTGCACCTAAAACCCCCATTTTCAAATAAAAATGTCATCTTCATGCATCCTTTGCATATAAAAATCAAATCTTTTTTAATCAAAATGCATCATTTGCATCCAAAATCCCTTGTTCAAGCATCATTTGCTTTAAAGACCATGTCTTTACCATAAACTAGCATCATATGCTTTTCAAAATGCAATCTTTATGCATCATTTGCATAATGAATGCCAATTTCTTCAACAAAAATGCATCATTTGCATAAAAATCAAATCTTTATGCATCATTTGCAATAAAGATTATTTCTTTAAACTAAGTGCATCATTTGCAACCCAAAAATGTCATCTTTTCATTAAAGATTCATTTTTACATACATTTCCCCCATTCCCCCATTAACAACCTAGGAATGGACCGGTGTAAAAGATCCTATCTTTACATCGTTCCTTCCATTGAAGGTTCCATATCTCTTTAGAAAGGGACACCTTGAACCCTATATCTCCGATTATCGCTTAAGAAAGAGTATGAAGCATCTATACGAGCTCGACCGTCTTAAAGCGTAGGATTGATGGGCTAAGGACCCTCCTTTTCTAAAGAATCTCATCTTTGACCAAAAGAGAGTCATTCTCTCGATCACGCAAGTACCGAGGGTCCCGAGGTTAAAATGCGATGATCACAAGTCATAAGATGAGGACGGGATCATAATCCCAAATACATAAAATTCCAAGGAATCCCGAGCGACAACCAACAAATGGTTTGTACGTCCGGAAGACAACTTGGGACATTCCCCCCCTCTTTTTCTCAAACACATGCACACAAGAAAGCACGCAAGCAAGCACGATTACTGAAATCTTGGGAGACTTGCTCCGGCAAGGCACTTTGGGTGAACGCCAAACGTTCTTCCCAAGGGGTAACTTAACCTCCGAACCCAAGTAAAAAACCTTTTTTTCAAAGTTTTGAGGTAATCAAAATGGCGTGGCGACTCCGTTTTTTCAAATAACTCGGATGTCTTCAAACTCGCGTGAATCCAACAAAAATTTGGGCACCACATTCACAGGAACGTAGGCAACCATAACTGGTCCGGTCAAAAATCACAAAAAAATCTCAAAAAAAAATCCAGTCTCATCAAGGACCATTCCTATACACTTTTCACCCTTCCGAGCTTGATTCTCGATATCAGTTGGTTTACTCCTCGTGATTAATCAAAATATTTGTTCATATCAGATTTAGTGTCTGAATAACCCGAACATTAATAAAGGGTTTTAAGCAGCCTTGTGATCATCACGAATAAGACAGGTTTTCAAGTGTCTCGACATGTCTTCTCTTTCTCCATCATAGGGAAATAGAGCCAAACACTGTCTTTCTGTCAGCAGGGGCTTCCATACACTTTTCCACACCTTGCAATGTTTATACTCTCTCAAAAGAGTCAAACCTAAAAGCGAGTGTGTCACAGAATCGGGATCTATTCCCACCCTCGAAAAATGTGCCCTTGCACGCATACATTTCCGAGTCTTGTCCAGTGACTGATCGACTGAGGTCTGAAAAGATGGGTGCCTCCTTGGCCACATGATGATTCTGTCTGTAATGGGGCTGCATTGGACCTCTCATCACAACGTTCCATTTTGGGCCGAATGTCGAGTCTTGAGGCTATTTTTAGTGTTAAAGGTCGGTTCTGGGGCTGCTGTGACTGCTAGAAGTTGCCTTTTTGCGGATCTGTCCTGGGGCTTGTTGTCCAAGAAGGTCCTTTAATGTGACCATCCACCAGACGTCAGCACTGGCTGCATCTGCAGCATTCCATCGGCGATCCGATACTTGCTCAAAACCTGTCCAAAGCAGCCCAAAACAGTATATATCCATTCCCCCTACTCACCAGGCAAATGGGAGAGGATTTGGCACACTTTGTACCCAATACATTACCAACCCCCAACAAATGCCATTCTTTGTTGCCATTTCTTGGGACGGACTAATGCATATAAACAAATAAGTTTAGATGCTATCAATAGAATGCATTAGTTGCAAAATACAAAAATTTTATTTTACAAAGTGAGAAGCAATAGATTAGTGAATGCATTGTTCCTTCTCTCCCTTTCTAAGAGTCCTAAAGCATGGCAAAAGGGGGCCACCGCAATCAATCCAGCTCTGAGTCGTCGTCAGGGCGCTCACCACCCTCCTCGGAGTTGCTCTCTCCGCTATCCTCCTAGCCTTCGCTTTCCTGCTCCTCAGAGCCACTCTGCTCCTGGCCATCGCCGCCGCCCTCCTGCTCCTCATGGATCTCGCCATCAGAATCGTCATCCTCCTCATCTAAGGCCCAAGGCTGGGGCTCGCCGCAATGTCCGTGCCACTGGGGTACTGCGGCAAGCGGGGGGTGGAAAGGATCATCCTCACCATCTGTGAATACCCCGTCCCGATGCAACGCGCATTCGGAAGTTTGAAATAATTAATCATATAATGTCGGACCGAAATGGGATATTCATTTAGTGACACTCGCTTTAAACCATATTAAAATATTAGTTTAATTTTGAGAGTCGCCACGCCACTTTGATATAGCCCAAAGCTTTGAAAAAAGGCTAAATATGTAATTGGGTTCGGGGGTCAAGTTACAACAGAAGAAGAAACGCTATCACTCCTATTGACCGACGGATCGGTCTTTCTAGCATGTGGGGTGTTGGTTGTGTGCGGTGTTTACAGGAATAGATAGAAGAAACGGGATCATGCATAAGGAGGAGGGGAGAGAAAGAATTAATTGATGATCACACCCTAGAACCTTTGAGTTAGGCCCTCGGAAGGTGCACTAATCAACGTTCATCCTTGGGGAATTGTTGATCATGGGATAATTATTACTAAGGTGGAAGGAAAGAAATAGTTCCTAGATCCATTGGGTTCCTTGGGCGAAACCTTAGATCATCCTCGGCTATGCATATTTAAATATATTAAAATAGTGCTAAATCTAGCATAAAGGCACAATTAAAATATAATAAGCATGCAAATATTATTATAATATGGCAATAATAATAATAGGGAACAAAAATATTAATAAGAGCCTTACCAATTGTAGCAAGACTTTGGGATCGAATCTAGGGCGATTCGAAGAGAGTGGGGAGAGATACGAGCAGAGCAAGTATAGCCTTGGTTCTCTCCGGAATAAAATGTGTGTAAAAAACTGATACCGGGCACCCCTATTTATAGTACTTCGGTAATTGGGCTGGGCCAGATGAAGGGTCGATCGGCCCTAAATATAAGGTTCGATCGGCACAAAAATGAAGGGTCGATCGGCCTTAAAAATAAGGTCCGATCGGCACTTAAAATAAGGTTCGATCGGCAGTTTAAAAGGATCGTAAATAACTTGGGCCGATCGGCCAAATATTGAGCTTAGGGTCGATCGGCCAAATTTGGCCCAACCTTGCCTTGGCCCAATCACTTCTGCCTTGGCCCAAATGGCCTTGAATGGCCGGCCACCTTGTGTCCTTGGCCTAGCATAGCTCGGCCACTTCCAGCAAAGCCTTGGCCACATCTTGGTATAGTTATTATTCGTTTCGACTCGCACTTTTGCAACCGCACTTTGACCACTTTAATGACTTCTTTTGCACTTCGCTCTTTGGGATTTTATTCTTCATTTTGACCCAGGAATTTTTATATATCAAATTCGTCCCAAATTTCCATATTTTCCAGTTTAGTCCCTGAATTTCCAATAAATTCCAACTTGGTCCAAAAGCTTCCAAATGCCAGTTTAGTCCCAGATTTTCCCAAATTGCACTTCAGTCCCTTTTTTCGGACCGGGTACTAACAGTAGCCCCTCGGCGACGCTTCTTGTAAGACAAGTGGGGTCGACGATAAAAGAATAGGATCCGTCCTGAAAAAAGGGATTTCAGGAGGTGAAACGATGATCTTGCGGATGCGAGGTTTGGACTCGAGCTGAGTCGCAAAAAAGATGACCAGGTAGATCGAGCGGCTGGACCCACGTCGGGCTACCTACGTATCCCAATAGGAATCAAGCCAAGTCGTAGTTAGGAAGAGTGGGCGTTTAGTACCCGAGAATGGCGGACGTGCGGCGTCTCAAACCAAAGATATGATTGTGTGGGAATCACTCAACATTTGACTGTGCGGTTGTCACCCAACGTCTGATCGTGCGGTCGTCACCCAACGTCTGACTGTGCGGTCGTCACCTAACGTCTGACTCTGCGGTCGTCACCCAACGCCTGACTCTGCGGTCGTCACCCAACGTCTGACTCTGCGGTCGTCACCCAACTCCTGACTCTGCGGTCGTCACCCAATGTCTGACTCTGCGGTCGTCACCCAATGTCTGACTCTGCGGTCGTCACCCAACGCCTGACTCTGCGGTCGTCACCCAACGTCTGACTCTGCAGTCGTCACCGTCACCCAACGTCTGACTCTGCGGTCGTCACCTAACGTTTGACTCTGCGGTCGTCACCCAACGTCTGACTCTGCGGTCGTCACCCAACGTCTGACTCTGCGGTCGTCACCCAAGAATATGAATTTTAACTCTGTGGGAGTTACCCGGATAGAAATTTGACTCTGTGGGAGTCACCCCGAAAAAATAGAAATTTGACTTTGTGGGAGTTACCCCGAAAAAATAGAAATTTGACTCTGTGGGAGTCACCCCGAAAAAATAGAAATTTGACTCTGTGGGAGTCACCCCGAAAAAATAGAAATTTGACTCTGTGGGAGTCACCCCGAAAAAATAGAAATTTGACTCTGTGGGAGTCACCCCGAAAAAATAGGAATTTGACTCTGTGGGAGTCACCATGAAAAAATAGAAATTGGACTCTGTGGGAGTCACCCCGAAAAAATAGAAATTGGACTCTGTGGGAGTCACCCCGAAAAAATAGGAATTTGACTCTGTGGGAGTCACCCCGAAAAAATAGAAATTTGACCCCGAAAAAAATAGAAATTTGACTCTGTGGGAGTCACCCCGAAAAAATAGGAATTTGACTCGGTGGGAGTCACCCGAAAAAATAGAAATTTGACTCTGTGGGAGTCACCCCGAAAAAATAGAAATTTGACTGATAATAATAAAGAGAGTATATTTTTTGAAAAAATGGTTTTATTAAAAAAACATGGTCAAACACTTGGACCAAGGCGACGCTTACCGAGGCGTATAAAATGAAGGGTCGATCGGCCCTTCCTCCTGATTGGCTAAGGACGATTGACGCGGATCCGCGTCGCTGAGATGGAATCCTGACCGTTCGCTCGATCAGAAGAAACACAAAATCAAGGGCCGATCGGCCCTTAAACCCGCTGTCTTCTTCTCCCTTTTTTACGTCTTCTTCTTCTCCGTCGAGCTCTGAAGTTTTCTCGCCTGAAAATTATTCCGAGTGCTTTCGTTTATCTTGTGCCGATTTCGTGAAGATCTTGCCATGGATAATCCTCCAGATTGGGTCAGCGATGTAATTTCCATGATGGGTCGCCCGGATTTTCAATCCTTGGGTTCGTATTCCGGCGACATTGGGGGTCTCTTTGGTAACGCCGGCGGAGTTGGTGCTAGTGGCCATGGTGCCGGGGGCAGCCACCGTTCTGGTGGTTTTGGGAGCGGTCATGGCAATATTGGTGGAGGTTTTGATGGTGGTTATGGAGGTTTTGGTGATGGCGATGATGGCAGTCACGACGGCGGTGGCAGCGGCAGTCATGGCGGCAGTGGTGGCGAACATGGCGGCAATGGTGGCGGACACGGCGGTCATGGTGGCGGCAATGGCGGTGGTAACGGCGGCGATGATGATGAAGAGGAAGGTGATCCTGACGCCGGGGAGAGCGATAGGAGTGATGCTGGCGGGGACGTTGAGGCTAGGAGGCGGCAGGCTTCGCGCAATTATCGACCCTCGAGGCTGCATTTTCTGTTGCACAACCAGTCTGTCTTTTATCCGGGCTTGGCTTTTCATGGGTCCATCGGTCTTCGCTCCCGTGTCGGGATGAAGGTACAAAATTTTTTTTATTTAACAACAGAATGATTCATGCATGTACAAGGTGTTTATTATTTAAATGCGAGTAATGACACGTACATGTGCTGTGTTTACCTGCAGGGGAAGAAGATGAAGGGACGCAGCTCCCTTAAGGCGGTCGGAGAGTTGTGGGCGGCCTTGCCGGCCGGTGAGGGTAGTCCTCGGGAGCGAGTACAGAGCTTGGGGTTGGCCCCCTTTTTTGACATGGTCCTGCAGATGGGCCAGACCAGGAAGTGCACTGCGGTGGTGAAGGCGTGTCGGGAGTTTTGGTGGGACACGACACATACCTTTCATTTGAGTTGGGGAGAGGCCACGATTACTCCTACAGACTTCGCCGTTCTTACCGGCTTGAGGTTCACAGACATAGCACTGCCCTTTGATGATACTCTTCATGCCGATCTGGCTCGTCAGGTCCAGTTGTTTGGCGCTAGCCTAGGCTCGAGCAGAAATTTCGGTGTTGATGCGGGGAAGTTGTACAGGCTGGTTAGGGCTGCTATTGATCAGTACAGGGCTGGCCAGTACGGGCTTGACGCACTTTTCAGGGGATTCCTTTGGTACGGATTCTCAGTATCGCTCTTCCCCAACTCGGGCCCAGTGTGCCGATTCTCTTTGTTGGGTGCCTTGACTGATTTGAGCTTAGTGCGAGATATCTCTTTGGGAGGGGCCGGCTTGGCCGAGCTGTATCGGGCCCTTGATACTGTCTCGAGGTCCAATACCTCTTCTTTTGATGCTTTTCAATTTGTTCTGGAGGTATGCCAACTTTTGTCATTTTCATTGTCCTCTTACCTGT
This sequence comes from Adenophora triphylla var. japonica, assembly GCA_022495995.1. Classification (NCBI taxonomy): domain Eukaryota; kingdom Viridiplantae; phylum Streptophyta; class Magnoliopsida; order Asterales; family Campanulaceae; genus Adenophora; species Adenophora triphylla. The sequence continues at coordinate 1,041,206 of JAFEMH010000094.1, forward strand.
TACTTGTCTTTCTGTCTTTATAAATATCTGCATTCCGTGTCTTTTGCAGGCATGGGTCTATGAGATCTTTGGCGTCGCGCCGTTCACTTTGCGGGACCAGACTCGGGATGTGCCCGTCTTGCGCTACTGGAGGAAGGAAAATCGGATTGAGGGGTTCCCGAAGACGGTTCGTGAGTCCGAGCTGAGGGCTGTTCTTGATGGTCCCGGTAGGCCCGAGTTTTGCTCTACCCATGGACTCCCGAGGCCTCGGGGCGGTTGGTGCTTTGTCCGGGACGTGGATCGCTTCTCGCAGTTGTTGGTGGGATTGCTGGCGATGAGATGTATTTGGGTGAGCGGGTGGCGAGACAGCATTATGCGTGGGCTCCGCTTTATGCGCCCCAACATCCTCCCAGGAACATGTGGTATCCGAACCGATTGGCGAGGAGGGCGGAGTATCTACTTGGGGTCCCTGCTTATCAGTTCCGGCTTGATATGGGCTATGTGGACTTTGTGGAGCTTTTACGAGATCACCGCAGTGGCGAGGCGGATCACGAGGCCGCCGAGGCCGCCGGTATAGGGAGGCAGGGTTTGGTTATCCCCGAGCCGATGGGTGCTGTACATCCTGAGAATGTAGATATGCCTCCATTTCCCGACCACTTCTTTGTGCATATGGCCGACGGGGAGGTGAGGGTAGACTTGACGCCCACAGAGGCCGATGAGGTAGAGGGTGCTCAGCTTCCTCCAGGCGGTGCCGGCGGGGTATGCCTCTTACTTTTCTTTTCTCTTTATGCACTGATTATTATGTTTTAGCCATGGTGTAACTCTCGCGCCTGATTATGTAGGTCACCCGAGATTCTTATATGCGGGCTGTGAGGCAGACCAATGTACTGAGCCGTCTGGCCGAGGAGTGCAAGCAATGGCAGGCACTTTTCTCGCCAATCCCGTGAGGTCGCCGGACGTGGATCTGGCGCAGCGGAGACGGAGATCCCATGATGAGGGTAGCTCGACATCCAGATTTTCCCGCGGTCGCGCTTCGACCTCCCGTCGGGATCTTTAGGACTTTTTATTTTGTAGTACCAATAGGGAAAAAGTAGGAAAGAAGCATGCAGACTCTATTTTTTTTATGCTGACTCACTGATGTAATGCAAATGCTTTATGTACAAGCTTAATGAGTTAATTTGAATGTTTCTATTTTCTATTTTGTACATTGCAATGAAAAGTTATCCTAGAAATTGACGTATAAGGCAGTTACCCTATGGTTTAGAGAGGGGTTTAGGCTCGAAGCTAGGGTTTTGGGAGGCATTTGTCACCTAGGCTTGAGGCTAGGGTTTAGAAAGGTACTTTTCTCCTAGGCTTGAAGCTAGGGTTTAGAAAGGTACTTGTCTCCTAGGCTTGAAGCTAGGGTTTTGAGAGGTTTTTGGTCACCTAGGCTTGAGGCTAGGGTTTAGATTTGTGGCACTTCTGAACAAGGAAATTTGAGCAAAAAGGTTATGGTTTAAGCAGGGCGAGGCTGAGTAGGTGTTTTATGATAGAAGATGGGGTTGGATAAGTTTGATGTCCAGAGATAAGGGGTAGGACCGGGTCATCTTGAGAGTCACAGAGAGGCGTCTTTGGTAGACTTGAAGAGTTTTGAAAATTTGTGGAGACCAAAGAGTGATTTTGTAAACAAGGTGCCAAAGAGGGTGGCATTTTGAAAGTATGTTATTTTGATAAGGAGGCCTTATGATTAATTATATTTCTAACTAACTCAAAGAGTTTGCCACATGCTGATCTTGATGACAAGGGATGCCCTTCTTGCTAGATATGACTTCGTTGGAGCCACGATTCTTGTTAGAGCCCTTGGCCTTTTCTGAAGAATCACATAGTCGACCCATTTCCGTTGAGGGGAGCCTCAATGTTTGATGAAGTGACCATGGCGAAGCCCCAGTCGATGATGTAAGGCAAACTTGAAGGGAATGGCGAAGCCCCGGTTGATGATGCAAAGCTACCTGAAGGGAATGGCGAAGCCCCAGTTGATGATGCAAAGCAAACCTGAAGGGAATCTGGTAAAGAAAGCCTGAGAGAACAGCTTAACAAAAGCCCCGGCTTGGAGAGATTTAATGTATCCCTATTGCAGACAGAGTCATCTTGCGGCCATGGAGGCGACCCCTCGTTTTGAACAATAGTCAATCAGTCACTTGGACAAGACTCGGAAATACATATGTGCAGGGGCACATTTTTTCGAAAGTGGGAATGGATCCCGAATTCGTGTATGACACTCTCGCTTTTGGGTTTGACTCTTTTGGGAGAGTATAAGCATCACTAGGTGTGGAAAAGTGTATGGAAGCCCCTGCTGACAGAAAGACAGTGTTTGGCTCTTCCTAGAGTGTAGAAAAGAAGACTTGTCGAGACATTTGAAGACTTGTTTTATTCAGAATTATGTTTTGATTGCTCGAGAATGGACCTCACTAATTGGTTTATCAAATTCCAATTATATAAGTAAACAAATAATGACTGCTTTGATTAGAAGTTGGAAATCTGGCTTGACTTTTGGAAGGAGAAGGATGTTCCGTTGTTGCTTGCTGCTCTGGGCTGTTTGGTGGTAATTGTAGTGCGGGCTGCCGCTGCATTGATCTTCTTTATGGGAAAGAATGAAAAATAGAAAAAAGATTGGAGGGAGAAAAAGGAAAAGATTGGAGTGGAAGAAACAAGACTGGAGTGGAAGAAAAATTGGGATTTGACTGATTATAGCCTTATGATTAATTATATTTCTAACTAACTCAAAGAGTTTGCCACATGCTGATCTTGATGACAAGGGATGCCCTTCTTGCTAGATATGACTTCGTTGGAGCCACGATTCTTGTTAGAGCCCTTGGCCTTTTCTGAAGAATCACATAGTCGACCCATTTCCGTTGAGGGGAGCCTCAATGTTTGATGAAGTGACCATGGCGAAGCCCCAGTCGATGATGTAAGGCAAACTTGAAGGGAATGGCGAAGCCCCGGTTGATGATGCAAAGCAAACCTGAAGGGAATGGCGAAGCCCCAGTTGATGATGCAAAGCAAACCTGAAGGGAATCTGGTAAAGAAAGCCTGAGAGAACAGCTTAACAAAAGCCCCGGCTTGGAGAGATTTAATGTATCCCTATTGCAGACAGAGTCATCTTGCGGCCATGGAGGCGACCCCTCGTTTTGAACAATAGTCAATCAGTCACTTGGACAAGACTCGGAAATACATATGTGCCGGGGCACATTTTTTCGAAAGTGGGAATGGATCCCGAATTCGTGTATGACACTCTCGCTTTTGGGTTTGACTCTTTTGGGAGAGTATAAGCATCACTAGGTGTGGAAAAGTGTATGGAAGCCCCTGCTGACAGAAAGACAGTGTTTGGCTCTTCCTAGATTGTAGAAAAGAAGACTTGTCGAGACATTTGAAGACTTGTTTTATTCAGAATTATGTTTTGATTGCTCGAGAATGGACCTCACTAATTGGTTTATCAAATTCCAATTATATAAGTAAACAAATAATGACTGCTTTGATTAGAAGTTGGAAATCTGGCTTGACTTTTGGAAGGAGAAGGATGTTTCGTTGTTGCTTGCTGCTCTGGGCTGTTTGGTGGTAATTGTAGTGCGGACTGCCGCTGCATTGATCTTCTTTATGGGAAAGAATGAAAAATAGAAAAAAGATTGGAGGGAGAAAAAGGAAAAGATTGGAGTGGAAGAAACAAGACTGGAGTGGAAACAAAATTGGGATTTGACTGATTATAGCCCCTTCTATTTTTCTGTCTTTCAATTCAAGATTCGTTGCTCCTTTGTTCTCACAAGCCGAGGGGAGTAGTCCCTGGCACGCGTCTCCTTGCTTTTACCGGAGTGCCGCTGAGAGGCACGGATGCGAAGCCCCAGTGAGACTTTTGCAAACAGTGTTTGAGGAGTCGAATGAAAGAATTTCAAGAATAGGACGAGTTTCCAAACTTGGAGAGGGTATGTAATATGCTCACGTGGGATAACAAGTGACTTGAAATGTGAATACCATCCGGTAGCGGTTGTAGCTAGGCTTTGGGTTGCGATCGATCATTGGGTGATGCTTAACATGACCTCTTAAAGTGAGAGGTCGGCTGGGCCATTTGCTGAGAGGTTGGCTTGAGGGATGTGTTTGGAATTTCTAAGGTGATGGGATTTTCTTGTTGCTGCTTCTTCAGAACCTCTAAGAGTGAGGTTAACTTTGATTTTGACAAGGTCAAGGGTGGTGATGGGATCCTCTAAAAGTGAGAGGATGGACTTTGGAATTGGTTTACGGGATTCGTTCAAGAGGGAATCTTTGTTGCTTCTTCTCGCGAGTTCGTTGTGATTTCAGCAGGTAACTTGATCACGATAGGAACTTCACTCGATGTCTCATTTTCACAACCTTTGGGATGGGAGGTTCACTTCGGGGTGATGAAGGTTTTTTTTTTTTTTTTTTTTTTTACCTCTTATCGAGAAAAGCCTTCGGATTTGTTTGTTCGCGATAGCCCCTAGTGTATGCCTTAGGATGGTTTTACCTTTTCCTTCTTGGGCTTGGAGGTGGTTCCTTCTTTTGTGAGTCGAGGGAGCCCCTTGTCTGAGTTTCTTCTGCATTCCGCCTTTCTTGAGCTTGGAGGTGATTACTTCCTTTGGGAATCAAGGGAGCCCCTAGTATGGGCTTCTTCCTTAGGGTCTCAAAACTTGTCGATCTTGAAATGAAAGGGTATTATTTAGTGAGGATAAGGTTATGGCTTCCTATGGTGAGAGGTTTAAGCTACAATCGCTACTGGATAGCATTCTCAAAAGAGTATTTTTAAAATAAATGCAAACTCATTTAACCGGCAAAACGTATTCAGACCATGAGAAAGATATGTGAGCATATTCAATGAAAGCTTATCGATCAAATGGAAAATCAGAGGAGACGCGAGATTTGGGGGTTGGTGAGCCCCAAGTTGATATTCATGTAGCACTTGTGAAGGATAAGAACAACTCCTTGCATCTTCTTTAAATTGCAGTGGCGTGAGCAACTATTTTCTGATGATGAGCAACAACGGTCTTTGCTTATCTTGATCATATGAAAAGGATGTTTAAGTGGGGGAGAGTGTATTTGGGGAAGTGTATGCTCGAGGGAGCATAGAGGGTGTGTACAAGGAGAGGGTTTGGAGATAGTGCATGAAAAGTATATGGTGGAGTATGGAGGGAGTATATGAGAGAAAGGTGCATAGAGGTGGTGTATATGAGGAAAGGACAGTGAGTTGTTCACTCTAATCAAAGCATTCATTCATTGTTTACTTTATTAGCCGGTGAGTTTATCAGTGAGATTAGCAACCAAGTGATAATTATAAATAAAACAATCTTCTTGAAAGTAATGTGAGATTATGTCTCAAGTCTAGAGAGAAAATAAAGAAAGACCTTTTTTATTATTGAAGTAACTAGTTCAAAGTGGACATTACATATCAATGCCAAAAATGGACGTAAAAAAGACACACTAGAACCTACAAGACTGAATGAATCTAAATCTTCCCTCGAAGGGTGAGGGTTCCCTCATCGATGAGGCCTTGGGTCTTCCCCTGGTCGATCAATCTTTGAATTGAGCGTTTCAGTTGCACACATTTGTCAGTGGTATGCCCAACGTACTTGTGGTATCTGCAAAACATGGATGTATCCAAGTTAGCTCTCCTATTAATAGGATTGAAATTCTCGAGCGGCTTGATCAAACTCTTTCCCACCAAAATGTCGAAGAACTCACCCACAGGCATTCCCAAGTCATCAAAATGTTCCTTGTTGATCTTCTTCTCTTGGATTGAATTTGGGGGTGACTCGGGTATTGGTGCCCTTCGTCGGTTGGTGGCCACAGCAGGCATTTTGAATGAGAAATTCTGATGCGTTCAACCATAAGTGGGATCACAAGCATGTGGATGGCAGGGACTCTGGAATTGAACAGGAGGAGGAACTCTTCTCAAGTATTCTTGAATGCAAGACAAATGGTGTTGCTCAATTTCATGCATGTCTTTGAGGAGGTTGATCACTCCCATCCTCATGTTTGAGACTTCTTTGAGGGTTTCAATGCTTTTCTCCAGAGACATGATGTAGAATTCTGTAAGAACATATGGCAGAGTCAAACCAATGAGTTGAATTAGACTTATAATTTATCTTAAGGCATCTTTGAGAAAAAAATAGTTGATCTCCACAGTTTGAGAGCTTGACCGGGCTGAAGTTGCCTACGTAACCCTTACCATTTAAGGTACGAGTCTCAGGTCACCGTAGTTCGAGGGGGATGAATGTAAAAGAGGAAGATGACTCGATCCTTGGTCAAATGAGGGTGATCTAGGTGAGTTAATTTGGGCTTGGGTGAGGATTGGCCTTGGTTGGTCTTTGGCTGAAGGGTGCTAGAGATAAAGGATCTAAACTATGGATGGTTTTAAGGCTAAGGGAGCAGACTATGGAAGGTTCAAGAGATGAGAGGTAGAACTTTGAAGGGTCCTAGATTGAAGGATAGTTAAGCATTTTATTTACAAAAAACTTTTTATAGAACCTACTCTTGGTTGGAAGGGATACCCCTTTTTCGCAACTAACTAAATGTCCTAAAGTGGTGGATCCTAACGACTAACCGTCTCATATAGACATTTAATATGATATTTATGGAAAGTACTACAGACTCATGATAGGACAAGATCAAGCATTCAAACTTGTAAGTGCTCCAATTTGAGCTTGTTAGAATTTTCGTTAGAAAATTAACGAAAGTTATAACATTTCTAACAATTCCTAACAATCCTAACTTTTCTAACAAAGTGAGGGTAAAATGGGCATTGTTATTTAAGGTTAAACCTCAAAAAGAATCTCAAAAAGTAAAACAAAAGGAATAAAACCACAAATAGAAATGGTGGGAACAATAAAGCTGTTTGTTAATTTGAAATTTCAAAAAGAAATATTCCTCTTGTCCAAAGCTGGAGCTGCATTTAATGAACAGTGCACGCTGAAGGATCCCATCCGCGCGGATAGGTTTGCATCTTTCAGAGGGCTATAAATTGAGCCCTCCAGTCACAAAAATAAGAAGAACAACACCAATTGCACCGAACCTCTGGCGAAATATAGAGAGAAAACAGTGAGAATTCTTCAAGAATTGTCACCATTTTCTCTCCAATCTTTCCCAACTCACACTCATCCACTCACTCTCATACTTAAGCCTTAAACACTCGTACACTCAAGCAAAAACTCAAGAACACAAAGAAGATTGGTAAACCCTCCTTCTCCTTACCCTAAACTCCAACCATGCATGCATTTGCAAACTACAAAATGTAGTTCTTTCATCTTCTTGCTTTAGATCTAAGAAGATTACCATGGAAGACCATCTCCATGGATGATCTTCTACAAAGATCAAAATTATTTTCAAGATCTCTTAATTTCTTGCAAAGAAAACTCATTTTCAAAACCCTAAAAACCATTTTCAAGCATAAAATCTCATTTTCAAAGGATAAAAATCCCCTTCCCAAGCAAATGAAATGCTTAGTCCTAATGTACCCCAAGGATGGTTTGGTATAGTTGATTCACCACTAAAATGTCAAGTGATCACTAACCAAAACCTAGGGAAATGGGGACAAGCATGGATGCAAAACCCCCCTTTAAATCATATTTTCTTTCTTGAGAAGTTGCTGTCCAGTAGCAATTTTCTCAGACCTCAGTCCATGGTCTAATTTTTTGGACACAGATAAATGTGGAATTTGGTGTTGACTACAAAACACTTTTTGTAGCCAACATCCAGATATTTCCATACATATTTTTACTTTATTTTTTGGGTGAGTAAAACTCCTCTTTTCAAATTTTCTTTCAGAGGCTAGTTCATCAGCTTCTCGGAATCCAGATCTCATATCTGAGGTTTCCAGAAGGTTTTGACCCCTCAAATCTTCTCCAAAATGGAAAATTCCTTCGCACAAATCTTATTTAAGGTGTCTAGAACAACTTTCATTCTCTGAGTTTATCCAGATTATGAAGTTTTAAGACCCTTGAATCCATTTCAAAATCAAAGGTCCACTGCCTTTTTCATTCTGGCAGAAATGGCTCTCAACTTCAAAAGGTCTTTTGAGTACCAAATCTCAATCCAAAAATCTTCCAAAAAATCATGGGGTCAGTTGAAAGTCTTAAAAAGACATCCCAATTTTTACTTTTCTGAGTTTCAAATTATTTTGGCCAAAACACACACACACGCACACACACAAATGATTTTCAGCTTGGAAGACTCGTTTTGCGAGGCGCGTCGGGTGCACACTAACGTCCTTCCCGACGCGTAACATGACCTCCGAACCTAAATCTCTGATCTCGGGCTTTTTTCAAAGTTTTGGCCCTCAAAATAAAAATGGCGTGGCGACTCCGTTTCGTTGATTTTTTTTCAAATAAAAATGGGAAAATTTTCGGATACACATCATCACAAAACTTTACATGGTACGTCCTTTAAAAGGAAAATCAATTTTTTTTTAGTGCCTTTATTTTCTTTATAGATCTTGACTTATCATTGATTCGTAGTGACTTAACACAAAGACCTTATTAATTGTCTACATGAAAAAGCTAGTCAAACCAACCGGTCACGGGGAGTGTACTCCTAGCAAAGTGGGTGACACAAGGGTTAGGTTTCAGGCTCCCACCGTGCAGCCGAAGCGCACTGATGAGTGGATGGCCAAGTGAGACTCGGAAGGGAGGCGACATGATCACCACACTTCCCGCACTTTGGCTTTTCCGAAGGGTTAAGGGTGTCTGTGCAGTGTGACACGGACTCTAGTGGTAGTGTGAGGTAAAAAGTCTAATTCTTTTTTTTTAAGGAGAAAAGAGAAAGATTTTTTTTATTTTAGGAGATGCATGCATGCAATGCAACAGTTAATAATAGAACAAATAGAAAAAGAAAGCAAAATACAACACCATAAAAGAAAACGAAAGTCTGACCCACTTAGTTTGAAGAAGTTTCAAAACAGTCCCCAGCGGAGTCGCCACTGTGAATACCCCGTCCCGATGCAACGCGCATTCGGAGGTTTGAAATAATTAATCATATAATGTCGGACCGAAATGGGATATTCATTTAGTGACACTCGCTTTAAACCATATTAAAATATTAGTTTAATTTTGAGAGTCGCCACGCCACTTTGATATAGCCCAAAGCTTTGAAAAAAGGCTAAATATGTAATTGGGTTCGGGGGTCAAGTTACAACAGAAGAAGAAACGCTATCACTCATATTGCCCGACGGATCGGTCTTTCTAGCATGTGGGGTGTTGGTTGTGTGCGGTGTTTACAGGAATAGATAGAAGAAACGGGATCATGCATAAGGAGGAGGGGAGAGAAAGAATTAATTGATGATCACACCCTAGAACCTTTGAAAGTTAGGCCCTCGGAAGGTGCACTAATCAACGTTCATCCTTGGGAGATTGTTGATCATGGGATAATTATAACTAAGGTGGAAGGAAAGAAATAGTTCCTAGATCCATTGGGTTTCTTTGGGCGAAACCTTAGATCATCCTCGGCTATTGCATATTTAAATATATTAAAATAGTCCTAAATCTAGCATAAAGGAATAATTAAAACATAATAAGCATGCAAATATTATTATAATATGGCAATAATAATAATAATAGGGAACAAAAATATTAAAAAGAGTCTTACCAATTGTAGCAAGACTTTGGGGTCGAATCTAGGGCGATTCGAAGAGAGTAGGAAGAAATACGGGTAAAACAAGTGTAATCTCGTTTCTCCCGAATGAATTGTGTGTCGAAATTGGGGAACCGGTCACCCCTATTTATAGTGCTTCGGTACCTGGGCTGGGCCAGCTGAAGGGTCGATCGGCTCTAAAATAAGGTTCGATCGGCACAAAAATAAAGGGTCGATCGGCCTTAATTTAAGGTCCGATCGGCACTTAAATTAAGGTTCGATCGGCACTAGAAATTAGGTTCTGGCGGTGCGGATAAATGGTCGATCGGCCAAATATTGAAGCTTAGGGTCGATCGGCCAAATTTGGCCCAACCTTGCCTTGGCCCAATCACTTCTTCCTTGGCCCAAATGGCCTTGGCAAAATGGCCTTATTGTCCTCGGCCAACTACCATGCAATATGCAATGTCGTGGCCTAGTTTCTAATTTGTGACAATTAGTATACTCGCTTCGTCCCGCGATTTTGCAGTCGCACTTTGACCACTATAATGACTTCTTTTGCACTTCGCTCTTTGGAATTTTATCTTTCATTTAATCCCAGGAATTTTTATATATCAAATTCGTCCAAAATTTCCATATTTCCCGTTTAGTCCCTGAATTTTCCATAAATTCCGATTTGGTCCAAAAGCTTCCAAATGCCATTTTAGTCCCAGATTTTCCCGAATTGCACTTCAGTCCCTTTTTTCGGACCGGGTACTAACACTTCCGTATGATGAGACCCTTCATGCTGACTCGGCTCGTCAGACCCTACTGTTTGGTGCTAGTTTGGGTTCGAGCAGGACTTTCGGTATTGATGCTGGAAAGCTGTACAAGCTTGTTAGAGCTGCCATTAATCAGTACACGCTTGGCTTGTATGGGCTTGACGCACTAGTCCGGGGATTTCTTTGGTATGGCTTTTCAGTGACCCTTTTCCCCAACTCGGGCCCAGTATGCCGATTTTCCTTGTTGGGTGCATTGGCGGACTTGGACCTGGTGCGCGACATCTGATGGGGGAGGCCGGCTTGGCTGAGCTGTATCGGGCTCTGGACACCGTTTCGAGGTCCAATACCTCTTCTTTTGATGCGTTTCAGCTTGTTCTGGAGGTATATCGGCTTTCGCCCTTTTTTCTGTCCTCTTACTTATTGCCTGTCTTTCTATCCTTACGAACATTTTCCTTCTGTGTCTTTTGCAGGCGTGGGTCTATGAGGTCTTCAATGTTGCCCCGTTTGCTCTGCGTGACCAGACCCGAGATGTGCCTGTTTTGTGCTATTGGAGGAAGGAGAACAGGAATGAGGGGGTCCAAAAGACGGTCCGTGAATCTGAGTTGAGGGCTGTCCTTGGTGGTCCCTGGAGGAATGAATTTCTGCTTTATCCTTGGACTCCCATGGTTACAGAGGCAGTTGGTGATGTCCGGGATGTTACTGCTTCCCGTAGGTTATTGGTTGGCTTGTCTGCTGATGAGATGTAACTGGGGGATCGAGTGACTAGGCAGCACTATGCCTGGGCTCCGCTTTATGCGCCCCAACACCCTCCTAGGAACATGTGGTATCCCAACCGTTTGACGAGGAGGGAGGATTATCTGCATGGGGTTCCCGCTTCTGAGTTCCGGGCTGACATGGATTACCAGACTTTCGTGGAGCACTTTCTGAGATCACCACAGGTGGTGAGGCAGGCTGGTGAGGATGCCGGTATAGGGGATCAAGGCTTAGATATTCCCAAGCCGATGGGTGTCGGGCATCCTGAGATCATAGACATGCCCCCGTTTCCTGACCACTTGTTTGTGCCGGTAGGTGACCAGCAGGTGAGGATAGAGTTGACGCCTACAGAGGCTGATGAGGTTGAGGCTGCTCAGATTCCCCCAGACGGTGCCGGCGGGGTATACCTTTTACTCTTTCCCCTATCTTTATGTACCAATTTTTTATGCTTCAGCTATGCTGTAACCCTTGTGTTTGATTTTGTAGGTTACTCGTGGCTCTTATGTGCGAGCTGTTCGACAGACCAACATATTGAGCCGTCTGTTGAAGAGTGCCGTGCAGAGACTTTCTTGTCAGTCTCGGAGATCGGTAGATGCGGATCCAGTTCAGCGCATACAGCGATCTCAAGATGAGGGTAGTTCAGCCTCCAGATTCACTCGTGGTCGCAGATCGACCTCTAGTCGGGGCCATTAGGACTTTTATTTTGTAGACATTTTTTGTAACTCCTGTAAGAGAAAAACTGTATGCAGACTCTATTTTTTATGCTGACTCGTTAGCATGATGCAAATATTTTATGTACAAATTTAATGAGTTAATTTGGAATTTAGTATTTTCTATTTATGGACATTTTCTATTTTTGTACACTGCAATGAATACAAGATCATAACAAAACACGAAGCCTTTAGAATCCTTGAGTATTTGGAATTGTGTCGTGCCTGGTAAAGCCAGAAGGGTCGATCGGCCTTATCTTAATAAAGGGTCGATCGGCTCTTTTAATATGGGGTCGATCGGTCCTTTTATGAGAGGTGCCGGTTGATCAGAAGTCTTCTTGGAAAGGGTCGATCGGCCCTTTATTGATTGACACGGCCCTTTTCACAATCCTTTTCTTGCACGGACTCCAACAACCCAAAACCTATAAATTCCCCTCGAAAACCAACGATGCAACAGGCCTTTCTCTTTTCTTTATCTTCTTTCTGCCGTGAACATGAATTCTCACCCTTCTGTTTTGATGGAGAAACAAAGCCTTTTTGAGAATGATTTAGCTGTTTGGGTGTCCAAAGTTCCTCGCTCCGTTCGTCATGCTTTTGACAAACGTTTCGGAGTAAAGTGTGTTTGGTCCCTTTTGCCCATGCATCCTAATTGGAATCTTTTACATGCAGCAGCTGCCTTTTGGGATGAATCCAACCATGTCTTTAACTTTTCTTATAATGAGATCACACCAACTTACGAAGATTTTCTTGCCCTCTGCGGAGGAGATGATGTCAGTCGGATAGCAGTTCTTCAAGATCGAGTCCCGTTGGTGACAAGGGTAGCCAAATTCCTGCGTATCCCTTCGGCTGAGGCCAGAGGTTTGGTCGAGGGTGTGGATATTGACATATGTGATTTGCCGGGGAGATTCGCTCATGGTAGTGATTTTAGCTCGGATTTTGCCTTGGATTGCTTGGCCCTTTGCTTGTTTTCCAAGGTTCTATTCTCTCCTTACGTGGGGGTAGCTACCAGTGGATGTCTTGACATGGTTGATCAGGCCCATTCTGGGAGGAGTGTCATTTTGGTTCTTTTGGGCGAGACGTTCCATGGTATATCTCAGATGGCTAGGGGTGCTCCACTCATGACTAGAGGCAGTGCTAAATTGCTAACCACATGGCTTGAGGATAGACTCTTTGTTTTGGAGATTCCTCCTTCGAGTGTTAAGCCTTGGTTCCATGGTTGTAGAAGGAAGGTTGATCAGCTTTCCGGCTTATCAGAGCGGGAGTGGAAGATGTACTTGGCAGAGATAGGTACAGACAAGATTCAGTGGCGAGTGCAGCATTGGGTATCTCTTTCATTCGGAGCCTTCAGCTTGGACAATGCCTAATCCACGTACCAGCTTTCGAGGATACCACTTTTTACTATGCAGAGAGGGTACTTCGCCAATATGGTATGGAGCAGATCCGTCCTCAAACTTGGGGAACTACTGAGCTTGATGATTCTGCCAAGGTTTTTCCAATGGACGTTGGTGTTTCCGTTCTGATGGCGAGCTTATGGAGTTCTCATGGGATGCCACGAGTTTACCTTGCACAGCGAACCCTCAGCACTTATTTGTCACATGCTTATCTGACATGGTATGAAGAAAACTTAGGACCGATGAGGGAGATTTTACATGACTTGAGACGGAGATTGATCCCTAACATATCTACGAGTCGTTTTCTTAGAGATAGAGAAGCTTTGGAGACTTCTTCAGACAGAATGGAAGAGTGTCTTCCCAAGAAAACTGAGCGGAAACTGAAGGGTAAGGCGATCGAAGGTGTTCCCCTATTAAAGAAGAAGTATTCGCCTTATTTTAAGAGGGAGGTCAAGAAGAAACCGACTCGACGAGCTGCCAAGAAGAAGGACGGAAATGAGGGGCCTAGCGCCAAGGAGTAGACCCATATATCTGAGTATCCACCCACGGTCACATGCAGACACATTAGTGATTTAGTTAGCCTTTTAATTCCTTTTAGTTTCTTTTGCAAGTTATGTAGTCATTAGTATAGTCGAGCTTAGACTCATCGAATAAGTGTAATCATGCATTGATTGTGGGAATAAAAGAAAATTTATTGCTTCAGTAAAAAAACAGACTTCATTATTTGCTCAAGTGCAGACTTGGATGTTTATTTATTTTTTGGACCACGCCGATTAAGGCTGCCTACGTTCCCCTTTTACAATGAGAACTAAGGGGCTCAGGTCGTCGTAGTTCATTTTAGAAAGGGAAGATAGAAGCGGGATTTTTTTTTGTGTGCTCTAACTTTTGCCTAGACCGCCCTTTGCGGGTTTTCAATCTAGCGAGCTTTTGAACGCACCCTTTTTTTGTTGCTAGACTGCCCTTTGCGGGTTTTCAATCTAGCGGGCTTCTTTTTGCGTTTTTTTTTTTTTTTTTTTTTTTATGGGGAGTTTAGTCATAGTAGCGTCTGAGCTTGCTGAGATTGACGGGTTCCTTGAATTCGTTGCCATCCAAATCTGCCATTTTAACTGCTCCACCCGAAAATATCTTCTTAATCACATATGGACCGGTCCATGTGGGGGCCCACTTCCCGAGAGGGTTGAACTTATTGGGAAGTCGTTGTTTCAAGACCAAATCTCCTTCCTTTATGTCTAAAGGCTGTACCTTTTTGTTGAAAGCTCTTGCTGTCCGCCTTTGATAGGCTCGGATGTGTTCCATGGCTTTGAGTCTACGCTCGTCAAGTGTGGCCAACTGGTCGTATCGACTGCGGAGCCATTCAACTTCTGCTACCTGATTTTCTAGTAGGATCCTTAAAGACGGGATTTCCAGTTCGACCGGGAGCACTGCCTCCATCCCATATGTCAGAGCGTAAGGAGTTTCACCTGTAGCGGTACGGACAGAAGTTCTATACCCCCAAAGTGCCAATGGTAATTTCTCGGGCCAGTCCCTACCTCGGATTGCCATTTTTCTGATTATTTGCTCGATCGTCTTATTAGCTGCTTCGACTGCTCCGTTGGTCTGTGGTCTATAAGGGGAGGACTTGTGCCTGGTAATTTTGAATTCTGCCAGTAATCTATCACAGTCTCCGTCAAAGTGAGACCCATTGTCTGAGATGATTTCGTTCGGTACCCCATATCTGCATATGATATCCTCCTTAATGAACTGTGCCACCTTCTTAGAAGTCAACACTTTGTAAGATTTTGCCTCGATCCACTTGGTGAAGTAATCGACAGCTACTAGTACAAAACCATGCCCATTGCTTCCCAGTGGTGTAACCTTGCCAATCACATCGATCCCCCATGTCGCAAATGGCCAAGGGGTTACCATGCTGTACAGCTCGTGAGGGGGTACATGATTCAGATTGGAACACATTTGGCATTTGGGACATTTCCGTACATACTGGATGCAGTCTGCTTCCATAGTGATCCAATAATAACCCAACCGCGTGATTTTCTGCCTCAACATTCTGGCGTTCATGTGTGGGCCGCATAAACCATCGTGTACCTCTTCCATGATCACTTCTGCCCGTTTTGCATCTACACATAGTAATTGGAGACCATCGTAATGCCTTTTGTATAAGGTGTCATCTAGTAGAGCAAACTGTCCGGCCAAACGCTTCAACGCCTGCAAGCTTTTGGCTTTCACGTCTCCTAGGAAAGATATGTCACCCTTCTTGAGATACTCATAAATCTGTGTGTACCATTGGTCTTTACTTTTCTCAGCGTCAACTTGAATCTCACAGCAGTAGGCTTCGCAACAGTAAGCGTGGTTCTCCCTCCGACCAACTCTGAATGGTTTTACAGACATTCTGTGAGGGATTTCGTCTAACGAAGCTAGAGTAGCTAAAGCGTCAGCGAACCTATTTCTGTCTCTTGGTAGGTAGTGAAATGTCACTTATCTGAATTGTCTGACTAGCTCGTCCATGTAAGTCTGGTACTGTTGTAGGTAAGGATCAACTGTCTTCCACTTCTTGGACGTCTGATTGATGATCAAAGCTGAGTCTCCATATACCTCCAACTCTTTCACATTACGCTCTAAGGCTGCTTCTAAACCAGCTATGCATGCCTCATATTCGGCTGCGTTGTTGGTAGTCGTGAAATTCAGCTTGATGGCGATGGGGGTGTGTTCATCCTTGGGATCAATCAAAAGGATTCCCACTCCGTTGCCTCTCTTGTTTGCAGCCCCATCAAAGAATAGTTGCCATCTCTCTTCTGTGTCTAGGCTAAAAATCCCCTCATCTGGAAACTCCGATTCGAGCCCCTTCTCTTTTGTACTAGGAAATTCTGCTAAGTGATCTGCCATGGCTCGCCCTTTAACTGCTTTTCTTGTTACATAGGAGATGTCGAATTCCCCAAGAAATACTGACCACTTGGCTATCCTCATGGACAGAGACGGCTTGTCGAACAGATATTTAATCGGATCCATCTTTGACACTAGTAGAATCGGATGTGCCAACAAGTAATGCTTGAGCTTATTAACCACCCAGACTAGTCCAGTGCAAGTCTTTTCCAATGCTGAGTAGTTTAGCTCACTTCCCTGCAACTTTCGGCTAACAAAATAAATAACGTTCTCCACCCGAGAATCCTTGGCTTCCTGTGCCAGCATAGCCCCAACGGCTGTATCTGTCACTGTTAGGTACAATAGCAATGGTTTCTCCGAATGTGGGGGGCAAAGGATAGGGGGATTAACCAAATATTTATTGATTTCTTCGAAGGCATCCTGACACTTCCAGTCCCATTCTAAACTCGTAGTCCTCTTCATTAGTCTGAAAATTGGCTCGCACATAGTAGTCAATTGATTAATGAAGCGGCGGATATATTGTAGCCGTCCCATGAATCCTTTAACCTCCCTTTCTGTACGTTGCGGCCTCATCTCCATGATCGCTTGAATCTTCCTTGGATCTGCCTCTATCCCGCGTTCTGTGACCATGTAACCCAGGACCTTTCCTCGAACAACTCTGAATGTACACTTGGCCGGATTTAGACGCATGGAGTGCTCGCGCAGCCTGTCAAAGAACTTCCTCAAATCAATAAAGTGCTGTCCGTCCGACCCCTTTGAATGAATGATAATATCGTCGACATATACTTCGATCTCCTTATGAATCCTGTCGTCGAGATATACTTCGATCTCCTTATGAATCATGTCGTGAAATAGTGCTGTGATCGCTCTCTGATATGTAGCCCCTGCATTCTTCAACCCAAATGGCATTACCGTGTAACAATACGTTCCCCATGGCATAGTGAAAGCTGTCTTCTCTTGGTCTGCCTCGGCCATCTTGATCTGATTATAACCCGCAAAACCATCTACAAAGGACTTAACCTCGTAATTAGCAGTAGCATCCACTAACATGTCGATGTTGGGTAGCGGAAAGTCATCCTTTGGGCTAGCTTTGTTGAGATCTCTAAAGTCAACACAAACTCTGACCTTGCCGTTCGACTTCCTGACCGTCACAATGTTGGATAACCATGTCGGATATTCGATGACCCTGATGAAACCCACCCGGAGGAACTTTTCTATCTCTTCTTTGACCTGCAGAGACCATTCTGGCTTGATGCGGCGTAACTTCTGTTTGACGGGCTTTGCCTTTGGTGTTAGTGGTATTCTGTGCTTTACTATTGAGTTATCCAGCCCCGGCATATCCTTATACGACCATGCGAACACATCCGAGTATTCTTTGAGCAGCTCGATTAGGGCTTCCCTTTCTGTGCCTTCGAAGAAACTTTCGATTTGCGTCTCTCTTGGATCTTCTTCCGTTCCCAAATTAACACATGCCAACACCTCATCGGCAGCTTGGGGTCGACCTTCCTTTTGATTAATAACTTGCTCAGAAATTTCTTTAATGTATTCGTTATTTAGTGTGTCTGCTTCTTCTAATGAATCATTATTAACTAAATTAATGTGATTAAGTTGAGCATTTTTAGTTAATTTATCATTTAAAAGACTGGCTATGAGGGGATACTCGGAAAGGTCTAGCTTTTCATTCATTGCAAAAGGGAATACAACGTTTGCGACTAAGTCATAGTCCTCTGACGTGAGGTCATCAGACTTAGAAGAAGATTCAAATTCAAAAGAAAATATATCTGACTCAGACAAAAAAGACGACTCGGAAGAAACAGAGGACTTGGGGGAACTAACAAGAGACTCAACAGGAGGGGGAACCGGGAAATTCTAGCTCTTCAACCATGTGCTTCTTTATTGCTATGCTGGTCCACCAAGTATGCACCAATTTTTCAGCCTTCCCACCATAGGTGTCACCAACGTCCTTGGATCAATGTCGTCTGTCTGTTCTGCTTCAATGACGGCAACTATATCATCCTCTACATCCAGATTACCCAAGTTCTGTAGCAGGGTCTGTCCATCCCATTCCTCTGATACTTCTGGAGCCAGCAGTGTTCCCTACCAACGGCTCATCCAGAGACACCTGCTCGAACCGATCCGTCAACTTGTCCCTAATCTTGATGGTATACCGGTTCGAACCATGACAACCTTGCCTCTTTTCTCGACGCGGGTCCATAAGAACTGCCTTCGCCTTTGATCCGTCGAACTCGTATCCCCGAAGATCTCAAAACCCTTCTCGCAGCTTACCCGTGTGGTCAAACCAAGGTTCATTAAACTCCATGCAAGAAAACTCCTCGCCTTCCTTGACAAAATAACTATTAAGGGATAGGCGGTATGGTCTCAACTCTAGCTTCTTGTAAGGCAGCTTCACTCTCTTGATATACTCAATTCTCTACATTTCGACCTTATCCTCAGGGGTAAGGACATAGCCTAAACCATGTTGGCCGCGGTGATCAATAGCTTCCACCTCCCTCGTAGGTCCTTGAAGATGCTTACCAAGCCCCAATCCTGGTACAAATCCCATATTCCTCATCATTCTGACAGCTGGCCGTACTTTGTCCGACGTTCTCGTGAGGTCTACTACGCAAATCTGTGCCAATGCTACTAACTGAAAACCACTGAACATAGAACTGCCTTCCTCATGCTGAACTTGTAGAATCGGCACTCCCCCAGTGCTTGACCCTTGAGATGTAACCAAATCACTGTAGATAACTGTTACTTGGTCGCCTGACTGAAACTTCACACACTGATGTAGTGAAGAAGGGACTCCGTTCATTTGATGTAGCCATGGCCGACCCAGTAGCATGGTGAAAGTGGAAGGTATGTCTATGACTTGGAAATCAGCAATCATGGTGGTGATTCCGCAAGTAAGAGGCAGACTGACTGTGCCCAACACCGACTGACTAGTAGAGTCATATCCTCTGACAGAATGCATCGAAGGTTTCAAATATGTAGGGCTTATATCGAGGACATCCATCATCCTGGAGGGTAATATATTCACCGCAGAACCATTATCGATGAAAATACGTGGCAATTTCTTTCCGTTGACCTCAATAGTAATATTCAGCGGCTCGTTGTGATCTGACCCGAATTCTGGCATGTCCAATTCCGAAAACGTGATGATGCTTCCAAAGTGTATATTGCCAATCATCTGTGTTACATCCTCTGGCTTCGTATCAGATGGTACTAAAGTTGAAGCTAGATTCTGCTCTAACATCATTCTGTGGGCATATGAGGATGTGAGCAAGGACCATAGGGATATATTGGCTTGGGTTTGCTTTAGTTGAGTGAGAATAGGGTCCTCTTTCTCGGGATTTACTACTTCAGTTTTTGGACCAAAGACCTTCTTCGTGCCTTTATCATCTGATTGGTACACCTTCTCGGATCTCGTAAGTAAATTAACTCCATTTCTTTCCATATTGTATACTTCTGCTTGAATCTCGGCCAAAGACAGAGGTTTAGATCTTTCTCCTGAGTTGACATCGCTTAATGAGGCAACTTCTCTAGACAATTCTTCAAAAGACAGCATGTAGCAAGAAAATTCTTCATTAATTAAATTTGGGGTACAGACTGACTCAAGTGCCTCACTGTCCGTCACAACAAATTCGATCGGATCGGTGAGGTCTTCTTCTACTAAAGCAACATCACTACCAACTACTTTCTGTGGATTCTCTAACTTTCCTTCTATAATGAGCTTCTGCACAACCCTCTTCAAAGCAAAACTAGTGTACTTGGATAAATCTGCAGTGGCCTTCGGAACGTACCCCTCTAGTGGAAAAAGTGCTCCCTTTCTGACAAGAGCCGTGAACACCTTCTCCATTGACAAACCCAACTTCTCAAAAGCATCTTCCATTTCCACCATACTGATGTAATTGCCTTCTACCATGTGGATCCCATTATTAGGAAGGGGGTTCCCCACAACATTTGGAGACTTCGGTTTTTCCACCTTTCCTTGTCGAATCAAATCTTGCACCAACCGCTTGAACTGAATACAGTGGTCAGTAGTGTGGCCTTTGTACTTGTGGTAGTTACAATACTTAGAAGCATCCAAGTTTTCCCTTTTATTTATCGGCTCATAGTTCTCAAGTGGCTTGACCAAGCCCCTCTTTGCTAGCACTTCAAAAACTTTGCCCATTGGCATCCCAAAGTCATCAAACACTTCCCTCTCACGGTGAACATTGCCATTTCCTCTCATCACAGCTTGAACATCCACAGCAACTCCTTCTTGCACATAATTCACTTGACCCACTGACTCTTTCTTTGCTGCAGTGTTGGCGGGAGCTCTGTAGCGAAATGAATTGTTACTAGCCCCAGTATCTTTCGGTGGGGTTATCCCAGTGATGCCACTTTCGTATCGTACGCCTGAATCCACCATTTCCCTAAGATTAGGGAAATAACCATTATCGACTGCCAATTTATGCCCGGGCAACAAACACTTGTAGAAAATCTGCTTCTGCTCATTCTCTTTAGGCGGGTATTGAATCTCACTCAACTTGTCATTCCAGCGTTTATAGAAATCATAGATTGACTCCCCACTCTTTTGAAGCGTGTGCTCCAAATCTGGTCGGTTTACTTGCCAGTCCATATTGGCTTGATACTTCTCTGAGAACACTCTGCTAATCTTGTCCCAAGTATCTCTTTCTTCCTCACTCAACTTCAGAAACCAACGAAGGGCAGCCCCCTCCAACGTGCTATGAAACATTCTAGCCATCTCGCTTCACGGCGTGCGATCCTTGGCCCTCATTGCCAATGTGTAGTCAGTTTAGATGAGTTTTCGGGCAAGTACCTCCTCCGAACATGGCCATCTTAGGCATCTTGAAGTCTTGAGGCAAAGGTGCAACCTTGTTCGGGTTGAGCATTTTGATAGGGGACACACCTTGTTTCCCCATTTGTTCAGTCAATGCCTTCACTTGCTCTATCAAAGCTAATACGGTCGGGTCTGCAGCAACATTTGATCTCTGGACGGCTGGGGTTTGAATTGTGGTAGGGGTGGTAGAATAGATTGGAATATGGTGTTCAGAATAAGCAAAGGGTAAAGTAGCAGGAGGTAGGTGGTTTTTGGGTGTGTCTGTAGAAGGCTGATAGGGTCCTTTAGCCTTACTAGAGCTTCCATACATAACTGGAGGTGGGACATTTTTGTAGCTAGGCAAAGGTGTATGAGTATAGTTAGGCAGAGGGAAAACAGGTGCATTAGTGTTGGCAGGGTTAGGGTCATCGACAATTTCATCTTCAACATCAATAACTTCATTCCCCATCAAAATAAGTTTGTGTCCCCTTTTACCGAGCTCCTCTACGAAATGGTCTTTCAACTCTTGGTTGTGGTTTGCCAAGGTTCGATTCTGATCCTCAAGCTTCTCAACCTTCATAGTCAAAGCAGCAAAGTAGGAGTGTAAAGCAGGTGGGATGTCATTGAAGTTGGGGTTGATTGAATCTCCGATCGAAGTGACTGGTGTAGAGCTGGTTGCAGAGACAGCTGGCGAGCTTGGAGTAGCGGAGAGAGGCAAGGTTGTCATTGCTGAACGTAGAACGCGGCCTGACCTGAGCTCTGTGGAAGTTCCAAAAGACTCAGTTTTAGGAGAAGGGTTGACTCATGCAGTGTACTTGCTTGAATTTTTTATTTACAAAAGCTTTGTCTCTTTTAGGCCTACTAAGGTTGGAAGGGATACCCCTTTTTCGCAACTAACTAAAGGTCCTAAAGTGGTGGATCCTAATGACTAACCATCTCGTATTGACACTTAATATGATACTTATGGGAAGTACTACAAACTTATGATAGGACAAGATCTTTTAACAAGCACTCAACCTTACATGGCACGTCCTTTAAAAGGAAATCAATTTTTTAGTGCTCTTTTCTCTCTATAGATCTTGACTTATCACTGATTCGTAGTGACTTAACATAAAGACCTTATTAATTGTCTACATGAAAAAGCTAGTCAAACCAACCGGTCACAGGGAGTGTACTCCTAGCAAAGTGGGTGACACAAGGGTTAGGTTTCAGGCTCCCACCGTGCAGCCGAAGCGCACTGATGAGTGGATGGCCAAGTGAGACTCGGAAGGGAGGCGACATGATCACCACACTTCCCGCACTTTGGCTTCTCCGATGGGTTAAGGGTGTCTGTGGAGTGTGACATGGACAGTGGTAGTGTGAGGTGAAAAAGTCTAATTCTTTTTAAGAGAAAAAAAAAGAGAAAGATTTTTTTTGTTTTAGGAGATGCATGCATGCAATGAAACAGTTAAGAACAGAGAAAATAAAAAAGAAAGCAAAATACAACACCATAAAGGAAAACGAAAGTCTGACCCACTAAGTTCGAAAAAAGTTCAAAACAATCCCCAGCAGAGTCGCCACTGTGAATACCCCGTCCCGATGCAACACGAATTCGGAAGTTTAAAATAAATAATCATGGAAAGTCGGACCGAAATGGGATATTCATTAAGTGACGCTCGATTTAAACCATATTAAAAATATTAGTTTAATTTTATGAGAGTCGCCACGCCGCTTTGATATAGCCCAAAGCATTGAAAAAAGGCTAAGCATGTGATTGGGTTCGGGGGTCAAGTTACAACAGAAGAAGAAACGTTATCACTCCTATTGCCCGACGGATCGGTCTTTCTAGCATGTGGGATGTTGGTTGTGTGCGGTGTTTACAGGAATAGATAGGAGAAGCGGGATCATGCATAAGGAGGAGGAGAGAGAAAGAATTAATTGATGATCACACCCTAGAACCTTTGATTTAGGCCCTCGAAAGGTGCACTAATCAACGTTCATCCTTGGGGAATCGTTGATCATGGGATGATTATTACTAAGGTGGAAGGAAAGAAATAGTTCCTAGATCCATCGGGTTTCTTGGATGAAACCTTAGATCATCCTCGGCTATACATACTTAAATATATTAAAACAGTCCTAAATCTAGCATATGGGTACAATTAGAACATATTAAGCATGCAAATAAACTATTTAGCACAGCAATAATAATAAGGAACAGAATGTTAAATAAAAGACTTATCAATTGTGGCAAGGCTTTGGGATCGAATCTAGTAAGATTCAGAGTGATATTGGGAGATGGAAAACTCAAGTTTAGTCTTGACCTTTTCTACTGAGAACGTGTGTGTTGAAAATGTGAACCGTGCGAACGTATTTATAGTGCTCGGGAAATGGGCCTGGACTGAAGAAAAGGGTGGATCGGCTCTTTCCAAGAAGGGTCGATCGAACCTTAAAAGAAGGGTCGATCGGCACTTTGTGAGAAGGGTCGAGCGGCACTTTTCACTAAGCGTAATTTTCACGTCAGCGGCGCGAGAAAGGGAAATATGTAAAAGATTAATTAGGGTTTTGTCAACCTGTGATGTACCCGATTTTTGAAATCAAACGGAGTCGCCACGCCATTTTTGTTTTAAGGGACAAAACTTTGAAAAATGCCCGAGATTAGAGATTTGGGTTCGGAGGTCATGTTACACGCCGGGAAGGACGTTAGTGTGCACCCGAAATGCCTCGTAACACGAGTCTTCCAAGCTAAAAATCATTTGTGTGTGTGTGTGTGTGTTTTGGCCAAAATAAGTTGAAACTGAGGAAAGTAAAAATTGGGAATTCTTTATTAGGCTCCGTTTGTTTGGGGGAAAATGTTTTCCGGAAAACATTTTCCCCATTTTCCGGTGTTTGTTTCGCACCGGAAAATTGAGAAAATGTTTTACGCTAAACATGTTTATCTCATTTTCCGGAAAATATTTTCATTTTTGGAAAATATTTTGCAGGAAATCATTTTCCGGAAAATGTTTTACGCTAAACAAACGAAGCCTTAGACTTTGGACAGATCCCATGATTTTTGGTGTAATTTTTGGGTTGAATTTTGGTACTCAAAAGATTTTTGGGAGTTGAAAACCATTTCTGCCAGAATGAAAAAGGCAGTGGACACTTGACTTTGAAATGGACTTTAGGGCTTGAAAACTCCAGAATCTGGGAAAAGTCCAAGAATGAAAAATGTTCAAAACACCTTAAATAAGGTTTCTGTAAAATAACTTCCCATTTTGGAGATTATTTGAGGGACCAAAACCTTCTGGAAATCTCAGATGTGAAATCTGGATTTCCAGAGACTGATGAACTGATCTTTAAAGGAAAATTTGAAAAATGGAGTTTTACTCACGTAAAAAATAAAGTAAAAATATGTCTGGAAAGCTCTAGATGTTGTCTACAAAAAGTGTTTTGTAGTCAACACCAAATTCTAAGTTTATCTGTGTCCAAAAAATTAGACCATGGACTGGGGTCTTAGAAAATTGCTACTGGACAGCAACTTCTCAAGAAGGAAAACATGATTTTAAAGGGGGTTTGGCATCCATGCTTGTCCTCATTTCCCTAGGTTTTGATTAGTAGTCACTAGACATTTTAGTGGTGATCTACTATATCAAACCATCCTTGGGGTACATTAGGACTTAAGCATTTCATTTGCTTGGGAAGGGGAATTTTGTAGAGATGAAATTAAAGAGAAAAATCAACTAGAGATTTAAAATGTGGACCATTTGAGATGGTCATTCATGAAGATGAACTTCAAGATGACCATCTTAGGTCAAGATTTAAGTTAAACTAGACATAAAGTAAATCAAAGTAAGAAGAACAAGATGAACAAGAAGTTAAAAGGGAGTTTTAGGGTTTAGAGAAGGAGGGCTTTACCAATGGTGACACCCTATCTTCCTAGGCTTGGAATTTGACTTGAGGAGTATCAAGATTTGGTGTTTGACTTGAGGAGTATCAAGATTTGGTGTTTGGATTTGTGTTTGGATAGATTCAAGGCTTGAATGTGTTTAGGGTTTGATGATAGAGTTGGTCAAAGAGAAAACAAGTAGATAACACTTAAGTCCTCTATGTTTTCTCTCTAATCCTCCTCCTAAGGGGTGATTTGAGCTTGGATTGGTGTATGTATGAGAGTATGTATGAGAGTGTTTTGAAAGTATTTTGAGTGAGTGGGGTTTGGGAAAGATTGAAGAGAAAATGGTGGCAATTCTAGTGAATTCCCACTGTTTTCTCCCTATTTTTCGCCAGAATACAGCTTCTATGAGCCAATTGTGTTGTGTAAACTGAGAGAGGAGGGTTCAATTTATAGCCCTCTGAAAATGTCAAACATGTCCGCGCGGATAGGATTGTAAACGTGCACTGTTCATTAAATGCAGCTCCAGGCTTTGGACAGGAAGAATAATCTTTTGAAAATTCAAACTGGTTATGTTTTTCAACTTACCAGATTGGGTTTTTTCAATTTCTTTTGCTTTTTTAGATTCTTTTGTAGGTTTAACCTTAAATAACAATGCCCACTTTGCCCTTGCTTGGTTAGAAAAGTTAGGAATGTTAGGAATTGTTAGAAATGTTATAACTTTCGTTAATTTTCTAACGAAAATACTAACAAGCTCAAATTGGAGCACTTACAGTAGCCCCTCGGCGACGGCGCTTTCGAAGGAAGCGGGGTCGTCGATAAGAGTAAGGCTCCATATTTGGCAGGATGATCAAGTGATCGAGTGGCTGAACCTATTTAATAGGCTACCTACGTATCCTTAAGAGGAATCAAGCCGACCGTAGTTCGGGTCTTTGACCCTGGAGATGATGGCGTTTTAGGTGCCTCGAACCTTGATGAGCGAGCTCTGCAGTCGGTTGCTGGAGAGAAACTCTGCTGGGGATAAGAGATGACCATTTTGGTCTGATGGCTGAAATAGTATATCCGCTCTGCCGGGGATAGGAAATGACCATTTTCGGTCTGATGGCTATCTGCTCATGCTGGGGATAGGAATGACCATTTTCGGTCGGATGGCTGAACCTAATGATAGGCTACCTACGTATCCTTAAGAGGAATCAAGCCAGTCGTAGTTCGGGTTTTTCGACCATCTTCAGTCGTCGACCCTAAGATTTGACTATTTTTGGGAAGTCGCCCTATGATTTGACTATTTTTGGGAAGTCGCCCTATGGTTTGACTATTTTTGGGAAGTCGCCCTATGGTTTGACTATTTTTGGGGAAGTCGCCCTAAGATCTGACTATTTTTGGGAAGTCACCCTATGGTTTGACTATTTTTGGGAAGTCGCCCTATGGTTTGACTATTTTTGGGAAGTCGCCCTATGATCTGACTATTTTTGGGAAGTCGCCCTATGATTTGACTATTTTTGGGAAGTCGCCCTATGGTTTGACTATTTTTGGGAAGTCGCCCTATGATCTGACTATTTTTGGGAAGTCGCCCTAAGATTTGACTATTTTTGGGAAGTCACCCTAAGATCTGACTATTTTTGGGAAGTCACCCTATGGTTTGACTATTTTTGGGAAGTCGCCCTATGGTTTGACTATTTTTGGGGAAGATTGCGATTTATCGCTTTCCTCGTGTTGTGTGTGATAGCATTTTAGGTGCCTCAAACCTTAATGATGGCGCCTTAGGTGCCTTGAACCTTGGTGATGGCGTCTTAGGTGCCTCGAACCTTGATGATGGCGTCTTAGGTGCCTCGAACCTTGATGATGGCGTCTTAGGTGCCTCAAACCTTCATGATGGCGTCTTAGGTGCCTCGAACCTTGGGGATGGCGTCTTAGGTGCCTCGAACCTTGATTTTGAAATGATTTCCCTTTGATGGTTTGGGATAGATGGTCTATTGGTGGACTTCGTTTGAAGGGATCGGTCTTACGTTTGCTGCCGGGGAAATGGATGATAATGGGAAAAGAAACGGGATTCCGTTAACTTCGCTGGGGATTTTGTTAGCCTTTGTTGGAGTTTAGTTCAGGAGTATGAACCTAAATGGGGACTTAGTTCAGGAGTAAGATTCTAAGTCGAGGTTTAGTTCAGGAGTATGAACCTGAATGGGGACTTAGTTCAGGAGTATGATTCTAAGTCGAGGTTTAGTTCAGGAGTATGAACCTAAATGGGGACTTAGTTCAGGAGTATGATTCTAAGTCGGGGTTTAGTTCAGGAGTATGAACCTAAATGGGGACTTAGTTCAGGAGTATGATTCTAAGTCGAGGTTTTGTTCAGGAGTATGAACCTAAATGGGGACTTAGTTCAGGAGTATGATTTTAAGTCGTGGTTTTGTACCTGAGGGAGACTGTTTGAGAGCGTTCTCGCAGGGGAAGATTAGAGCTTACTATGATCATCGGGAAAAAGGGTGACCGTGTTGGTCAAGTGGCTGGACCTAAGTGTTGGGTTTTACGGGTCCATGCGCAGCGGAATTTAAGCATTAAAACATAAAACCCAAGAAGCCCTAGGATCCGTTCTATACAATTAATTTAAATTCCTATGAGATAGAATTAAACCAACCTTGAAACGCTTTCCGGTCTTGAGCTATCGAACGATTTTGATTATGTGATATCGAATCACAAACTTCGTTCTTCAACTTGCTTGAACTCTAGGCCTTGATCGATGAACGAGCGAAGACCCTCTTTCGGTATCCACACCTTTGAATGAATCCAAGAACAACTTCTTGATGATTGCTAGATCTAAACCTTGAAGAATATTGAGAGTATTTAAATATGAATTTTGCTTGAAAAATTTCGGCTGACCTTTTAGGTCTGACAGAACCCTTGTATTTATACTACAATAGTAGGAATACCTCTCCTAATCGTATTAGGAGAGACAGGCTATCAAAACGCGTATGGGCCTATTATGTCGCGCGGTATATTAAGCCATTGGCTTAATATGTCGCGTGACATATATAGCCAGATACTGAAACTCTCAATCATTCTTCCTCCGGTTTAACCAATTCATTCTAGTTGTGTGTGACCCAATAGGATTACATTATGTTGGCAATGAGTTCGATCATATCGAACCTCATAAGACATAAGCGGACTCTAGCAAGCCATTATGTCTACCCAAATAATGTAACGTAAGAGTTCACGTTTCCAACGGTGTACTTCCATTTCTCCCTTTGTCTCACGATGTTATATTGAACACAAGTCATGGTCATTGTCAACTTGTCTATGTTCAATGCTTTCTCGATTCCTTGAGTATAATGATAATTCCAATCATATTGGGGTACGGCCATACACTTTCATCATTATCACTCATCGAGGGGCCCAAGCAAAACATCTCTCTTCCGAGGGACAAATTCCATCTTGACTTATCATCCTTCCCATCATGAATCCGATCATGCCAAAGATAGCCTTTATGGATATCGTGTTAAGATATCGTTTGACTAAAATCAAACATGACTTTTCATCATATGTAAGGTCATGATAATCTCAGGTCTAGGGACTAAATGAAGTAACCTTATGAGATTTACTTATAACACTTGACCATGTCATAAATCTCATGCGGGTCATGTCCAGACACTTGTTCTCTAACAAGTACTCATAATTTCAATGTGCATCTCTATGCATATAATCATCACATGATTATCCATTGACAATTATACTAATTATTCTCTTAATAATTAGGGACGCAGATTATTATTAACAAATATACAAAACACATAATAATCAAATGATAAACATCTCATATAATAATAAATAATGTCAACACATAAGTCTATGAATCATAGGCCTAGGGCATAACACCAACAGTCTCCCACTTGCACTAGGCCCAATCTTCCATGTATCGAATACCCATGAACTTAACATGACCATCATGTTTAGCTTGCGAGAGAGCCTTAGTTAGTGGGTCCGCCACGTTGTCATCAGTGTCTACTCTGCATATCTTAACGTCTTCCCTTTCACATATCTCACGGATAATGTGGAAA
Source organism: Adenophora triphylla var. japonica (assembly GCA_022495995.1). NCBI lineage: Eukaryota > Viridiplantae > Streptophyta > Magnoliopsida > Asterales > Campanulaceae > Adenophora > Adenophora triphylla. Next base: position 1,070,001 of record JAFEMH010000094.1, read on the forward strand.
CGTCGAAGTATGTGTTTGGATCTCTGGTGTGATCTTGGTTCCTTTGCTTGTGCAATGGCACCATTGTTATCACAGTAAAGTTCAATAGGGTCTCTGATGCTTGGAACGACTTCCAAATCACTAATGAACTTCTTGATCCAAACTGCTTCCTTAGCTGCATCGGATGCCGCTATGTACTCAGCTTCGGTTGTAGAATCAGCGACGGTACTTTGCTTGGAACTTTTCCAACTCACAGTTCCTCCATTAAGCGTAAACAAAAATCCAGACTGCGATCTGAAATCATCTTTGTCGGTTTGGAAGCTAGCATCTGTGTAGCCTTTTTACTACAAGATCTTCTTCCATTCCTCCAAAGACCAAGAATGCATCCTTAGTTCTTCGTAAGTACTTAAGGATATTCTTGATCGCTATCCAATGTGGTTCACCGGATCCGATTGGTACCTACTCGTCATGCTTAGAGCACACGAGACATCGGGTCTAGTACATAACATAGCATACATGATAGACCCAATTGCCGAAGCATATGGAATACCATTCATTCTCTTTCGCTCATCGTTAGTCTTAGGACATTGATTCTTGCTAAGAGATATACCATGCAACATTGGCAAATTCCCTCTTTTAGAATTTTCCATTTGGAATCTTCTAAGGACTTTGTCAATGTAAGTACTTTGACTTAAACCAATCATCCTCTTGGATCTATCTCTATAGATCTTGATACCAAGGATATATGCGGCTTCGCCCATATCTTTCATTGAAAAACACTTTCCTAACCAAGACTTAACGATGCAGTAGTGCGAAACGTCATTTCCAATGAGTAAGATATCGTCGACATACAACACTAAAAAGAGTGCTACGCTCCCACTAATTTTCTTGTACACACAAGGTTCATCTTCGTTCTTGATAAAGCCAAACTCCTTGATTGCTTCATCAAAACGTAGATTCCAACTCCTAGAAGCTTGCTTTAATCCATAAATGGATTACGCAACTTACACACCTTGTTAGAATTTTACTGATCGACAAAACCTTCAAAGTTGTATCATGTATACATCCTCAAGTAACTTCCCATTAAGGAAAGCTGTTTTGACATCCATTTGCCATATCTCATAGTCATAATATGCGGCTATGGCAAGTAAAATTCTAATAGACTTAAGCATAGCTACGTGCGAAAAGGTTTCATCATAGTCTACGCCATGAATCTCGCCTATATCCCTTAGCTACTAGCCTAGCCTTATAGGTGTGCACCTTCCCATCCATGTCGGTCTTCTTCTTGAAGACCCATTTGCACCCTATGGTTTTTACACCTTCGGGTGGATCAATCAAGTTCCAAACTTGATTATCAGCCATGGATTGTAATTCGGACTTCATGGCCTCTTGCCATTTTTCCGAATCAGGAGCGGATATCGCTTCTTGATAGCAAGTGGGTTCATCGTTTTCGATTAACTCCACTTCATCACTTTCCGTAACGAGAAATCCATATCTCTCGGGTTCGGATCGTGACCTACCACTTCGGCGAAGAACTTGTGCATCTTGAACCGGTTCCACAACGATTTGTGAACTTGGTTCAGTTTCTACCATTGGTTCAATGTTGTTTTCGGGTTCTCGAATTTCTTCGAGATCTATTTTACTCCCACTGGTTCCTTTGCGAAGAAACTCCTTTTCTAAGAAAGTACCATTTTGAGCAACAAACACTTTGTTCTCGTTTCGGTTGTAGAAATAGTATCCTTTGGTTTCCTTAGGATAACCCACAAAAACACATTTATCAGATTTAGGTGCTAGCTTGTCGGAAGTTAACTTCTTGACATATGCATCGCAACCCCAAATCTTCATGAAAGACAAACTAGGTTTTCTTCCATGCCACATCTCATATGGGGTCTTTTGAACCGATTTGGTAGGAACTCTTTATAGTGAAAGCGGCAGCTTTCTAGTGCATGTCCCCAAAAGGATAAAGGAAGCTCAACTTGACTCATCATAGAACGAACCATGTCCAACAAAGTTCTATTCCTCCTTTCGTACACACCATTCCATTGTGGTGTTCCGGTGGAGAGAGTTCAAACGATTCCACAACTCTTAAGATGATCACAAATTCTTGGCTCAAATATTCACCACCTCGATCGGATCGAAGTACCTTAATAGTTTTGCCAAGTTGATTTTGCACCTCATTTTGAAATATTCGAAATATCTCAAACGATTCACTCTTATGTTTCATTAGATAAACATATCCAAATCTACTATAATCATCAGTGAATGTTATGAAGTACTGAAATCCTCCCCTAGCATCGCTACTCATAGGCCCACATACATCGGTATGTATGAGTCCTAATAAGTCGCCCGCCCTTTCACCGGTTTTGGTAAATGGGTCCTTGGTCATCTTGCCAAGTAAACAAGATTCGCATGTCTCATATGATTCATAATCATGTGAGTCCAAAAACCATCTTTGTGGAGTTTAGAAATGCGTTTCTCGTTTATATGGCCAAGACGACAATGCCATAAGTAAGTGTGGTTTACATCATTGGGTTTAGATCTCTTATTAATGTTATAGACATCATTATCTTGACTTTCAACATCAAGGATATAAAGGCCATTGAATGAAACAAAGAAGACAATAATGCATATCACTCTTGTAAATAGAAAATTTCTTATCACGTATAAGAAAATTAAAACCTTCATCATCCAAAGCTGAAATCGAAATAATATTCCTACTTAAAGCTGGAACGTAATAACAATTGTTCAAAACAAGTATTAGTCCACTAGGTAAAGTAACTTCATAAGTTCCTACGGCTAATGCAACAACTCTTGCTCCATTCCCCACACGTAGGTCTACTTTGCCTTCCTTAAGCATCCTTCTGTTCTTTAGACCCTGCACATTTAGACAAATGTGAGTTCCACATCCGGTATCCAATACCCAAGAACTATAAGTAGATAGGAATATATCTATAACAAAGATACCTGAAGTTGAAGCAACTCCTTTGCCCTTCTTCAGTGCTTCCTTGTATTTTGCGCAGTTTCTCCTCCAATGTCCAATCTCATTGCAATGGAAGCAGATCGCGTCCTCTTGGGACTTAGGCTTAGCCTCTTTAGGCTTGGAAGCCTCTTTGGGCTTGGCAACCTTTGCCTTAGGATTAGCAACCTTTGCTTTTCCTTTACCCTTGAACCCTTTCCCCTTGTTAACCATTAGCACTTGGTCGGTTTTCTTCTCGACAATATTGGTTTCCGCAGTAGTCAACATTTGAACTAACTCGGAAAGGTTTCTATTCATTCCACCCATGTTATAGTGCATTATGAAATGACTAAAACTTTTAGGTAATGAATTCAATATTATGTCGGTAGCCAACTCTTGGCTAATTGGAAAACCGAGCCTTTCAAGATGCTCAATGTGGCCCTTTAACTTGAGAGCATGGGGACCAACAACTTGTCCTTCACTCATCTTGCATGAGGTCAAGGCTGCAACTGTGTTGTACCTCTCTTGCCTAGCTTGAACTTGGAACATTTCCATCAGTAGATTGTTTAATTCGACTGTCCCCAAGTGCTCAAGATCCTTCTGAAGGTTCTTGCACATGGCGGAGAGCATAAGGCAACCAACATCTGTAGAGTCACGCTTGTGCTTCGTATATTGTTCCCTTATTGCCCTAGCAGCATTGGCGCAGGTTCGTGTGGAATAGGTTCATCGAGAACGTACGAGTTTCTCCTCTTGTTTGAGAACAATTCTCAAACTACGGATCCAATCCATATAGTTTGTACCATTCTCTTCCAACTTTTCCTTCTCAAGGACGGATCGCGATGAAAAGTGATTATTGTTTGATGCCATTTATTCTACAAAAAGATATACATAAAATATGAACACATATAAGTAAACATATTATATGAGAAGTATAATGCATTTAAATAAATGCTCCCACTAAATTATACACCTTCAAATGCAAATAAGCATAATATACATTTAATGGGCTAAGATCCAACTTTAATTCAATTTCAAGTTTGCTATGGCAAACCGCTCAAAATTAAATTAATTAGGTAGAAAACATCAATCATATCACATATATGACTCTTAGATCTTTTATGAGATCAATTCAAGACATCATATGTCTAGGCATATTTTAATCTCATCTTATGCCTTGGGTCCAAAACCATTTTGATAACCCAATTAAGTTCATTCATATTAAATTTATAGGAACCACCATTTCCTCATCTTGCTCGCATTCGAATAGAATCAAAGCACCTTGCTATGGCAAGCCTACCCAAAACTATCCGAATGGTCTCAAGTGTTTAATCATGAATTGGCATAAAGAACTTAAAAGTTAAATGAAGGTTCTTTAAAGGTAGATTATAAGCATATCGAAAGATAGTCAAAATCATGCACCGTGTAAGTTCCCAGGAAGATAGGTGAGCCACAAGGACTTCTTAAGTACCAACTCTTCCTTAGACAGAACTCTTCCTAGACATGCATAATTAGAAATCAACTCTGATTAGGCAACATAATCCCTACCTTTTATAAACAATCAGTTTCCTTTTAAAATTTCGCGTATTTATGACTTGTTTCCATAAACAATCATAAGATCCAAAATTTACAATGTCTAAATCTAAACATATTAGGAAACTAAATATCATGTTTCAACTAAACATCTAATTAAAAATTCTTAGCATGTAAGAACAATTAAAACATGCATCGCAATAATTATTAAAATCAAATTTTAATCAATTAATCATGCATATCAATGAATCAATCTAGCATGGCATTATAAACTCAATTTTATAACATCCAGATTTTCATATGAACATATCAGATTGTAAACACAATCACAGAATAGCAGAAAAATTGAACAAGGCGATTACGCCAGTTTTGGCTTATTATGTCGCGTGACAACATCGGCCAGAGGCTTGATATGTCGCGCGACCAAACAAAGCCGAGATAACTTTGAATTCCTCATGGCTCATCATGTCGCGCGACTAAAGTAGCCAAGTAACAGGAATTCCAGATTCGAACCAATACAGATTACAACCAATTAAATCATATAAAACAGCCTTTTACAGATTTAATTCAGCATAATTCGAAAACGATTTTCACATTGTTTCACATAAACAATTAAAATTCTATCGCATACAAAACATGCATTAAGCATATAAACAATTTATATCTTAAATCTAGCATGTTAATTCAAACTTAATCATACGAACGGGGCTCTGATACCACTGTTGGGTTTTACGGGTCCATGCGCAGCGGAATTTAAGCATTAAAACATAAAACCCAAGAAGCCCTAGGATCCGTTCTATACAATTAATTTAAATTCCTATGAGATAGAATTAAACCAACCTTGAAACGCTTTCCGGTCTTGAGCTATCGAACAATTTTGATTATGTGATATCGAATCACAAACTTCGTTCTTCAACTTGCTTGAACTCTAGGCCTTGATCGATGAACGAGCGAAGACCCTCTTTCGGTATCCACACCTTTGAATGAATCCAAGAACAACTTCTTGATGATTGCTAGATCTAAACCTTGAAGAATATTGAGAGTATTTAAATATGAATTTTGCTTGAAAAATTTCGGCTGACCTTTTAGGTCTGACAGAACCCTTGTATTTATACTACAATAGTAGGAATACCTCTCCTAATCGTATTAGGAGAGACAGGCTGTCAAAACGCGTATGGGCCTATTATGTCGCGCGGTATATTAAGCCATTGGCTTAATATGTCGCGTGACATATATAGCCGTATACCGAAACTCTCAATCATTCTTCCTCCGGTTTAACCAATTCATTCTAGTTGTGTGTGACCCAATAGGATTACATTATGTTGGCAATGAGTTCGATCATATCGAACCTCATAAGACATAAGCGGACTCTAGCAAGCCATTATGTCTACCCAAATAATGTAACGTAAGAGTTCACGTTTCCAACGGTGTACTTCCATTTCTCCCTTTGTCTCACGATGTTATATTGAACACAAGTCATGGTCATTGTCAACTTGTCTATGTTCAATGCTTCTCCGATTCCTTGAGTATAATGATAATTCCAATCATATTGGGGTACGGCCATACACTTTCATCATTATCACTCATCGAGGGCCCAAGCAAAACATCTCTCTTTCGAGGGACAAATTCCATCTTGACTTATCATCCTTCCCATCATGAATCCGATCATGCCAAAGATAGCCTTTATGGATATCGTGTTAAGATATCGTTTGACTAAAATCAAACATGACTTTTCATCATATGTAAGGTCATGATAATCTCAGGTCTAGGGACTAAATGAAGTAACCTTATGAGATTTACTTATAACACTTGACCATGTCATAAATCTCATGCGGGTCATGTCCAGACACTTGTTCTCTAACAAGTACTCATAATTTCAATGTGCATCTCTATGCATATAATCATCACATGATTATCCATTGACAATTATACTAATTATTCTCTTAATAATTAGGGACGCAGATTATTATTAACAAATATACAAAACACATAATAATCAAATGATAAACATCTCATATAATAATAAATAATGTCAACACATAAGTCTATGAATCATAGGCCTAGGGCATAACACCAACACTAAGGTAGGCTACCTACGTATCCCGAGTGGGAATCAAGCCTGGACGTAGTTCGAAAACTGCTGGGGATGGTTTGACGGTATTTGGGAGTCACCCGAGGTTTGACTGTTTTTTGGGAAGTCGCCCTAAGATTTGACTATTTTTGGGAAGTCGCCCTAAGACTTGACTATTTTTGGGAAGTCGCCCTAAGATTTGATGATAATGTTCTTTTAGAAAAGTAGTTGACTAAGATATGCTTTCATACCTGTGCTGCTTACACTGTAGCCGCCAAGGACCGAGGCTACGGGCGATGTTGATGAAGAGTTGTTGGGTTGCGGTTTCGCCGACGATTTCTTGTCTTTGGAGGCATTTTGACCTGAAGGGGGAGTTTAGTTGAGTCTGCATCTTGCTGGTGATCGTCAACCTTGTAGAAGTTGTTGAGCTTGTCTTCACATTGGGACTTCTTGCTTTTGAGAACTTGGTGTCTCTGACCGATTTGTATTTGAGAACTTGGCGTCTCTGTCCGTACTGTATTTGAGAACTTGGCATCTCTGACCAATTTGTATTTGAGAACTTGGCGTCTCTGTCCGTACTGTATTTGAGAACTTGGCGTCTCTGACCGATTTTCATTTGAGAACTTGGCGTCTCTGTCCGTACTGTATTTGAGAACTTGGCGTCTCTGACCGATTTGTATTTGAGAACTTGGCGTCTCTGTCCGTACTGTATTTGAGAACTTGGCGTCTCTGACCGATTTGTATTTGAGAACTTGGCGTCTTTGACCGATTTGTATTTGAGAACTTGGCGTCTCTGTACGTACTGTATTTGAGAACTTGGCGTCTCTGACCGATTTTCATTTGAGAACTTGGCGTCTCTGTCCGTACTGTATTTGAGAACTTGGCGTCTCTGACCGATTTGTATTTGAGAACTTGGCGTCTCTGACCGATTTGTATTTGAGAACTTGGCGTCTCTGTTCGTACTGTATTTGAGAACTTGGCGTCTCTGACCGATTTTCATTTGAGAACTTGGCGTCTCTGTCCGTACTGTATTTGAGAACTTGGCATCTCCGACCGAACTATATTTGAGAACTTGGCGTCTCTGACCGATTTGTAGACACTGGAGGTGATCTGCACATGTTTTGCCCGGAATCATTTCTTGCCGAAAAGGGGCATTTGATTTCTTGCGATTTTGTTGAAACCATTGATTTTGGACTTTGGTAAATATCTTCCTTGTTGAGGGTAAGTCTCAATAGCGAAGGAAAATGGTCTTTCACGTTCGAATCCCTGCATTGGTTAGTAGAGAGGAAGATGTATATATGACATTCATGATGACAGATGCATGCATATAATCAGAATGATTATGACAGTATCACTGCATATGTTCGCGAGATAATGCATTTACTTGCTTTCGACGATGCACTTAGCCTAAGCTTTTGGCAGGGAGATTATGATTTATGATATTCAATCACTTAGGATTTTTCCTATTGATTCAAGTTTTGTTCATGCTACATGAGCCCTTGGGATATTTTTGTGGAGATGCATGGTGATGAGAGGGGATGCATTGGGACGTATGTGTCTGGAGACTGTTTGGAACAGATTTTGAGCAAGTGGGGGAGGTGAGAGCCCTCGATTACGATTTAAACAGTGGTGGTTGATGAGGTTTTGTTAACAGTATCACATGGACCTCAATCTTGATGAGATTGGATTCGGATCCCGGGTCTTGTTTGGAATTTTCCCTCTCAATTTTGGTCATTTGAAGCTGATGCTGACAGGCTCTAGGGCACGTTGATATGAGTGAAACTTCTTTCATTTGGGTGAGCCGTGACTTGGCCGAAACCTTGTTCGGAGAATGATTTGATGAAATTGCTAATGCCGGGTGAAACCCAGATCTTAGATTCCGACGCTACGGGAAGCTGCTATGTACCAAGTTCTGAAGCTGAAAATCTAGCTGTTGATGTGACTAGACCTTTCTTGTGACTTGATAAAATTCAGGTCCAGAGGACCAGCTTGGCAAAGTCCAGATTTCGAAGCAGTGACTTGGCGAGGCCCTAATTTTATAACCTCGTTGTGATTCGACATAATTAGCGAGTCCCAATCGATTGGTAATGCAAAGCGATCCCGAGAATAATCGATGAAGATCGAATCTATCTTGTAGTGAAGAACCCAATGTGGACCCAAAGATGACTATATAAGCCCCAAATTGAAGAGCCGTCTGAGGAGAACCCGGGAGAACCGCTTAGCGAAGCCCCAAAGCGTGAAGAAATTCGAGTAGTCTAACGAGAGGAGGCACCCATCTTTTCGAGACCTTAGTCAACCGATTCTTGGACAAGACTCGAAATGTTTACGTGCGGGCATATCTTTTGAAAGGTGGGAATTTCTCCCGAATTTGTGTATGACACTCTCGCTTTTGGTTTGACTCTTTTGAGAGAGTATAAGCATCACAAGGTGTGGAAAAGTGTATGGAAGCCCCCGCCGACGTAAAGACAGTGTTTGGCTCTATTTCCCTATGATGGAGAGAGAGAAGACTTGTCGAGACTCTTGAAAACTTGTTTTATTCGTGATAATCACAAGGCTGCTTAAAACCCTTTGTTAATGTTTGGGTTATTCAACTCCTAAATCTGATATGAACAAATATTTTGATTAATCACAAGGAGAAAACCAACTGATATCGAGAATCAAGCTCGGAAGGGCGGAAAGTGTATAGGGACAATCCTTGATGAGACCGGATTTTTTTTTTCGAGATTTGTTTGTGATTTCGACCGGACCATTTCTGGTTGCCTACGTTCCCTCTATTATGAAGAGCTCAGGTCGCCGTAGTTCGGGCTTATCCCGAATGAAAAGAGAACGAATGTTGAAATTCTGAGGACCTTTGGGGATTTTGAGGATTTGGAGGATTGAATAACATATCCCCTTAGAGTGTCCATGAAAGACACGGATGCGAAGCCCCAGTGGGACATCCACGGCAAGTGTTTGTGGAGTAGAAATGAATTATGCTCACATCAGATTTGAATTTGCACAATCTTTGATTGATGATTTTGAACCAAGATGAATTAGATTCCAATTTAAGCAAGCAATGAAGCATTAATTTGATTTAGATCTTAAAGATTGCTATCCAATAGGAATTGCAGCTGGGTTTCCGGGCTTCGATCGGCCATCGGGTGATTTGGGAAATCATGACCTCTTAAGATGAGAGGTCGGCTGGGCCTTTTGCTGACTGAACCTCTAATGATGAGAAGTTGGCTTGCAGGGATGTATTTGGGAAAATCTATGGCGGGGAAGATTGATTGCCTCTAAGAATGAGAGGTCAAATTTTGACTTTGTCCAAAGGCAAGGGTAATGGGAATATCCTCTAAAATCGAGAGGATGGCTCGGGATTGATTTAAGGTAATGGTGAGAGGAATATCCAAGCTATTGACAACTTTTCGCGAACTTGAGAGGAATATTCAGGCTCCTTTTTGGATCATCGGAGAGCTTCTTGAGAAGTCGGGGATTTTTTACTGAATTGTGAGGATCGACAGTCCTTCTTTTTTTTTGAAGCTTCTTTTTTTTTTTTTTTTTTTTTTTTTGACTTGGAAAGCCTCCTGAGGAGTTGAGGATTATCTTTGTCCTTCCTTCATGGCTTGAGATATTTTGCGCATTGCCGACTCTCGAAGTTAACTTCTTGGGCTTGCTTGGACTTTTCTCAGTAAGGAGCAAAAATAATGGCTAAACCGGGTTTCAAAACATGCCGATATTGAAATGAAAGGGTAGTGTTTAGTGAGGGTGAGGTAATGGCTTTCCTATGGGCGAAAGGCTTCAACCGCAATCCCTACCGGATGACCTAAACGAGATTAAGTCTTCATTGCTTGCTTAAGCTTTAAATGAGAAAAGATCCATGCAAATTCATCGAGCAACGAGGTGATGAGGCTGATGAAAGGGATGTGAGCATATGAGATGCAAGATAGGGAGTTGGTAAGCCCCAATTTGAGAGGGATATCAATTGATTTTCTCACTCCAATTAATTTAAATATTAATTATTTCAAAGAATTAGTAGTTGAGCAGCACAAGTGATCATCTAGGATAAAACCATTTCAATTAAGTGTAACGTGAGTGTGCAAGTGATGTCTCGAGTCTAGCAAGAAAAGAAGAAAGACTTATATATATATAAATTTTAAATGATAGTTAAGCTATCTTTCCACAACATTCGAGGTGGACAAAATCGAAAAGTGTCCAAGATGGACTTAGGTGAAAGAAAACTACTAGAACCTACGAAGGTTGACTAAAAGACTATTTTAGAGATAGGTAGCCCCTAGTCTAGCCGCTCTTTGCTGTTGGACCATGCATCTATTCTTCGAAGCTGGAGATGGGAGCTATTGCAGGTCTTTCCATCAGGACTTCTTCTTGCTTAATCCAACCATTTTCCTTGCCTGTGATGACTGGTTCATTGACCTCGCAAAGGGAGGAGTCAAACTCCATTATGTTCCCAAGTCTTGAGCCACCAAACTTGATCATGTTGACACTCATGTTGTTATTTCTAGGGAGCGGGTTATTGATAGTATTAGGCCCTTCAGGTACCTCTAACCTCCCTTGTTCAATCAAACCTTGGATTGCCTTTTCAGGGGGACGCAATCATCTGTCAGGTGCCCGTGGTACTGATGAAAGGCACAATGCTTGGAGGTATCCAAAGGAGCATTGGGGTTTCTAGGCTGATAATTTTCCAAAGGCCGGAGCAAACCTTCTCTCACCAAACCTCTGAAGATATCACTCAAAGGCAACCCAAAGTTGCTCAAGTCTTGGAGCCGGGATCCGGATGCATCAGTTTCTTGGGAACAAAGGAAGTGGCATTATTACTGATCTGTCCCGCATAGCTAATCACTTCTTTACCTTTTGGTCAAGGTGAGCCGTGTTGGAGGTGGAAGAAACCCGGTATCAGAAGGTGTGCAGCGAGCTGGCCGATTGTAAGCCTTTTCGAACTTAGCCCCGGAATTAACCATTGCACGCAAGTCGGCGTAGGGGAAGTGACCGAGGGAAGCTCTCAAATGCGGCTTCAAACATGACTAAAAGATGTCTAAGCGCTCTTCGTCGAGGGAGGAATGGCCATTTCACCGAGCTTTAAGTTCCACCTTTTATAGAAATCCCCAATATTCTCATCGTGGCGCCGCACCGTTGTCTGTGTCAACTCTGTTTGTTTCCCATTCCAAGTTGGCTTTATACTTATCTCGTGAAAGTACCGGTAATCTGTTCCCAAGTAGCCCTAGCTTCAGCCGCAATCGGAAAAACCATTTCAAAGCCCCCGACTTCAAAGAGAGATCAAGTAGTCGCCCAACCGCCGGTTTGTGCATCCCTTAGCTTTCATTGCCAAAGTGTAGGTGTCCAAGTGAGTTTTAGGGCACGCACTTCCATCAAACGATTCGAGATTGGGCATCACGAACTTGTGAGGCAGGGGAACAATCGAGTCGGGATCCGTAGGCCGAAGAGCAAGGTTCCTTTTGACGGTCAATTCAGCGATCCGCGCTTTCATTTCCTTGTGTTGCTCCATAAACCAAGCCAATTGGGGATCCAAAGGTGGAGCGGGAATGCCCGAGCCGATATTTGAGCCAGGAAGAGGACTAGCTGTTGGTGGTGCATTGGTGGAAGGAATACCATATCCCGAGCATAGGTGAAAACCCGTCCTTGGCCCAAATTACCCCGGGAGTGTAGGTAGGAGCTTGGGCAAAGGGATAGAACCCGGCCGACTTCTGTTGGCTTCCAATCGGCAGAGAAGATGGAGGCAGATTCGAGGTAGCCGATGGCTTGGATTTTCGGAGTGAGGCCCATAAGTAGGCTTAAGTGCGGGCTGCTGTCCACCGGTTGTTGAATTGCATGGCTGGTTGTGGCGAGGATGCATAACCGAGAGGATACTGTGGTCCTGGTGATTCGATGAAACCGGGATGGGGGCTTGGTAACCCATTGAACCCCGAGTGAGAAATGGGTTTGCGGAAGCCGTGTGAGGAGCAATGAGCTAGCATCATTACGAGGAGGGGCTCCCGACCGTTGCCCCAAACCAAACCGTGGTGGCATTCCAAACCGTTGCCGCGGAAGTCCGGATTGATTGGTCCCAAACCGAGGCGGGATCCCAATTTACGGTGGCATTCCGGGGTATTCCCAACCATGGGAAGGCATTTCGTGCGACTTTGTCCCCACCGAGGCATTGCGAACCGGCTCGTCCCGTCGAGGCCGCGTGGATCCGGTGGTGCAGGTTGGGGAGCCGGGCGGACCCGGAGATCGAGGAGCATGGGCTGCAGTGGTAGTACCGTGGGAGGTCGGTGGTGGCATCCTGGAGTAGTCGGGTTGACCAAGAGCGGGATTGAGGTCTTCCTCTTCTTCCACAAAGGAAGGTGCCATCTGGGTTGAGACTCGGCGGCTAATCCATGGCTTTTGATAGCCTCCATAAGGCCGTTCACCCGTGCTTCTTGTCGCACTCTCATCTGTTCGGCTAACCGATTCCATTGCGGCTCGTTGCGGAGTCCTAGGAGGCGGAGTGACGTTGTCCCCGTCGTTACGGCCGATGCGTACATTCTGAAATCCGGGTCGGAAGAAACGGTGAGGCCGACGATGCGCTTGACTCTTCCCAACCGATCAAACGGTGACCGGTGCCCGAAACCAACCTTTGTGAGGAGTCATGGGAAAAGGCACGAAGGTTCGAGAGATTTAGGGATTGAAGGAGGGTAGGTGTTTGGGCTTTGGGGCTCATGCAACATGCGCTATTTGTTCTTGTTTACTTAAAACATGTTTTATTAACCTAATCGCTTGGAAAAGATTGCTCTTCTTTTTCGCAAACTACTCGGATCCCGGATCGGTGGGCCCCGTCACTACGTCTATAAGCCCCTCGTATTCCACCCGTATTTCGACCTCCCAGGGGTGGACAGCCCCGGCGAGGGTCCTATAGGGAAAGCGGGTCCCACCGACCGAAAGAAAAACGATCCTAAAAGTCTGGCGGGTAATCGAGTCTTAACGAGCATTCGATGTAAATTACGGACAAAGCTGACGTCAAAAGTCAAGATCATGTCCGAGGGCTCGACAAAAAGTCGGCATGATTTGGACTGATAAATGTCCACGATTGATCTTGACTTGTCGTCAATTAGGCCGTAATTAGGCATGGAATAATCATTAATCCTTGATGACTCGGTGTCATGCCGGGAGTCGTTGTATAATTTGTGCGCCGAGCCGAAGTCAAGGCGCCGGTCAATATCTTGGTCAAAGTCCCCGGCGGAAAACCGGCATGACTTCGACTGATTAGGGTCCCCGAAAGATATTGAGTCGGTATGCCGACAAAGGCTTGAAAGGAAAGGTCTATACACAGACAGGGCATGACACAGACCAAACTAAAAACCAACCGGGTCTCGGACAAAGTGTGTCACGGACAAGTGCATGGTCGACACGAGGCTCCATGGGATGTTTGGGTAGTCCCGTGCTTGCACCGAGAGGCGTAATAAGACCAAACGGGCCGCGACGGGTGATTCCCCGGGTTAGGGACGTAGTGTGCAGTGTAAGGTCACGTGCGCGTAGTGTGCAAGCAGTCTATCTTCTTTTTCTGAGTAAAATAGAAATTTTTCATGTGTCTTAAAAAGTATGATGCATGCACAAAAATGATTTTTTATTTGAAAATGATTTATTTTTTTTGAAAAAAAAATTTTTTGATTTTTTTTTTTTGAAATAATTTTTTTGAAAGCAAACAACACATAAGCACATAAACACATAATTCAAAATCCAAGGCAACGGGTCCGATAGTCAAAATTTTGACTTTTTTCGAGGCGACCAAAACAACACGAAAATGTGAAAAACCAACACACACACACAATAAACGGTTTCAAATGCCGGGACGGAAGCTTGACCCTCAAAAGTTTTTCTTTTTTTTTTTAAAAAGATAAAACTTATTAGTCCCCAGCAGAGTCGCCACTGTGATGTACCCGATTTTTCAATCGGAGTCGCCACGCCATTTTTGTTTTAAGGGACAAAACTTAGAAAAATGCCCGAGATTAGAGATTTGGGTTCGTAGGTCATGTTACACGCCGGGAAGGACGTTAGTGTGCACCCGGAATGCCTCGTAACACGAGTCTTCCAAGCTAAAAATCATTTGTGTGTGTGTGTGTGTGTTTTGGCCAAAATAAGTTGAAACTGAGGAAAGTAAAAATTGGGAATTCTTTATTAGACTTTGGACAGATCCCATGATTTTTGGTGTGATTTTTGGGTTGAATTTTGGTACTCAAAATATTTTTGGGAGTTGAAAACCATTTCTGCCAGAATGAAAAAGGCAGTGGACACTTAACTTTGAAATGGACTTTAGGGCTTGAAAACTCCAGAATCTGGGAAAAGTCCGAGAATGAAAAATGTTCAAAACACCTTAAATAAGGTTTATGTACAAGAACTTACCATTTTGGAGATGATTTGAGGGACCAAAACCTTCTGGAAATCTCAGATGTGAAATCTGGATTTCCAGAGACTGATGAACTGACCTTTAAAGGAAAATTTGAAAAATAGAGTTTTACTCACGCAAAAAATAAAGTAAAAATATGTCTGGAAATCTACGGATGTTGGCTACAAAAATAGTTTTGTAGTCAACACCAAATTCCAAGTTTATCTGTGTCCAAAAATTAGACCATGGACTGGGGTCTTAGAAAATTGCTACTGGACAGCAACTTCTCAAGAAGGAAAACATGATTTTAAAGGGGGTTTGGCATCCATGCTTGTCCCCATTTCCCTAGGTTTTGATTAGTAGTCACTAGACATTTTAGTGGTGATCTACTATATCAAACCATCCTTGGGGTACATTAGGACTTAAGCATTTCATTTGCTTGGAAAGGGGAATTTTGTAGAGATGAAATTAAAGAGAAAAATCAACTAGAGATTTAAAATGTGGACCATTTGAGATGGTCATTCATGAAGATGAACTTCAAGATGACCATCTTAGGTCAAGATTTAAGTTAAACTAGACATAAAGTAAATCAAAGTAAGAAGAACAAGATGAACAAGAAGTTAAAAGGGAGTTTTAGGGTTTAGAGAAGGAGGGCTTTACCAATGGTGACACCCTATCTTCCTAGGCTTGGAATTTGACTTGAGGAGTATCAAGATTTGGTGTTTGACTTGAGGAGTATCAAGATTTGGTGTTTGGATTTGTGTTTGGGTAGATTCAAGGCTTGAATGTGTTTAGAGTTTGATGATAGAGTTGGTCAAAGAGAAAACAAGTAGATAACACTTAAGTCCTCTATGTTTTCTCTCTAATCCTCCTCCTAAGGGGTGATTTGAGCTTGGATTGGTGTATGTATGAGAGTATGTATGAGAGTGTTTTGAAAGTATTTTGAGTGAGTGGGGTTTGGGAAAGATTGAAGAGAAAATGGTGGCAATTCTAGTGAATTCCCACTGTTTTCTCCCTATTTTTCGCCAGAATACAGCTTCTATGAGCCAATTGTGCTGTGTAAACTGAGAGAGGAGGGTTCAATTTATAGCCCTCTGGAAATGTCAAACATGTCCGTGCGGATAGGATTGTAAACGTGCACTGTTCATTAAATGCAGCTCCAGGCTTTGGACAGGAAGAATAATCTTTTGAAAATTCAAACTGGTTATGTTTTTCAACTTACCAGATTGGGTTTTTTCAATTTATTTTGCTTTTTTAGATTCTTTTGTAGGTTTAACCTTAAATAACAATGCCCACTTTGCCCTTGCTTGGTTAGAAAAGTTAGGAATGTTAGGAATTGTTAGAAATGTTATAACTTTCGTTAATTTTCTAACGAAAATACTAACAATCTCAAATTGGAGCACTTACACAACCCTAATTAGTCCAAAACACTTCTTTTTAGGAGCAATATTAAAATACCCTTTTTTAGGATCAGGTACTAACAGCTCCTCATTAGTTTGGTGGGGATCCATCAATTCAACCTTCTCCCAGTCAACTATCACTTCGGGGACGCGAATCGCTCTCCTCGCTAGTTCAATGGCGTTCAAAGTCTGATCTCTCTCACGGGGAAACCTGCACAAAACTCCCATTACAAAATTTCTCAACCTACTCGTATTCCCCAACACCAAAACATCACCGTTCCTTTTTATCATCCTAATCTTGGCCTCCCACAATCGGGGTGGGACAAAGGGCCCCCATTGGTATTTTTCACAGAAGTACTGGAAGCACTCCATGGACAGCCTAAGCCAACCATGAGCTACCTTCCTAAAAATCCCCCTTGTCCGTTTACAAACAGCAAAAGTATCTGGAGTGCTCCCATCCCCTAGTTCTAACGGACGACGGGGCCCAAATTCACGGGTAGTCATCAAAACCCAGAAGAAATAGAAGGAGATGAAGAAGAAACAAAATCAAAATATCACTTACGAGGGTGGATTCGAAGGTAGATTAGAAGGAAGAAAGCACAAATACACAGCAAGAATTTTCTCTCTCCTAAAAAAGTTTGAAGGTTTGGAAACGGTAAAAGGGTTTGAGGAAGAAGGGTTTTGTATTTATAAGGCCTACCAATACGGGTTAACCCGTTTAATCCGTATTAATTAGCCTACAAACCGTTCCTCAATTCACGAACTGACGTCAAACGTTTGAAATTTCAAAAATTCTGCCGGTTAGCATTTATTACGCCTCTTGGATGGCTGACACGTACCCTCCGTACCTGTCACGCGCTGTCTTTTCATATGCTAAGGGGCCCACTCGCGAACGGGAGGCAGAGCATTCAAGGCGCCTGGAATCTTCCCCACGTGCCTCCCGAACGTGCCTATATGCGCTGGAGGCAGAGCAACAACCAACGAAAAACACCAACACTGGTGCCCGCTCAAGGAGCGATCTGGGCGAATCGAGCTTAACTAGTAGCTCCTCTCTTAGACCATAAATAATCACACTTGAAGCTAGGGGCCACTGATGAGCCCGGACTAGCTGGACCGGGCCCACGCTCGGTCTGGTCCAGGGAACTAGTGACGTGGCACTCCCTAGACCGCCAGAGTCAAGACCGTGGATAGATAGACCCCTGAGGTCAAGACCGCGCTCCTCTCCGCATCATCCTACTCCAGACCGGAGGGATTTGACCGCTGGCTTGGTGACCGCAGGAGGTATGACCGCTCCATCCGTGCCCGCGTCAAATACCTTTGACCGCGCCTAAGATGTTAACCGCTGGCTCATACCTGCCTCCCGGTTATCTCACCTGCCTCCTGTTTAATGGCAAACCTTACTGAGCAAGTTAGCTTACTGACTCTAACATGCAAGTTGCCGGCTCACTCTCATCGCATTCAATGCGACTCAGACAGGCGCCTACTATTGCCATTAATGCGCCGCGCCGGATACACGGCTCCTGTCCACATCAGCTACATCCCCTATGACAGAGGATCCCCCTTCCCTGACAGACCCAATCAGATGTGGACACGTGTATGTAGTCAAATACCAAAGTACCCCTTAGGGCTGACCTCATGGCTTACGTCAGCGGGCAGCTCCTCATTGCCTATAAATAGAAGACCTTTGTCCCCTTGGACAAGGTAAGTTCCAGATATACATTGTAAGCCATATTACTCTCAAGCCCTAAACACTCACACACATTCAAGGCATTCCAAGCCTTATTTCTCAGTATTCTTACTCTCACACTCGAGGGCCTGAGTTGGAGTAACATTCAACTTTGACCTTAACGGTGCTTTATTTGTGGTGTGTTCTAGGTACATTCAAACAACTAAAAATATCCTGTCAGATATCCGTGAATCGCTCTGACCCTGAAAAGCTTGGCGTCATCAAGAAATTTTCTATTTTTATGCATGCAGTTGAGATAGATGAGTTAGCGAATAGGCAATTAATGTGTGCAAACAACGAAAGAGCTAGCATTGTGAAAACTAATTTTTTTAAAACAATAAGAAAAATGAGTTTCTAAAAGCGCGTTTTGATTTCGATACAGACACATAGAAGAAGATATTGCATGTAATGTGAATTAATCTCACACATAGAAGAAATTGCATGTAATGTGAATTAATCTCGCAATCTCTCTCTCTCTCTCTCTCTCTTTCTCTCTCTCTCTCTCTCTCTTTTCTTTTTACCCATATCAAAAACACACACTACAAGAAAGTTGTTTATATACGACCCTTATTTACGATGGGTGACACGCATCCACCGTATTTGTCCCTGCTTATATACGGCGGTTGTATATCCGCCATATATAGTATATACGACGATTTATTCGCCATATATACTATATACGACGCGACCTTATACGATAGACTATATACGGTGGCTACTTCGCCATAAATACTATATACGGCGGCCCCGTTCACTATATACGGCGGATTTTAACCGCCGTATATAGTCCTGTTTCCTGTAGTGACATGTTTGTACTTCTTTCATAACTATATATGCTGATGTAAATTTTGCATGTTTGTTTGTTATAAATTTATAATGCTTATGTAAATTTTGCATGTTTGCCTATCGATGCTAGTGTAAAATATTTTCAACATTAATGCAAAAGAATACTAGTGAATACTCTCTCCATCCCGGCTAAAGATTCATCATGTTGATGAGGCACAAGAATTAAGAAAAATAGTGAGTAGGAAAAGGGTGAAAATGGTGAGTATGAAAGGAGTTATGTGTAGAGAAAAGTTAGTGAGATTGACAAATAAGATTCACAATTTGTATTTGTGAGGGGGAAAAGTTAGATTTACAAGTGGAATACACAATTTAAGTGTGTGAGATGAAAATGTGAATGAGGTTGACAAGTGGAGCCCACATTTTTTACCATTTTAAGAAATATGAAGCTTATAATGGACGTCATTTTAAGTAAAATACTCTCTCCGTCTCAAAATGTTTGTCCTATTTGACTTTTTTGTTGAACTTTGACAATAAATATATGACAATTTAATTATGTTCATGAAATTCTAAAAATTTCTATTGATTCACCATTAATAATATTATCAACAACAACTTTTAAAATTTTATGAACATGATTAATCTCTCGTAAATTTGTGATCAAAGTTCAATAAAAAAGTCAAATGCAACAAACATTTTGAGACGGAGGGAGTATGAAACTTTAATTGGAAAGGAGGAAGTATATAATAAAGCGCTAGTGAATGCGTTATTACATTTGTTTTTTAGTGTTAGTGCATTCTTGAGAGAGAATATATTATTTACAAGAGTTGGTCTGGTGAAAAACGCGTTTCTCCATCTCTATATGGAGAAACGGGTTTTTTAATATATTCAAAAACCGGCAACCATTTGAATTAAATCAGGTAATATGAACCAATACAGAAATCGATATTGATTAAATCAGGTAATATGAATCAAATCAACAACTACTGTTTTTAATTTTAATCAACGTTTATTGTACTAAGGTCGATTGTTATTGTACATTTCCAGAGATTGATCTACGTAATTTTGGATCTATCCATCAATAGCATAAATGGAAGCTCAATTACATGACAGATATTCAGAAATATCACAAATCGATATTCTCCAGGCTACACAAATCGATATTCTCCAGGCTACAGGTTCGATCTCAATATAACTTACTTGTTAATTTTTTATATATCATGACCATCTCTATATCCATACCCAGATATTTATATAAATTATATCCAGATATTTATATAAATGATATCCAGAAGTACCAAAAATGTATATCCAGAAATGTGTAAGGTACATATCCATAAATTTATATAAATGATATCCAGAAGTACCAAAAATGTATATCCTGAAATGTGTTAGGTACATATCCAGAAACCTTCAAAATGAATATCCAGAAACCTTCAAAACGAATATCCAAAAACTACCAAATTGAATATCCAGAACTACTATATTATATATCCATAAACACACAATTGACCATGTCCAGAAACTATAAAATGAGTATCCAGAAACCTTCAAATGTATATCCAGAAACTATCAAATGAATATCCAGAAACATTCAAAATGAATATCCAGAACTACCAAATTGAATATCCAGAAACACACAATTGACCATGTCCAGAAACAATAAAATGTATATCCAGAAAGTACCCAATTCAATATCCAGAAACTTTAAACTGACAATGTACTAGGCCAAGGGATATGGCCATGTCCTTGGCTAAGGCCAATGCTATATCCGTAAACTACAAAAATGAATATCCGAAACATTCAAAATGAGTATCCGTAAACCTTCAAAATGAATATCCGTAACTACCAAATTGAATATCCGAAACACACAATTGACCATATCCGAAACAATAAAATGTATATCCGTAAAGTACCAAATTGAATATCCGTAAACTTTAAACTGGCAATGTACTAGGCGAGGATATGGCCATGTCCTTGGCCAAGGCCAATGCTATATCCAGAAACTACAAAAATGAATATCCAGAAACTTTCAAAATGAGTATCCAGAAACCTTCAAAATGAATATCCAGAACTACCACATTGAATATCCAGAAACACACAATTGACCATGTCCAGAAACAATAAAATGTATATCCAGAAAGTACCAAGTTGAATATCCAGAAACTTTAAACTGGCAATGTACTAGGCCAAGGGATATGGCCATGTCCTTGGCCAAGGCCAATGATATATCCGAAACTACAAAAATGAATATCCGAAACCTTCAAAATGAATATCCAGAAACTAACTAACTACTGCCTTTTCTTGCAGAATCATATTCTCCTATTGATTTAGAATCTCAAATTCAACAACCTACAGATCCTGAAACTGGGCTACAAATAGGTTTTCTCTCTTAACTTTATTGACATATTGATTTAGAATTACTGATTTCATATAACATTATTCTTTTTAATATATTTTGTGTGTGCAAGAATCGTAATCGAGGACCCTAATATTGATATAAGCAAAAATTTGCCGGGAACAAAAGTAAAGACATGGGAGGAATTGTACAAACTGTATAAACTTCATGCAAATGCACTAGGATTTAGTATTAAGTTGTCAACAAATCATGTTTCAAAAAAGACTTCAAGGATATTAGACAAGCGATTCCGTTGCTCATGTGAAGGAGTTACCGATCAACCCAAGAGGATAAAATCGGTGTTCCATCACCATTGATGTTAATGAAGTTCAAATTCCTTCACCAGTTGAACAACTCGATGTTACCAAAAACAACAAAAGAGAAGGAGAAATTACATAAAGAGGACTCAATGTAAGGCTCTTTTGAGGGCGAAATTGCTAAAAGAGGAAGATATGTATGTTGTTGACCGCCATGTTACGAGCACAATCATCCAATGACAAGGACAGATTGGAACCATTTGAAGCGTAGTGAAAGGTGTATCTCGGAAGATCGTGGTGAAATAATTGAAATAATGGAAGAAGCCGTATAAAACCAACTGATGGATATAGTCTTTTGGTAAAAGCAGTGGTGGAGAGGAACATGTTGGTCACACAAAGAAAGATCATGTCAATTTTGTTCGAAACTTAGAATGGAAAAAATTGAAAATGGTGATGCTCAGAATGTTGTTGATAGGCTTTTTGAAATTTCACTGGAAGATCGAGGGTTCTATTTTAAAATCAAATTTGATGATGAAGGAAGACTTGGGGCTATATTTTGGAGAGATAGTATGATGAAGGAAGATTACAAGCTCTATGGAGATCTGGTTATATTTGACACAACTTATACTACAAATAGATACAATCTTATTTGTGTCCCAATAGTTGGCATTAATAATCATTGGAACACTGTCATGTTTGGTTGTGCTTTCATAGCAAATGAAAATAAAGAAACATTTGTCTGGTTGCTTAAGCAGTTTAGAAAATCAATGGGAGGAAAAGAACCAAAAACAATATTTACAGACCAAGACCAAGCAATGTCAAATGTAATTGAAGAGGTATGATTATAAAATTCCATAACCAGTTCTTTTATAATATTTCTTATCTAGTATTTTATTTGTGCTATATAGTTCTAACAATAATTCAGATGTGTCTTAACTTTACCCAGATGTCATTGGTGTTTATATCCAGAAACTACCAGATTGAATATCCAGTAGCTAGTCATTCTAAAGTATCTGGTTATTCAATATAAAGTTTCTTGGATATTCAATTTGGTAGTTTCTGGATATTCTTTTGGTAGCTTCTGGATATGCAATTGTTAGTTTCTGGACATGGTCAAGGCCTAAGCCATGACAAAAAATTGGTCAATGAAAATTTATTGTATGTTAATATCCAGAAGCATATAATGTTAATATCCAGAAACATTATTATAATACAGGTATTTGAAGGGCGGACGAGGCATAGGCTATGTTTATGGCACATCCAACAAAATGCTGTATCCCACTTTGGAAAATTGAAGACAAATGAAGATTTTAAAAAAGAATTTGATCATTGTTTAATGGGATGTACCAGTGAGGATGAATTTGAAAGATGTTGGGAGTCAATGCAGGTGAAATACAATCTCGTTGAAAATTCCTGGTTCAAGCGTCTATATGGACTACGGGAGAAATGGTGCACAACTTTAAGCACAAATTTCTTCTCAGCTGGAATATTGTCATCCCAAAGAAGCGAGAGCACAAATCATGCCCTTTGTTTCAAAGCAAACAGAAACACATCCCTCACTCAGTTCTTTGACATATTCAATGAAACAGTTAAACGTTGGAGGAATACTGAACAAGAGAAGGAATTTCAAGCATCAATCTCAGTCCCTCAACCGGTACATGTATGGTGGTATCATAAAACAAGCAAATGGTGAGGTATACACACCACAGATATTCAAGTTCTTTGAGATTGAGGTAAAACGAGCTTTTTCTGCTGTATACAAATTTGGAGATGAAAGTGATGAAGATTGCAGATTCATACATGTTGCTCATGAGAAGTACCCAGATAAATATGAGAGTGTACTCTTTGTTAGGAATGATGAAAGTGTAACAGTTGTATGCAGCTGCAATCAGTTTACTACAGTCGGTTGGTTGTGCTTTCATTGCATAAAGGCGCTGAATTTGTCAAATGTCACAAGGATACCAGATATCTACATTGAAAAAAGGTGGACAAAGATGGCAAAAAAAGATGTATGGGACAAAGTCTATCAAGGAAAAGATAATACATCAACAGAGAAAAATGAATTCATTCCCTGGAAACAAAAGATGGCAATGAAATACCACAATCTGATGATGGCTTGTCATGAAAACAGAGCTGCAAAAAAGATACTGGAAGATGGGTTCAATAGAGACTCACTTCTTATACAACAATTGTTGTCAGAAAATCAACAGGAATGTAGATCTACGACAAGTGTTAATGATAGCGTTGGTTCAGAAAGTATAACAAGTGCTTCAGGTGTGATGGATCCAATTCGTGCAAATACAAAGGGCAGAAAACGAAAGCTAAAGACAAAGTTTGATAGAAGAAAGCCAATCACTGATGAGTTTGGTTCAAAAACACCAAATGAACATTTGATTTAATAGTTTTTAGATTGAAGTACAATTTATTAAGTTGACTAGTTAAATATTTTATATACAGATATTTGATGTTTTTATATTCAGAAATGAAAGAAATTGATATCCAGAAATTGCTTATTGGCTTTGGCATTGACCTTGTCCTTGACCTTGATTTTGTACTTAGCCTTGGCCTTGACCATGGCCAAGTCCAAGGCCAAGGCCAATTATATATCCAGAAGTATGTGAATGTATATCCAGAAATGTGGTAGGTGCATATCCAGAAATTTTGTCATTGGCCTTGGCCTTGGCCAAGCCTTGGACTTGGCCTTGGCCTTGGCCTTGGCCTTGCCATGGACAAGTTGGCCTTGGCCTTGAACTTGTCATGGATTTGGCCTTGGCCTTGGCCTTGGCCAAGTCCAAGGCCAAGGCCAATTATATCCAGAAGTATGTGAATGTATATCCAGAAATGTGGTAGGTGCATATCCAGAAATTGATGATAGTTTCTGGATATACATTTGTAAGTTTCTGGATATAGAATTGATAATTTCTGGATATAGAATTGATAGTTTCTGGATATAGAATTGATAGTTTCTGGATATACTTTAATGGTCAAAAAAGCATTCAAACTTACTATTGAATTCAAAGAGTAATAAATGTGTACAGTTGGTAAGTGCATTGATATCCAGAAGTCCAAGGCCAAGGCCATGGTCAAGGCCAAGGCCATGGCCAAGCCTTGGACTTGGCCTTGGCCTTGGCCTTGCCATGGACAAGTTGGCCTTGGCCTTGAACTTGTCATGGATTTGGCCTTGGCCTTGGCCTTGGCCAAGTCCAAGGCCAAGGCCAATTATATCCAGAAGTATGTGAATGTATATCCAGAAATGTGGTAGGTGCATATCCAGAAATTGATGATAGTTTCTGGATATAGAATTGATAATTTCTGGATATAGAATTGATAGTTTCTGGATATAGAATTGATAGTTTCTGGATATACTTTAATGGTCAAAAAAGCATTCAAACTTACTATTGAATTCAAAGAGTAATAAATGTGTACAGTTGGTAAGTGCATTGATATCCAGAAGTCCAAGGCCAAGGCCATGGTCAAGGCCATGGTCAAGGCCAAGGCTAAGTTCAAGGCTAATTAAAGTTTCTGGGTATTCAATATGGTTGTTTCTGGATATAAATTTTGATAGTTTCTGGATATTCAAATTAAGAGTTTCTGGATATAGAATTGATAGTTTCTGGATATTCATATTGAAAGTTTCTGGTTATACATTTTGATAGTTTCTGGATATTCAAATTTAAGAGTTTACGGATATATAATTGATAGTTTTACGGATATACTTTAATGGTCAAAAAAGCATTCAAACTTACTATTGAATTCAAAGAGTAATAAATGTGTACAGTTGGTAAGTGCATTGAATTCATTGACCAACTTTTTTGACTGGTTTCAAGTACTCAGCCTATATAAATCTGTCCAAAGGTAAGCATATACATCAAGTTCAAGAAAAATTCTACCTTTAATAATTTTTCTAGTGATGAACAAAGGCAAGGGAAATTCTGGGGAGCCAACTTTGGGTGATTCAAATAATGACAAAAGTTGGAAAATATACATGGTGTGCTACCAAAAATTGCTCAATGGTCATCTTGTTGTTTTGCAGCCTTCTTCTGCAAATGGAACTCCCTCATTTCGTTGTCCATTGGAGCCATGTAATGGACACAATTGTAGGGATAAGGATTATGTGGGGATAGTCAATCATGCTCATGAGTTTGGCAACGCTCACAACATTGATGAAGCTGCTAGGATTCACCACAAGGCTTTGGAAATGTATTTGGAATATATTTTGAATGAATATGATCCAAAAAACAAATTGAATGACAATGTAGGCGATGATGGAGCAGGTGGTAGTGGTAGTGTTTAATGGTACTAAATTATGTTTTTAATATTGTTGTGTTTGATGTATTTTGTAATATAGGTGATGTATTGTTATCCGTGACTGTTTTTGTTTGAAATTTGGCACTATTGAATCCATGACTGTTTTTGTTTGAAATGTAGTTAACTATTGAATCCGTGACTGGATATTCATTTGTAAGTTTCTGGATATTCATTTAGATAAGTTTCCTTGTTTTTAATGGTCAAAAAAGCATTCAAACTTACTATTGAATTCAAAGAGTAATAAATGTGTACAGATGGTAAGTGCATTGAATTCATTGAATTCAAAGAGTAATAAATGTAAGTGCATTGAATTCATTGAGCAACTTTTTTTACTGGTTTCAAGTACTCAGCCTATATAAATACCATACAACACCACTCCTGCCATCACAAAAAAAAAAATCAAATTTCTCAAAATGAATAACAACAACAACCAAGCTCAGCAGGACGAAAGTTCTGATTCTGATTTAGGGTTTCAGCCTGAGGAGGTTGAATATGTAGATGATAATGTGGATGTTCCGCCTAGGGTTAACAGAGAATTGACCCTGGAGCAAAAAGTTGCAAGGCACAAGCGATCAATCCAAAATGGGCGTTTTCCCCTCTATAATGGGGAAAATAAATTGCAATGCCCATTCTGCCCCCAGAGGAGCTTTCTAACAAGAACATTGACTTGGGACCAACTCTTTGCGCATGCTATTCATTTTGGATCTATTTCTTCGTATGGAGAAATATCCATGGAACAGCACATTGCACTAGAGCAGCATATGACAGAAGTCAATGATGGGAATTAGGGGATGTTGATGTTTGTTCTTGTTGCTGTTGTTGTTCTTGCTCCTCCCCTTGTTGCAGTTGTTTTTGTTGTTATTGTTGGTTTTTTTTTTTTTGTAATTATATTTAAAATAATTTACTTAGTTTGTTTTCTTTCAATTTTATATCCAGAAACTATCAAAAAGTATATCCAGAAACTATCAAAAAGTATATCCAGAAACTATCAAAAAGTATATCCAGAAACCATCAAAAAGTATATCCAGAAACCATCAAAAAGTATATCCAGAAACTATCAATATGAATATCCAGAAACTATCAATTTTATATCCAGAAACTCTTAATTTGAATATCCAGAAACTATCAAAAAGTATATCCAGAAACAACTATATTGACTACCCAGAAACTTTAATTGGCCTTAGTCATGGATATATCCAGAAATACCATAAAGTATATCCAGAAATACCATAAAATATATCCAAAAATTACTATGGCCATGGCATAGGCCTTGGTCTTGGCCTTGGCCTAGGCATTGGTCATGGATATATCCAGAAATACCATAAAGTATATCCAGAAATACCATAAAGTATATCCAGAAATTACTTTGGCCATGGCATAGGCCTTGGCCTTAGCCTAGGCTTTGGTCATGGATATATCCAGAAATTTTCAATATGATATTCAGAAACTATCAAAATGTATATCCAGAAACTATAAAAATGTATATCCAGAAACTATCAATATGCATATCCAGAAACTTTCAATATGAATATCCAGAAACTATCAATTCACTAAAGTACATTAATTACATCACCAAACCAGATTCCTAATTACATAATTACATACATCTATGAATCTTGTACATTACTTTGTTCTTCTGTTCTTTTTGTTTTCTTCTCTTTTTCAAAAGTGTTTGTTTGAATCATTAACTTATGCTTATCTTTGTTCAATTGACTAAGCAAAAGTGTTGAAAGAATTTCAGCTCGTAGACGGATCCTTTGTTTATCCTACAAAGTAAAAAAAAAAAAAATTGTTAAAACATATATATACAAACTCATATAATATAAATATGAATAAAAAAAACTTTAATAGTACCTGACATAACTCAGGGCATGAGTACTTTGATCCTTGAAAATCATTCATCTCAGACATCACATAAACTCCACAATTATGGTTAACATCATTTTCTTTAAGAACCCAATCACATTCCATGTATTCAAATTTATATAATTTTTTGCCTTCAAAATCATTATAACATGGATGATCAATATTCTTCAAAAAAGCTTTCATAGGCACATACTGAAAAAATTTAAAGTATAAAATATTAGATAACCAATGAAAACAAAAATGAAAAATATAAAACTGCTTTCGTAAGTTTCAAAACATATACCAATGCTTTCGTAAGTTTCACAACTTCAGCTTTTTTTGCTTCATTCATTGAAAGGTTGTCAAAATAGTGAATGGATTTTGAAGCCATGTTGTATACATATAGTGTAAAGTGCCCACTTTTATTGCTTCCCTTAAAGTATGGGATAAAAAACTGCAAAAAAATAAGTATATCCAGAAATATATTAGGTGACTATCCAGAAATTTCTTATTTGTCTTGGACATGGCTAAATCCATGACATTGGCCATGGCATAGGCCTTGGCCTTGGCCTAGGCCTTGGTCATGGATATATCCAGAAATATCATAAAGTATATCCAGAAATACCATAAAGTATATCCAGAAATTACTATGGCATGGCATAGGCCTTGGCCTTGGCCTTGGCCTAGGCCTTGGTCATGGATATATCCAGAAATACCATAAAGTATATCCAGAAATTACTTTGGCCATGGCATAGGCCTTGGCCTTGGCCTAGGTCTTGGTCATGGATATATCCAGAAATACCATAAAGTATATCCAGAAATATATTAGGTGACTATCCAGAAATTTTTTATTTGTCTTGGACATGGCTAAATCCATGGCATTGGCCATGGCATAGTCCTTGGCCTTGGCCTAGGCCTTGGTCATGGATATATCCAGAAATACCATAAAGTATATCCAGAAATACCATAAAGTATATCCAGAAATTACTATGGCATGGCATAGGCCTTGGCCTTGGCCTAGGCCTTGGTCATGGATATATCCAAAAATACCATAAAGTATATTCAAAAATACCATAAAGTATATCCAAAAATTACTTTGGCCATGGCATAGGCCTTGGCCTTGGTCATGGATATATCCAGAAATACCATAAAGTATATCCAGAAATTTTCAATATGATATCTAGAAATGTATTGACAAATGAAAATACATACCAGATCTACTTCTTTCAGATCCATTAGATTCCCATCGACATTAACATCATTTTTCCAATACAAAAAAGTTTGAAGCATTTCTGGAGCACCAATACGAGCATTGCTAGAACGTTTCGCCCAAGTAGGCTGTTAATATAAATGATAAACAATATCTTAAAGAAATTTCATGGATATATACCCTGCAATCGATATATACTTGTAAGTTGTTGAAAAAAGTAAACTTACAGAATGGTCAACATCAAACATAAATCTCTTCATTACACCCTTTTTATGTTCCAGCTTGTTCAACAACATTGCCCAAGCATTCACAATTACACCTGTGATATCTGTATCTTCTCTCATACTCAAAATATCGTCGCTTCCAAATTCAATGAGATCATTAAACCGAAAAAAGCACTTGAAAAAATAATATTAGAATATGAATACCATATTTAATTTCAACCGTAATAATATTGAAATAAAAACGGGATATTACTTTTTTGACTCTGGAAGAATCAATTTTGAGAAGCAATAATCAACCACTTCCATCTTTAGCTTTGGCATACCAATCATTACTTCCTTATTCTTCACCATAAATTCAGATGAAAGAATAATCTCACCATTAACAGGTTCCAAATGCACTTCATCTAACATCTTATCAAACTTCTCACCATTAACACCATGTTGAAAAATTTTACCAACCAAATTATCAATATCACCCAAAATTTGTGAAGAATATTCTTCTTCCACGTCAACTTCTTTAATAACAGACATAGGCTCAATCATTGGTTGTTTAAACAGATGGGAATCAGTAACTTGATCCTCTGTATTAAGCCTAGCTATTTGATGCTCTGCAGATTGATCTTCAGTTGGTTGAGCAACATTGGTAACATCTTGATCCTCATAATGCTCATGCAGATATCTGTCATCAAAATTCTGAAATTTGTCAACATTATCATCGTACTGTACGCTCAGATTCTTGACTCTGTGATAAAATCCTAAATGTTGGCAATTGTCCAACCTTCCCTTTCTCCTTAAGCTCAACTTTTGAAGTTTTCAACTTATCAATAATATCATCAATATAATCAAAAACCTGACTTCCCCAAGGTTCACTATCAACCAAATCCTCCTCTTCAGCAGATCCTTTCTCAACATCATCATTATTAACTTTTTCTTTCCCCTTCTCAATTTTTGAAATCCTTGCAATGTGAGCATTGATAGCAACTTTAATATCATTGTGAAATATTTCCAGTGACTCTTTAATGTAATCCAAAACTTCAAACATTTTCACTTGCAGGTATTTTTGTAGGATGACTTACATCCTCAACAAAAGGAGCAGCATCAATCAGCAATCCAATTTGTCCTTCATCTAAATCATCCTCATAGCTCGTAATAGGATAAACATTATCCAAATAAAGAACTCCACCCCAACCAATCTTAGCTTCATTCCCAGCCCTGACAGAAATTTTCTCTTGAGTCCAATGTTGAATCAAAGGACGTGTAGTTGGTTCATGTTTACGCAAATATGGAAATCTATGAAAGTAAGCTATTAAAAGAATTGCCACACAACCACTACAACACCTCACTTTACTGCCAGAAGAAGCCTTAAACTTCCTAACACCATCAAATAACTTATTTAATACAAACTGGCACCAATCAAACTTTTTGATTTGAGTAACATCTTCAACCAATGCCAACAAAGAACAATGCAACAGCCTTTGTTACTACTGGTGCAAGAAAGAAACTGACAGCAAACAAGACATAGAGGCGTTTAAACTCATCACCTCCATCAGGTAGTTCTTTGATGCGTTCACCAAGCAGACGGGCTGGAATACCATCTTTAACTTTCCCAAAAGTATTTTTATATCGTGCGCTCAACTCTTTGTCAATTCCTATTGAACAATTTATCTTCTCTTTTTTTAAGTTCTAGGAAGACAAAGAATATCAAAAACATCATTTGTTGTTATATAATACTTGTTATTTTTGATTCTCTGAATAAAGCTTCCCGAATCAAATCTTTCCACAAGATATTCCACAATTCCCCCTGTTGGCAATCTATTCAACTTAAGTTCTAATAGTCCACCAAAACCTATAGATTTAATATCTTCTTTCTGAGCAGGGGTTAAACCAAGATCAATAAGCCTTTCTGGGACACAACAATGTTCAAATGCCTTTTTCTTACCACTTTCAACCACATCCACTGTTGATTTCTTATTTGAGTTTTTAACTTGACCTTCACTTAATTGACTCTTCTTATGCTTCTTACTACCTTCACCTTTATTTAAATCTGCAGCTACAAAACATAAAAAAAATCAAGAGGATATCCAGAAATAAATGAAATGAATATCCAGAATAATAAAGAAAGGATATCCAGAAATAAATGAAGTGAATATCCAGAAACATACAAATGAATATCCAGAAACTATCAAAATGCATATTCAGAAACTACATAAATGAATATCCAGAAACTACACAAATAAATATCCAGAAACTTTTAAAATGATATCCAGAAAATATCCACAAATGAATATCTAGAAACATACAAATGAATATCCAGAAACAAGCAAATGAATATCCAGAAACAAACAATTGAATATCCAGAAACAAGCAAATGAATATCCAGAAAATATTCACAAATGAATATCTAGAAACAATTGAATATTCAGAAACAAACAATTGAATATCCAAAAACTTTCAAAATGATATCCAGAAAATATCCACAAATAATTAAAAAGGTTCTGGATATCGATTAAAAAGGTTCTGGATATAAATTAAAAAGCTTCTGGATATCAATTAAAAAGGTTCTGGATATCAATTAAAAAGGTTCTGGATATAAATTAAAAAGCTTCTGGATATCCTTTCAAAAGGTTCTGAATATCATTTCAAAAGGTTCTGGATAACATTTCAAAAGGTTCTGGATACCCGTTTCTCCATGGGCCAAGATCATGGCCAATACAAAATTTCTGGATATCCTTTCAAAAGCTTCTGGATATCCTTTCAAAAGGTTCTGGATATCCAGAACATATCCAGAACCTTTTGAAAGGATATCCAGAACCTTTTGAAAGGATATCCAGAAGCTTTTTAATTTATATCCAGAACCTTTTTAATTGATATCCAGAACCTTTTTAATTTATATCCAGAACCTTTTTAATTATGAATTAAAAGCCATGAGACAATACTAAAACACATTGTTAAACATGACGAAAATTATGAATTAAAAGCCAAGAGACAATACTAAGTAGAATGGTAAATCGTTAAACATAAAACACAAAATCGATACACAGAAATTGTAAATTTCAAACTAAAACACATTGTTAAATTCATATACAGATGAATATGCTTAATATATCCAGAAATTTATGAAAATGCGAACCAAAACAATAATAACATGTGAACTCACAATCGGATTTTCGCTTGCTCCTGATTTCATCAACTGGATTTTCCATACACTACAAGAAAAACAGGTTTTAGCGACGGAAAAATTCGTCGCTAAATGTCCAAAATCCGTCGCTAAAACGATTTACCGACGGATTACCGACGGATTTTTTCCGTCGCTAAAACCCTCGTCGCTATTGTTTAACGACGGAATTTCATGTCCCTCGGTAATTTAACGACGGACCAATCCCTCGCTAATCTATTCCAAACCGTCGCTAATACCATTGATGGGACGACGAATTTATGATATTTTGCGATAGAATAATCCGT
The DNA here is from genome assembly GCA_022495995.1 of Adenophora triphylla var. japonica. Classification (NCBI taxonomy): domain Eukaryota; kingdom Viridiplantae; phylum Streptophyta; class Magnoliopsida; order Asterales; family Campanulaceae; genus Adenophora; species Adenophora triphylla. Next base: position 1,102,506 of record JAFEMH010000094.1, read on the forward strand.
CGTTATTGTTAAAAATCCGTCGCTATTGTTACATATTTTCACAATTTTATTAATTTTTTTAAATTTTCTTTTTTCAATATTTTTTATTTTTGATATACCAAATTACCGACGGATATTTCCGTCGCTAATTTGATATTTTTTATTAAAAAAAATTATATATATATATATATTTATATATATAATTTTTTGTAAATATTTTTAAATCAATCCCTTAAGTTCTATTATTATCAAATCAGTCCCTTAAGTTCTATTATTGTCAAAACAGTCCCTTAAACTTCCCTTATACCACAACCACCACCAACCACTGTCTCAATCACCGGGTACATTGAAGTCACCATGCAAGCAACCGTGCAGAAGATCAATTTTCAAGTATCATTAATGGTGTCTCTAATCTACCCTCTTCTCTCATAATCCCGAATCCTTCGTCTTCCTGGACTAATTCGTCCAACTTCTTCGATTTTCAAAGCCCCCAAGTTCTCATCAGTCCTGGAAATTACGGTAAAGAAAGAAAATAATAAATAAGCCGTATGAAGAAATTGAGGAACAAATTGAGGAATTGAGGAACAAAGAATCAGATATGCTGTATGAAGAAATTGAGGAACAAAGAATCAGAGAGGACCTACTGAGTTCAGAACTTCAAGAAAGGGAAAATGACTTTGAACTTTGGGAGGCTGAGGCAACAACATTCTACTTCGATCTTCAACTCTCAAGTATTCGTGAAGTTCTTTTCGAGGATAAAGTTCACGAGCTCACTGGAGTTTGCAGAAATCTTGAAGATGAATCTGCTTCAAAAACTCTTGAAGTCGAACAGATGAAAGAAAGGATTAGAAACATGGAGAGGGAAATCAGAGGATTAAAAGGCCAGTTAAATGCATATACTCCTGTTATATCTTCTCTGAAAGAAACTATAGCATCTCTTGAGCAAAACTCATTGTCCATGGTGAAGCTAGTTGTTGAAGGGGATCGGAAATCTAAAGTACGATATTTATTTTCATTTTCGCATTAATCTTGAATATAGACGACTGATTGGAGTTATTTGCGTATTTCCAGGATGCTGAAGTGGGAATTAATCTCCTTCAAACAAGCTATCCAGAACGGATGGAAAATGATGATTTCCCTATCCCAGACGGAATTTCAGATCTGGAGAAGTTGCGCATATGGATTGTAGCAATGAAAAAGTAGTACTGGATGAATTAAGCACTCTTGCAAAGCAGAAAAGCTCAAGCAACAATGAAGATCCAGAAGCTGGAATGATAGAGATAGAAGAATCGAAGTCCAAAAAATGCAGCCCTCGTTGAACAGTGAACAGAAGGGAGAAAGAAAGAGAGGGTTGTCGAGAGAGAGAGATTTGAGGGAGGGAGGGAGGCGCAGAGAGTAAAGAAAGAAAAAAAATAGGGTTTTGCTATGATGAATTTGGACCATAGGATTGTGTGTGATTAATGGTTCAGATTGATTAGAATGTCAATCCATGTGAACATAAAACAACCAATCAAGTGAAAATGTGTTTGTGTTTCTTTGGATGAATTTGGGTCATTAGATCTAATTATTTGTTATGTATTTAATGGTTAAGATTTTACTAAACCTAATAATCCATGTGAATGTTTGGGTTCAATGACTTATTGCCACCTCTTATTTTTATTTATTTATCATCAAAATTCTCTTTATGTTTATAACTAGAATAAGCCCGTGTCCGAGGTCACGTTTTTTTTTTTTTTTTTTAATTTAATTTTTTTTAAGGGCAAAATGGGAAAGGGACAAATGTATGAGGGTAAAATGGAAAATTCGGCACTTGGTACTGTTCATTGTACTGTAGCAAGTACCGTTCCCATTTATACTATAGATAATTAGCAAAAATAATAAATAACAAAAATTATAATTTATCTTTCAAAAAACAATAATAATTAAATATAAAATAATATTATATTATATATACTATACCCAATACCTTTTATGAATATAATAAATATTTTGAACTTTTTTAGTATTGAAGTTTTTTTTTTCAAAAAGTTATAAAAAAAAAGTTAGAAAAAAACTAAACAAATGAAAGTATAATTGATTTAAAAAAAACATAATAATAAAGATAAAAATAAAAAAATATTTTAGATTTTTTTTATTATTGAAATTTACAAAAAGTTATCTAAAAGAACATAATAATATTTTAGATTTATGTGAATATATGTGTTTCATGTGAATATAAAAGAAAAATAATAATATTAATTATTATACTCATTAATTATTATATAAAAAACTATTATTTAAGTTTTTCTTAAAAGAAATGATAGTAAATAGAAATAATTCAAAATATAAATAATATTAGATAAAAAAAATATTTAAGATCTTGATAAAAAAATACTTGATAATAATAATAGTAAATTTAAAAAAAAATTATACTTTTAAACCTCATATACCCTAAACCCTATACTCTATACCTTATACCCAATACCCTATACCCTATAAGGTATACCCTATAGGGTATAGGGTATACCCTATACCCTATATAAAAAATTAAATATAAAATAATATTATATTATATATACTATACTATACCCAATACATTTTATGAATATAATAAATATTTTGAAATTTTTTAGTATTGAAGTTTTTTTTTCAAAAAGTTATATAAAAAAAGTTAGAAAAAAACTAAACAAATGAAAGTATAATTGATTTAAAAAAAACATAATAATAAAGATAAAAATAAAAAAAATATTTTAGATTTTTTTTATTAATGAAATTTACAAAAAGTTATCTAAAAGAACATAATAATATTTTATATTTATGTGAATATATGTGTTTCATGTGAATATAAAAGAAAAATAATAATATTAATTACTATACTCATTAATTATTATATAAAAAACTATTATTTAAGTTTTTCTTAAAAGAAATGATAGTAAATAGAAATAATTCAAAATATAAATAATATTAGATAAAAAAAATATTTAAGATCTTGATAAAAAAAATACTTGATAATAATAATAGTAAATTTAAAAAAAAATTATACTTTTAAACCTCATATACCCTAAACCATACTTACCTTATACCCAATACCCTATACCCTATAAGGTATACCCTATAGGGTATACCCTATACCATATACCCTATGCCCTATATCCTATACCTTATAGGGTATACCCTATAGGGTATAGGGTATAGGGCATAGTGTATATGGTATAGGGTATACCCTATAGGGTATAGGGTATACCATATACCCTATAGGGTATAGGGTATATGGTATAGGGTATATGCTATAGGGTATAGGGTATACCCTATAAGGTATAGAGTATAGGGTATACCTTGTAGGGCATAAGGTATACTCTATAGGGCATAGGGTATAGGGTATACCCTATAGGGTATAGGGTATACCCTATAGGGGCCGTTTGGTTAGGAGACTTAATCCAGGATAAAATTTATCAGGATTAATAAGGTTATTAATATGGTGTTTGGTTGTAAATAAGGCATCAGAATAATTAAGACCTTTTAATGGGATTAAATCTTAATCCCCTCACTAATTATCCTGATATGGAGGAGGTATTATTAATCCCTTCCATATCCAACGCTGAGATTATTATTTTCTTACCTATCGTGCCCTCCCTTGCCGCTATTAACCCTCTCAGCGCTATTAAATTGAAGAGAAACAGAATCTGCGCATCACACAAATCGCCGGAAAAGCAGAGAGAGAGAGTAGAAGGCCATTGCGACGCCGGCGATTCAGAGAGCCGAAGGAGAATCAGAAGAACAGGTAATTGTCTTTTCTGTTTTATTGGACAATTCTGGTGTTTTTTTTTTGGGGGGGGGGTTTATTCTGTTGATGAATCAATTTGCTAGTTTAGCATGGGTATCAATCAAGTGAATTGGGTTTCTGAATCACTGATGATTTTTTGTGTCATTTCTGTTTTCTTAGACAATTCTGGTTGAATTTTGAGGGGTTTATGTTGTTGCTGACTCAATTTTCTAGTTTAGCACAGAGAGTATTTCATCAATTCTATGAATTGTTGCTGACTCAATTTTCTAGTTTAGCACAGATTTAGCACAGAGAGTGTTTCATCAATTCTATGAATTGGGTTTCTGAAACATTGATGATTTTTGATAAAAAAAATTCATATGACAATTATAAATATGTGTTGATGTAATTATAATCTCTGTTTTTTAATTAAATAATTAGTAGAGTTGGTGATAAAAGAGGGTATGCTCTCAATTTGATTTTTGAAAAAAATGTTATTTTGATGTTCTTGTTTATATCTACATCCATAGTTATATAGCTTGCTTTTGCATTGATCATGATTCATCAGCGTATAAGGTAGCGAGTTTTAAAGATTTTCGTAGAGAGTTTCTTGTCACTTTTGTCTGCAGAATTGTTCTGGAGCTGTTCTATTATCCTGAGCTTTCACTTTGGGGCTTGCTGGTTTGTGGTTTATTGTTTGGTTTTGCTGTGAGGGAATTGGATCCTTTTTATTCAAACTATGTTGAATTGGGGTTTATTGTTTGTGGAATTTGCTGTGGGTTTTTTGTCCAATATAACATGTGACAGGCATTTGATATCAAACCAAGACTATTGCACATAATATATATATATATATATATATATATATATATATATATATATATATATATATATATATATATATATATATATATTATTTTTATTTTCTATATTAAATATTTATCAGTAGTTTATGTGTTATATAGAAATGGATTCACCTACGAATGAGGAGGAGATAGCAATTTTTATTGCAATGCATGCTATTTACGTCACTATGCACACATTATACAACATGATGACAACTGCAGTCACCTACATGATTGAAAATGGATATTTGAAGGACAATGTTTCGTATAGTATAATTGATAAGATTCCCAAGCAAATCGAGGAGCTCGATAGGATGCTTAAAGAATGTGACACACCATGCATCAACAACTTGCGAATGGATAGGCACACGTTCACTGTCCTCTGTGATTTGGTTAGAGAGAAAGGAGTGTCTTCTTCGAAATATGTTTCATTAGAGGAAAAAGTAGCTACTTTTTTATCCATTCTAGCACACAACAAGAAAAATCGAATTATAGCTTACAACTTCAGGAGATCGGGCCAAACCATTAGTAATTATTTCAATGAGGTCCTCAATGCAGTTGTGATGCTTGGTCCTGAGTTGTTCGTAAAACCTGAACCCGAACCTCATAATTCAACTGATTCAAGGTGGAAATATTTTGAGGTAATCTAAAAATAAGTAGCAATAAGTTTTATGGTTTTAGTTATTATATACAAAACACATTTATTTATTTATCTCGATTTATGTAGGGATGCTTGGGTGCATTAGATGGTACATACATTAGAGTGAATTGTGCTGAGGGGGACAAGGCAAGATATAGATCCCGTAAAGGCGAAATAGCTATGAATGTCTTGGGGGTGTGTGATAAAAGTATGAATTTTATATTTGTCTTGCCTGGATGGGAAGGTTCAAAGTGTACGGGTAGAGTATTGCGTGATGCTGTCACTAGGCCTAATGGATTAAAGATCCCTCACGGTAAATTAAATACATATTTTCAATATTCAAATTTTTATATGCTATATTTGATTAAATATCGTTGTGTTATAGGTCAATATTACTTAACTGATGCGGGGTATACAAATGGACCGGGATTTCTAGCACCTTATCGATCCCAACGGTATCACCTAGCCACATTTCGAAATGGTGAACAACCACAAAATCATGAGGAATATTTTAACAAAAAGCATGCACAAGCACGTAATATAATTGAGCGTTGTTTTGGCGTACTTAAGATGCGTTGGGCAATACTTAGGAGTCCTTCCTATTATCCTATGAGAACCCAAGGTAGAATAGTTATGGCTTGCTGTATTTTACACAACCTTATTCGTCGAGAAATGGATGTGGATCCAATTGAGATGGAGCTTGACCAAAACCATGATGCAAATAATGAAGCCAACGGAGCTGGTGATAATGATGAAAGTGAGGATGAGGTTGAGTTAATAGACTCCATTGAGACCTCAGACGAATGGACAACTTGGAGGGACACATTAGCTCATCAAATGTATGAAGATTGGAGAGGGGAGAACTAAATGGTGTTATATTTCTTTTATTTTTTGTATTTTGAAAATATGTTCAACATTTCTTGAATTTTCATTATTATATTATGATGCTTCAATGATGATGAATATTTTTATATGATTTGACTATAATTGATATAATAGACATATATTGCCATTATTTTTGTTTCTGTAGTTATGAATATGGAATCTCAAAGTAAGAAATCCAAAGTTGCGATGTGCCCGAAGAAAGACACTGTAAAAAAATTGGGTGTTACTAGACGAACTTGGACTGTCAAGGAAGAACAATCGTTAATGGATTGCCTGAAAGAAATCAACAACACATTTTGGAGGCCTGATGGAGTTTCATTTAGGCCTGGCTATCTCAAGCAGCTTGAAGTTGACCTACAAAAGAAGATACCCGGAGTGAATTTAAAGGCAAACCCACACATTGAGTCCAAGTTAAAAATATGGAAAAGGATACATGGCACCATATCGACAATGCTAAGTCTTTCAGGGTGGAATTGGAGCACGAGTGATTACATGGTAACAAATGATTCTGAATCTGTATGGATCGAGTACATAAAGGTATTACACTATATTTTAAATATATTTTTACTAATATTTATAATTCTCATTGTAATAATTAGTGTGTTCTTGTTTAATGTAGAAAGATCCAAATGCAAAAGAAGTCAGAAAGAAGTCTTTTCCGTTGTACCACGATTGGTGTGACATATGGGGAAATGATCGTGCGACTGGTGAGTTTGCTGAAACCCCTATAGAAGCTGCTGAGGATTTGCAACGAAGTGGAGTTGATATGGATGTGGACGTTCATGATTTGGATGCTCCTGAGGTAGGACTTGATGACATAGGTTCTTCGGTTATCACTCAAGATAAGCTTCTTAAGAAAAAAGGAACACCCGAGCCTAGGAAACGTAAGAGGGTGAATGAAGAAATTGCCAAGGAAATGAACAAGAATCTGGAACAATGTTCATCAGCAATGAGTCAAGTTGCAACCCATTTAGGAGATATGGTATCTAAAATGGGTCATGAGAAGGATTCGATCCATAAGCGGGAGGAACTTGACAAAATGATTAAGCCTTTGGGGTTGCCTGTTATGAATCGGGTGCGAGTTGCTGGATTATTGTCTTTGAAGCCTCAACTCCTTGATTATTTTAGTGGCTTGGAAGATGATGAGGCACGTCTCGAAATGGTGGATGCGATCCTTGATGGCACTTTTGGATAAATTCATTTCAGCTTCTCGTCCCAATTAGTTGGGTGTCTTCTTGAATTATTTGGTATTTTTAATGATTGTTGATACTTATCAATTTTTTATATTTTAAGCTTTGAATTTTTGGATTTAATTTTGAACTTCAATATGATTTATTTTTATAACATGAATGTTTATGTTAAGTTATGGCCATAATAACTTAGGGGTATTTTTGGAAAATAAAAAATAATACTGTATACATTTATTTCTTACCAAACATTAGATAATGCTAATGTGGAATTAAATCCTTTTAATCCCGATT